>CM055117.1:577108818-577166318 GCA_029206835.1 Rana muscosa | reverse complement strand
ATGTAACACCCTGTATTTGCAAGGCTACCATCTGGTCGTCTTTTTTTCATTCTACCAGGTGGATATACAGTCCAATCTGATGCCAGCTTCAGCCGTTGGGTCCTACAGGCAGTGCTTTGTCCTGCAGGCAGGTTACAGTTTTCTGTTGTTTTTCTTGGTCCTGTTAGTCTTTGTTGCTATATTGCTGATTTGTTCTTTTGGACTGCTTCTGGACATCCTGCCAGTCTAAGAATTTCTGTGTCCCTCAATTAACAAATAAAATAAGATTTTTGTACTCCCCATGTAAAATCCCTTTCTTGAAGTTCATTGAGGGACACCGGTTCCTTCCCTTCCTTTAGTAGCTTTTGCTACAAAACTGTATCCTGTACTGGGTATTTTGCAATGAGTACAAAAATCTTATTTCTCTTATCGTCCATGGACTGACACAGCTCTCATACTGATTACATGTCGGTATATGTCCCTGCTTGCAGGAGAAGACCTAGGCAGAATGTTAGATGTTAAAACATTCTAGAACAAACCAGAGCTGAGCCAGTCTCCTGGAAGATTTTACTTTTAATTTTTATTCCTTTTGGGAATTTTATTTTATTTTTGAGACCTTCAATCAACTTTCGGCTGGGCAACAGGTTGGGTACACTGGTATCCTCGTAGTCTTCCCTGTCTGACCATCGAGCGTGCTGATCCTCGCCTTGTGTGCGTGAGACTCAGTTCACGACATACCCCATGGCTCCAGGGGTGGCCGGGTTGCTTTCATGCTCCCGCGGTCCTCTCAAGATTGAACAGTACCTGACTGACTGTATCTTTCGCGGTGGACCGGGCCGACAGCTACGCAGTATCACTCTGTGATAGGTCTGTCTGAAACAAGCCAGCGGGTCCCTCTAGGGCTCTAGGGACGGGTAAGTAGTCTCTCCTGATGCAGGTGAGTACATGCTGGCTGTGTTTCTATATGTGGGGGGTTCTCACTGTCTCCCCCCTGTTATGCTGCTCTCTGCACCCTGTACTGGTGCTGTGCTTGGGGGGTCGCTCATGGCTGTTGGTGAACTCTGGGAAGTGTTCTGGTGTGGAGTGTGTGAATCTGTATTGCGTGCGCCATTAGCGCTGTTTTTTTAATTTAAATAGTGCGCTTGGTGGCCATCTTGCCGCGGCTCAAATGTGCAGTTATACAGGCGCCCGGCGGCCATTTTCTTGTAGCCGCGGCGCTTTCTCTTTGGATTTCGGCCTCTAGCGGCGCTGCTGACGGCGCGAAACTCCTCAGTCTCCTCACAGATTCTTCACTCTCCTCAGGCTTCACTCGCGCTGCAGCGCGGCTCATACAGCGGAACCGAGCGGTCCCTAAGGGTGGTGAGTCCTTCGGGTATCCCCTCCTCAGCCTCAGCACAGCCAGTGGGTGGACTATATTATTCACTGTGATAGTGAATAAGGTCTCAGAGGGTGGCAGTATGGAGTCTGGTTTACCTGCTTCTCCACACTTGTCAGAGGCAACTGGACGTGCTCCTGCACCTGCGGTCCCTATGGACCAGTTGTCGGCAGTCCTGGAATCTTTCCTTGTCAGGATGGAAGCGGTGTGCGAATGCACGGGGGCTGTAAAGCGCCCCCCTCCCCACACAATCTCCACATGGGGAGTGCTCTGACTCAGATATGGGCCTAGCTACTGCTGCTCAGGACCCTAGCTCTGAGGATTTTGATGTATTTGGACAGGACATTCCTTGTGAGGAAGACCCCTGTCTTGAACCACCAACTGACAGGGTGCTTGTAAGTGAACTCATTGATGCTGTGAGGGACACTCTCAAGCTGAATGTTGAGGCTGAGGAACCTCAGGTGTAAGCTATGTCCTTTGGTTCCTTTAAAGCCGTTTCTTCAAAAAAGGTTTTTCCATATGTGCCTTTTTTTGATACACTCATTGACCAAGTCTGGGATAAGCCGCAGAAGACTTTGACGGTCCCGCGGCGCATAGCTTTAAGGTACCCCTTTTGAGTAGAACCTGGTTAAGAAGTGGACTCTCCCCCCCAGTGGTCGACCCCCCCCCCCCCGGTCGCCCGCTTGAATAAGGCTACCACACTCCCGATGGAAGGGACTCCTGCATTTAAGGATCCTGCCGACAGGAGGTCAGAAGTGGCGAGTAGAACTATGTTTACCTTATTGGGGTCCGCGTAACGCCCTATAGTGGCGGCGACACTTGTGTCTCAGACACTCACGGGATGGGCAAAGATTTTGCACCAGACAGTGCAGGAGCATAATCTCCCTCCTGAGACCATTGCCCTGGCTCACCAGCTTGCGCAGGGTTTAGTCTTCGTGTGCGATGCCACTTTGGATGCGGCCCCTTTAATAACAGGGGCCTCTATCTCTGCTGTGGTGCTGCGTCGCCTTATCTGGCTGAAATGCTGGTCGGCCGACCTAGCTTCCAAAAAGCTCCTGGCTGACTTGCCCTTTAAGGGCGGTAGACTGTTTAGGGCTGCCCTGGATGACATTATTAAAGATGTCACAGGAGGTAAGAGCACCCACCTTCCCCAGTCTATTAAGGGAAAGGAGCCCCACCGCAGGCGGGGCCCTTCCTTTCCGGCGAAGAAGAAGTTTTTTCGTCAGTCAGATTCCACGGGTAAGCCCGCCCAGACTGAAAAAAGTGCGGCTGGGGGACAAAGACATCCATGGGTGCGTAAGCCTACCAAGCAAGCTCCCAAGCCTGCCACCGCAGGAAGTCTTGCCCCTGCCCGACTCTGGGGTGGGGGGGGGATGTCTTTGCAGGTTCTCGGTGCGGTGGACCTCCCGGATCTCCGACCGGTGGGTGTGCGAGGTGGGCACCTCGGGATACAGGATAGAGTTCCGCGCGTGGCCCCCCAAACAGGTTCTTTCCCTCGAACCTCCCTCTCCTTCCTTCCTGCCGGGTGGCCCTCTTGGGGGCCGTACAGGATTTGCTCGGGTGCGGAGTAATTGTGCCGGTTCCGTCACGAGAGGTTTCAGGGGTTTTACTCAAACCTGTTTGTTGTCCCGAAGGAGGACGGGGTCCGGCCAATCCTGGACCTCAAGGCCCTAAATGTCTGTGAGGGTGCTAAAATTCCAGATAGAATACATTCGCACGGTGATCGCGACACTCCACCAAGGGGATTTTTGGGCGTCCCTGGATATCAAGGACGCTTACTTGCACATTCCAATCTGCGCAAGCCACCAGAGGTGTCTGCGCTTTGCCATAGGCGAAGTCCACTATCAGTTCGTGGCTCTTCCCTTCGGCCTTGCATCGGCACCACGGGTTTTCACCAAAGTGCTTGCCCCGGTTCTAGCTTTGCTGAGACAGCGAGGAATTGTTATCGTGGGCTATCTGGACGATCTCCTTCTCGGAGCAGAAAATGGCTCAGAATTGGAGGAAAATGTGACAATAGTCAGTCAGACCCTCCGGGACTTCGGAGGGCTTCTGAACACGCAGAAGTCGGTTCTAGTCCGGACTCAACGATTGGAGTATCTGGGTCTGATCCTGGACACCTCGGCAGCAAAGGTGTTTCTACCCTCAGAGAAGTTACTGACACTTCAGTCGGCAGTGCGGGTTATGACATCCCAAAAATGGTCGTCAATTCGCTTCTGCATGAGAGTCCTGGAACTAATGGTGGCCTCCTTCGAGGCGGTTCCGTATGCCCAATCACACACTCGGGCATTGCAGAAGGGAATTTTGTCTGTTTGGGACAAGTCCCCATTGTCATTGGATCTTCAGATTCAGGTGAGTCACTCTGTCAAGGCGTCCCTGACGTGGTGGCTGAGATCCCCGGCTCACGGGCCGGGAAGTCGTTCCTCCCCATCCAATGGACGGTGGTCACGACGGACACCAGCCTGATGGGCTGGGGAGGAGTGTGGGGAGTCCTGTCAGCTCAAGGGCTCTGGACTCCGGACGAATCTCGTCTCCCAATCAACGTCCTGGAATTGCGGGCGATCAGACTGGGACTCTCCGCGTGGTCGAAGAGGCTACAGGGCCGCTTGGTCAGAATCCAGTCGGACAGCGCCCCGGCCGTGGCGTATGTCAACCATCAGGGAGGCGCTCGGCTGCGGCGTCCGAGGTCGCCCACATCCTAAGGTGGGCGGAAAGAAGCGTGCCAGCACTGACGGCCGTGTACATTCCAGGCGTAGAAAACTGGCAGGCGGACTATCTGAGCCGCCAGTCCCTGGACCAGGGGGAGTGGTCCTTGCATCCGGAGGTGTTTCAACTCCTTTGTCGGCGGTGGGACACTCCGGATGTGGACCTGATGGCGTCTCGACTCAATCGCAAGGTGTCGAGGTTTGTGGCCAGGTCCAGGAACCCCTGGGCGGATGCCTCGGACGCGTTAGTGGCCCTGTGGGGTCAGTATTGCTTAATGTATGTCTTCCCTCCGCTGCAGTTGCTTCCTCGTCTGTTGCGCAGGGTAGCGTCCGAAGGGCATCCCGGTGATCCTCATTGCCCCGGACTGGCCTCGGCGTCACTGGTACGCCTCATCGCGGACGTCCCTTGGCGCCTGCCCTTCAGGGAGGACCTTCTGTCTCAAAGTCCTATCTTTCATCCTGCTTTAAGTCTCTGGCTTTAACGGCATGGCTATTGAGAGCCAGGTGCTGAAGGACCGAGGCCTGTCGGATTCGGTAATTTCAATCATGCTTGGGGCAAGGAAGTCTTCTTCTAGAACAGTGGTTCTCAACTCCAGTCCTCAGGGCCCACCAACAGGCCAGGTTTGCAAGATAACTGAAATGCATCACAGGTGATATAATTTGCTGCTCAGGGATTGCAGTATTCTAGTCTGCATCTCACCAAGGTAATACTTAAAATCTGGCCTGTTAGTGGGTCCTGAGGACAGGAGTTGAGAACCACTGTTCTAGAAAGATCTATCACCGTACCTGGAGAGCTTACATCGCTATGCACGAAGAGCTAGACTGGCGTCCACTGACGTACTCTGTCCCCAGAATCCTGCGGTTTTTGCAGCGTGGTGTTGCACAAAGGCTGGCT
This sequence comes from Rana muscosa, assembly GCA_029206835.1. NCBI lineage: Eukaryota > Metazoa > Chordata > Amphibia > Anura > Ranidae > Rana > Rana muscosa. Next base: position 577,161,367 of record CM055117.1, on the reverse strand, counting down.
TTGAGCACTATTAAGGGTCAGATTTCGGCCTTGGCCGTTTTCTTTCAAAGACCCCTAGCAGGTCATTCCTTTAGTGAGCACTTTTGTGCAGGGGGTACGCCATGTGGTTCCACCTAGAGGTGCGCATCTTCACTGGCCTCACGATTCGATTACGATTATCAGGTCAACGTTTCGATTCCGCGATGCATCACGATTACAGCGCAAGTGCGCATGGTTTTCATCAAAAAAATTCAAACAGTCAGGAGAACTCCATTTTTTTTTTTTTTTTTTTTTTTTTTTTTTTTTTTAATTATATCTGTTCTTTTAAAAAAAAGAGAACACTCCCTGCATGTAGCAAAGTCTAAACAAAGCAGACAATAACTTGTACACAGTACAGGAGATGGTCAGAGAGTGCAGACCTAGTACAGGAGATGGCCAGTGACTGCGGACATGCTACAGGAGATGGCCAGTAACTGCGGACATGCTACAGGAGATGGCCAGTGACTGCGGACATGCTACAGGAGATGGCCAGTGACTGCGGACATGCTACAGGAGATGGCCAGTGACTGCGGACATGCTACAGGAGATGGCCAGTGACTGCGGACATGCTACAGGAGATGGCCAGTGACTGCGGACATGCTACAGGAGATGGCCAGAGAGACTGCGGACATGCTACAGGAGATGGCCAGAGAGACTGCGGACATGCTACAGCAGATGGTCAGAGAGACTGCGGACATGCTACAGCAGATGGTCAGAGAGACTGCGGACATGCTACAGCAGATGGTCAGAGAGACTGCGGACATGCTACAGCAGATGGTCAGAGAGACTGCGGACATGCTACAGCAGATGGTCAGAGAGACTGCGGACATGCTACAGCAGATGGTCAGAGAGACTGCGGACATGCTACAGCAGATGGTCAGAGAGACTGCGGACATGCTACAGCAGATGGTCAGAGAGACTGCGGACATGCTACAGCAGATGGTCAGAGAGACTGCGGACATGCTACAGCAGATGGTCAGAGAGACTGCGGACATGCTACAGCAGATGGTCAGAGAGACTGCGGACATGCTACAGCAGATGGTCAGAGAGACTGCGGACATGCTACAGCAGATGGTCAGAGAGACTGCGGACATGCTACAGCAGATGGTCAGAGAGACTGCGGACATGCTACAGCAGATGGTCAGAGAGACTGCGGACATGCTACAGCAGATGGTCAGAGAGACTGCGGACATGCTACAGCAGATGGTCAGAGAGACTGCGGACATGCTACAGCAGATGGTCAGAGAGACTGCGGACATGCTACAGCAGATGGTCAGAGAGACTGCGGACATGCTACAGCAGATGGTCAGAGAGACTGCGGACATGCTACAGCAGATGGTCAGAGAGACTGCGGACATGCTACAGCAGATGGTCAGAGAGACTGCGGACATGCTACAGCAGATGGTCAGAGAGACTGCGGACATGCTACAGCAGATGGTCAGAGAGACTGCGGACATGCTACAGCAGATGGTCAGAGAGACTGCGGACATGCTACAGCAGATGGTCAGAGAGACTGCGGACATGCTACAGCAGATGGTCAGAGAGACTGCGGACATGCTACAGCAGATGGTCAGAGAGACTGCGGACATGCTACAGCAGATGGTCAGAGAGACTGCGGACATGCTACAGCAGATGGTCAGAGAGACTGCGGACATGCTACAGCAGATGGTCAGAGAGACTGCGGACATGCTACAGCAGATGGTCAGAGAGACTGCGGACATGCTACAGCAGATGGTCAGAGAGACTGCGGACATGCTACAGCAGATGGTCAGAGAGACTGCGGACATGCTACAGCAGATGGTCAGAGAGACTGCGGACATGCTACAGCAGATGGTCAGAGAGACTGCGGACATGCTACAGCAGATGGTCAGAGAGACTGCGGACATGCTACAGCAGATGGTCAGAGAGACTGCGGACATGCTACAGCAGATGGTCAGAGAGACTGCGGACATGCTACAGCAGATGGTCAGAGAGACTGCGGACATGCTACAGCAGATGGTCAGAGAGACTGCGGACATGCTACAGCAGATGGTCAGAGAGACTGCGGACATGCTACAGCAGATGGTCAGAGAGACTGCGGACATGCTACAGCAGATGGTCAGAGAGACTGCGGACATGCTACAGCAGATGGTCAGAGAGACTGCGGACATGCTACAGCAGATGGTCAGAGAGACTGCGGACATGCTACAGCAGATGGTCAGAGAGACTGCGGACATGCTACAGCAGATGGTCAGAGAGACTGCGGACATGCTACAGCAGATGGTCAGAGAGACTGCGGACATGCTACAGCAGATGGTCAGAGAGACTGCGGACATGCTACAGCAGATGGTCAGAGAGACTGCGGACATGCTACAGCAGATGGTCAGAGAGACTGCGGACATGCTACAGCAGATGGTCAGAGAGACTGCGGACATGCTACAGCAGATGGTCAGAGAGACTGCGGACATGCTACAGCAGATGGTCAGAGAGACTGCGGACATGCTACAGCAGATGGTCAGAGAGACTGCGGACATGCTACAGCAGATGGTCAGAGAGACTGCGGACATGCTACAGCAGATGGTCAGAGAGACTGCGGACATGCTACAGCAGATGGTCAGAGAGACTGCGGACATGCTACAGCAGATGGTCAGAGAGACTGCGGACATGCTACAGCAGATGGTCAGAGAGACTGCGGACATGCTACAGCAGATGGTCAGAGAGACTGCGGACATGCTACAGCAGATGGTCAGAGAGACTGCGGACATGCTACAGCAGATGGTCAGAGAGACTGCGGACATGCTACAGCAGATGGTCAGAGAGACTGCGGACATGCTACAGCAGATGGTCAGAGAGACTGCGGACATGCTACAGCAGATGGTCAGAGAGACTGCGGACATGCTACAGCAGATGGTCAGAGAGACTGCGGACATGCTACAGCAGATGGTCAGAGAGACTGCGGACATGCTACAGCAGATGGTCAGAGAGACTGCGGACATGCTACAGCAGATGGTCAGAGAGACTGCGGACATGCTACAGCAGATGGTCAGAGAGACTGCGGACATGCTACAGGAGATCAGCAGGTAAGTATAATATCTGTTTTACTTTAAAGCAAAAACATACCTGTTGTGCCGAGAATGGTTTCCCCCCCCCCCCCCGCCGGATTCTGTTTCCCCCCCCCCCCCCCCCGCCGGATTCTGTTTCCCCCCCCCCCCGCCGGATTCTGTTTCCCCCCCCCCGCCGGATTCTGTTTCCCCCCCCCGCCGGATTCTGTTTCCCCCCCCCCCGCCGGATTCTGTTTCCCCCCCCCCCCGCCGGATTCTGTTTCCCCCCCCCCCCCGCCGGATTCTGTTTCCCCCCCCCCCGCCGGATTCTGTTTCCCCCCCCCCGCCGGATTCTGTTTCCCCCCCCCCGCCGGATTCTGTTTCCCCCCCCCCCCCCGCCGGATTCTGTTTCCCCCCCCCCCCCCGCCGGATTCTGTTTCCCCCCCCCCCCCCGCCGGATTCTGTTTCCCCCCCCCCCCCCCGCCGGATTCTGTTTCCCCCCCCCCCCCCCCGCCGGATTCTGTTTCCCCCCCCCCCCCCGCCGGATTCTGTTTCCCCCCCCCCCCCGCCGGATTCTGTTTCTCCCCCCCCCCCCCGCCGGATTCTGTTTCTCCCCCCCCCCCCCGCCGGATTCTGTTTCTCCCCCCCCCCCCCGCCGGATTCTGTTTCTCCCCCCCCGCCGGATTCTGTTTCTCCCCCCCCGCCGGATTCTGTTTCTCCCCCCCCGCCGGATTCTGTTTCCCCCCCCCCCCCCCGCCGGATTCTGTTCCCCCCCCCCCCCCCCGCCGGATTCTGTTTCCCCCCCCCCCCCGCCGGATTCTGTTTCCCCCCCCCCGCCGGATCTGTTTCCCCCCCCCTCCCCGCCGGATTCTGTTTCCCCCCCTCCCCGCCGGACTCTGCCGAGAGGGGAGGGGTGGGGCTAGACATCGGGGGTAATCGATTATTAGGTTTCCCTGCATCGGGGACGCCCGAATTGCGATGCAGTGATTAAATTCCGCACCCCTAGTTCCACCTGCCAAGCCTCCGCTCCCTCCTTGGGATCTGAACTTAGTGCTCTCGGTTCTTCAGGAACCTCCTTTTTGAAAATATCAGAGATATTCCTCTTTTAACTTTGTCTCAGAAGGTGGCTTTTTTAGTGGCGATCACTTCTGTTAGACGGGTGTCTGAGTTGGCGGCTCTGTCATGCAAGTTGCCTTACCTGGTCCTCCATAAGGATAAGGCGGTGTTGCGACCGCGACCGTCTTTCCTTCCTAAGGTGGTTTCGGCTTTTCACCTTAATGAGGACATTGTCCTTCCGTCCTTGTGCCCTCATCCAGCGCATCCTAGAGAGGTTGCGCTTCACAATTTGGATGTGGTGCGTGCCTTACGGGTATACCTGGCGGCTACTGCTTCTATTCGGAAGTCTGACTCACTGTGTCTGTCTCTGGTCCGAAACAGGGCCAAGCGGTGTCGTCTGCCACCATTTCTAGGTGGATCAGACAGACTGTTATACAGGCCTATGCCATTAAGGGGAGGGCGCCTCCCTTCCTGGTTACGGCGCATTCCACTAGGGCAATTGGTGCTTCCTGGGCTTTCCGACATCAAGCGTCGGTTGCACAAGTGTGCAAGGCGGCGACCTGGTCGTCCGTTCATACCTTTTCAAAATTCTATAAGGTTGATGTGGCTGCATCTTCGGATGCTTCCTTCGGCCGCAAAGTGTTGCAGGCCGCTGTTTAATGTTGCAACTCCTCCGTTGAGGAGCTCTGCTGGTTTGGAGTGAAGTTTTGGTTGTTCCTTTACTATTCTGCTCCCACCCTTTTCTTATACTGCTTTGGGACGTCCCACATGTAATCAGTATGAGAGCTGTGTCAGTCCATGGACGATACGAGAAAATAGGGGTTTTGTACTCACCGTAAAATCTGTTTCTCTGACGTCCATGGACTGACACGGCACCCACCCTTCCTTTAAGGTTTGTACTGCTTGTTACGAACTGAGGCTGCTAGCTGCAGGTGGGGGGGTAATGTCCAGAGGGACCGCCCCCTGGGCGGGGCTGTTCAGCTCTTGTTTGTTCTAGAATGTTTTAACATCTAACATTCTGCCTAGATCTTCTCCTGCAAGCAGGGACATATACCCACATGTAATCAGTATGAGAGCTGTGTCAGTCCATGGACGTCAGAGAAACTGATTTTACGGTGAGTACAAAAATCCTTTTTTTCTCTTTTACGTTTTTATGGTTGGATCCTGTATACACTAAACTTAAATAACATGACCAGTCTCTGTGTTGTAAATAGAGCATTGAATTATTTGCATACCCTTTGGATTTGCAATACTGTTACTGGTAATGAAGTTGTAATGCACAAAAACAAAAAGCCAATGTTGAGGGATACGTGTTATTTGACCTGAAACTATCGGCAAACTTTTGGGAAACAATGTGCCAGAAGAAACAAGGAGATGGGAATTCTGGGAAATGCAGATAAAAGATAATACTGTAAGTATTGGAGTGGTGAACTAATGGTGTGTTTGTACTTTTTATAGCACTGCTGGTGTATCAGCCTCATTTGGAGAAATGTTGTTGTTGGTTGCCATGTATTTCCATAGCAACCAGTTAAGTGCCATCATTGATTTGGTTTGCTCTACTTTAGGAATGAAGGTGAGAAAATTGTCTAATTGTTGAAATTAATACTGTGTGATTTTCGATTTCAAAATATTGTATTTGTTTCCTTTAATTTCCTATTGTTAAGATCGAGAAAAGAAAATCTATAAAAATTGCTATTTTTCTTTGGGTAATATAATTCATAAATTCATTTTATATTACAATTTGCAGTATTCTATTCACCTATACAGGTAGGCCTGTAGTTTCCATTTTACAGCACTGTGTTAATCTTGGCTATACTGAAATAAATCTGTGGATTACTGTATTTAGTGGGGTTTACTTACTAAAGAAAAAGAGGCTATTCACATAGCAAATTTAATGTTTGCTTTGCAAATTGAATGTTTAATGAATAAACGAAAGTTGTATTCACACAATACCCAATCATGTGGGAAGAAAATTTAAAAGGCAAAACATTAAAAAAAATCCTGATTTTCTAATTATTATTTTTTTGCACATGATTTGATATCAAACATGAACACAGTTTAATCTTATTAAAGTGGAAGTAAACCGCAGTGCGTGGAAAAATCTCCTGCAAGGCAATGTCATAATGTGATAGTCTGCATCGCAAACTAGCACATTATGAGAGACCCACCTTAGAACGAAGCCCTCCAGTGCTGCGCTGTCACCAGATGAGTGAGTTTGGGGTGGAGAAACTTGACTGGCCTGCACAGTCCTGACCTCAACCCGATAGAACACCTTTGGGATGAATTGGAGAAGGAGACTGCGAGCCAGGCCTTCTCATTCACATCAGTGCCTGACTTCACAAATACGCTTCTGAAAGAATGGTCAAACATTCCCATAGACACACTCCTACACCTTGTGGACAGCCTTCCCAGAAGAGTTGAAGCTGTTATTACTGCAAAGGGTGGGCCAACTCAATATTGAACCCTACGGACTAAAACTGGGATGCCATTTAAAGTTCATGTGTGTGTAAAGGCAGGCGTCCCAATACTTTTGGTAATATAGTGTATGTAAGGACTGGCAAGCTGCCATATATTATTTTTTGTACTTGAGTATCCTTTGATAACATTGTGTAGTAGAGTAATGATATGGAGGAACCTGTAGCAGCTAGTCTGAAACCTACCCCTTACCTCCTGTAATGCCAAGTCCGATTTTGGCAAACTGAGCCTGGGCAGATTGCTCAGTGACCACTGTGAAGCCAAATTGTGTTTTCCAACTCTGGTCCACTTGCACAAATCTGGAAAACATGATAAATAATGGTTTATGGTTCAGGAAATATCTGTATATTCAATGGTCTCCATATAGGCTGATTGTTATAATTGTGTTATTTATATATATATATATATATATATATATATATATATATATATATATATGTGTTAGATAATGAGCTGAGTTTTAATCAAGCAGAACCTTGTAAACCTAATTTGTTAATTTTGCAGATTATCATCAAACCTAGCTCACTTAGTAGAATGAAGACCATTTTCACCCAAGAGATATTTACAGAGCAGGTAAAGTCATTCATTATCTTATTTGTGGAAGCAATTATAGCTTGGTGTACTAATAAGCTTCAGTAAACTAGAGGAAAATCACTCAAGAAAAATGTAATTGCTGGCTGGTTTAATAGAGAATGCTGCTGTATCTACAGATAATGTTTGGACTAATTATGTTAATGGTCTACTAAGGCGCAGTTTCTTCTTTTTCTTCTTTTTTTTTTTTTCTTGTTTTGAAGAGCTCTTCTAATGCCTTTGTGCTACAGTTATACTGGGCCTCTTGATTACTGAATATTGTTAAAAAACCTTGGCTAGTCAAACTGTGCAGATGATGAAAAAAATGTATAGGCAAACTGGGAAGCTCCAGAGATCTGTAGGCAGCTGAAATTCTATACAAATCTTGTTGAAATCATACTCCTGCTTCTTTCTTCTCCAGGACATTCCAGTCGGTAAGTGCAACTGCCCAATAGTTAAGCGAGACTGCCCATTACATCTTTTAGGAGGCAGGAAGGCCAAACTCAACTGTCACAGGAAATTCAAGGTTTACATAAAACCTCAGGTGGATCTACTGATCAGTTTGACAAGCAGTATACTCTGCCTACTTTGCTAATTTTTAATTTTTTTATTTTTTTATTTTATGCAATTATTTGAAGTGATCCTGTCACCAGCTGTAAGAACGTAGAGCCAGCAGTCCCTTGTAAAAGAAGTAGCTTTATACTTGCCCCTGTAGAGGGAAATGTGACACAACTTTGCCTAAATTCGCACATGTAGTGTTTTAGCTGTCTGTCTATAGCAGCGATGGCGAACCCATGGCATGGGTGACACAGCTGGCTGGCAGAGCCCTCTCTGTGGGCATGCAAGCTATACTCCCTCAAAATCAAATATGAGGATTTTGGATGATTGTCATAATCCTTATATCATAATCCTTATGTCATAGGACTTGTGACAATCCTCCAAACACCAGATAAAAAGAATAGACAACGTTGTCGCCCTAAAAAACACACTCAAGTGAACAGGCAGAATTATTTGAAATCACCCTATTTGGGTTTACAGACCCCTTTTTATTTTACATTAAAAAAAAAATTTTCAGCCCTGAGGTTTTCGTTTTTTCTAAACTAAAACCTCGGTGTTCAGGTTTAATTGCAGTGTTGGCACTTTGAAATAAGTTGCTTTTGTGTTTTAGTTTGGCCACTCGGGCTCAAAAAGGTTTGCCATCACTGATCTACAGTGTGACATGATGGCTGCTTATGGTACAGCAGTTTTAAAAGAGAAGTATGGCATTCCAAAAACAACCTTTATACTCACCTAGGTCGATGCAGCATGGATCATCTGCACAACTGTAGTGAGAACTGAGCGATCAAACATCGCTGATTGCTCAGTTCTTGCCCTCTGCTCTGGGTAGAGAACTCTATCAGTCCCTGGTTTTCTGATCTGCCCTTCAGCACTCACTGGAGCGCTGGGCAGTGCGGAAGGGGCTGACTCACGCTCTCAGCAGACTGTTGAGAGGCTGAGACAGGTGGTGATCCAAGCTTTTGGGTGCATCCTGACCAGATGGTCAGGATATTTCCAGAGCCTAGACCCGCTCTGTGACGTCAGCCGACTGAGCTTCAGCTGAGAATAGATCACAGGAGTGCAGAATGAACTGCACTCCTGTGATTCACAGGGGAAGTACAGCCAAAAAAGCTTTGGCTATACTACTTCTTTACCTTGACCCATTGAAGTCTGTGTGACCATGCTGCAACCATGTGCCAAACGCTGGCTTTTGGTTGCAGCATAGTATTTCAATGTAAAATCCACGTTGAGATAAAGAAAACCGGTATTCAGGAAGCAGCAGTATTGCCTCCTGAACACATGTAAATTGTCTCTAAACTGTGTCTGAAAAAGCAACTCGCCACTGATTGATTTTCAGAAGGACGATAGAGACTGCTGCTTATATAGAAGAGCTTCTGGGATGCTGATATCTGGCTGTGTTGGATTGCATGCCCTTTGCTGAACACTGTTCTTTGTCCTGCTAACTCTTATGACATTACTATGTGCTGTATTTCTAAAAGATTTAAAACCATTCCAGCCCCAGTAGTTTTTTTTTCCATTCATGGAAGGGTTAAGCCTGCATCTGCTTTAATCAATACGTATTAAAATACCCACTTACAGTACAATAATGTGCCTTCTCAGGATACCTGTCTCGCGTGACTGATGAAAGACCTTCCATAAGTGTGGAAATTACTAAGGTTGATAAAGTAATAAAAAATGCAATAAATCTCAGGTAAAGTTACAGCAAACAAAATAAAGAAACTACAATATGCAGCTTTTTATTCTACTTTTGATATAACTGTTAATGGTTAATGTTAATGGTTATATATTAATACTGTGTTTGAAATAAGTTAGAAACAGGTAGAATAATATGATACTTAGACGGATCCAAAGTTGCCCCTGTGTGAATGGGCTCTTAGGAGGGTCTATTATCAAATGTTTTCGTGTAAGATTTACACAACTTTGACCCAGAATTCACACATTTTTCAAATTGAATATAGTCAGAAAAGATGTGTGAATTTTGGATGAAAATTGTGTAAAAACATTTTATAAATAGACCTCCTTAGAGCCCATTCACACAGGGGCGTCTTTGGATCCGACTCCAAAACGCCCCAGGTCGCCCCTAGTCGCCTCAGGTCGTGCTGGCTGAAGAAATCAATGTAAGTTAATGGAGCCGTCCTTATGCACACTACTGCAGTCGCTCCGACTTCAAAAAAGGTCCCTGTACTACTTCAATCCGACTCCTAGGCGACCTGTGACCATTCATTTCAATGGGAGTCGCCTCTCACTGTCTTAATAGGAGCAACTCTCCAGGAAGAAAACATACATTTATCAGGCAAACCCCTCCCTCCCCCCTCCCTCCCTCCCACAGAGCTGATTCTTGTTTGATTGGCCACTGGAATGTCTCCTGTCCTGCAGGCAACTTGGAGTTGCCTTGTAAGTAGCTCCAGGTCGCGCTGTGATTCATTCTCAAGTCGTGTCTGAGTTGCCTCATAAAATCGCCGCTGGAAGTCGTGTTGCCCCAGTGTGAATGGGCTCTTAAAGTTGTATCACATATATGAATGTCCAGTCATGTCATTCTTTTCATTTTTATTTACTCATCAGAGACCGCTTTATTATGCTCCCTTACCACTATTCACCCTCTGTTAATTTTTCACACTATTTGATGAGAGTTGCTTCTAAGATATGTCAGAAATGAAAAGTAGATTTCAAACACCCTTTTTTTTTTTTTGTGTGGGTATGTTACTGAAAAAAACAGCAACATTCTGTTCTAAAATGAAATACAGCTCTAGAGGCTCTTCATGTGAACGGTCATGCTGGAGCTCTTAATTTATGTGATGGTGCCTTACATTGAGCCCTACCAATGTCAGGTTTCTGTGGTAAGGACGTTACTGAAAGACAGAGGGGAGACCTTTCTGTCAAAGCACGCCGTAAAACCTGGCAAAGCACAATTTGCTTTTCCCACTGTAGTATTGTCCTGGTGTGTTGAGTTCTAAATGTTCTTATGGATTACTGCATTTTATATTTAGCCCTAAGGCCCCTTTCACACTGAGGCGTATTTCAGGCGTTTTTGCGCTAAAAATAGCGCATAAATAACGCCTGAAATACTCCTGCCCCAGCATTCTCAATGTGAAATCCCTGAGGGCTTTCACACTGAGGCGGTGCGCTGGCAGGAGACAAAAAAATCTCCTGCAAGCCGCATCTTTGGAGCGGTGTGTATACCGCTCCTTGCCATTGAAATCAATGGGACACCGCGGTAATGCCGCCCGCAAACTGCACCGCTAGCGGCCGAATATCGCGGTAAACACGACGGTATAGAGCGCTGAAAATCGCGCCGCTATACCGTCACCGCATATGCCCGCCCCAGTGTGAAAGGGGCCTTATTCTTTGACTGTTTTGTTGCATATGCTTGTTTTATATTTGTATAAACTACTACAAGCATGTACATGTACCACAATTTGTAAAAACTACCACAAGCATGGGATTGCACTAGAGTAACTCCACTTTTGTGGAGAAAAAAAATCTGGTTGATCAGTGTACAATGCAAGGATTTTTAGCAAACTTTGTTGAAGATTTCTACCCATTTCTGCTCTAAAGAAAAAGTTGCGTGTTCCACTTTGTGTCTTTGGATACTAATTCTGAATGGGAGTAACTTTTTCATCAGCTGATGCACTTGCCATGCTCTAATGAGGAAAGTTACTGTGTCAGCATCCCTATTTGAGTATCTAATCAAAAATGTTTTTTTTTTTTTGCAATGGCTACCTAAAATCTGACTTGTATCATAATGCGGACTTTTATTATTGCCATCAGTAATGAACACAAGAGGTTGCATATTTTTTGAACCCATGTTTACTTGTTACGTATTCATTGCAGAAGTTAGAGACTTATGTTTTAATTCAATGCTGGCTTTCAGGGTGATAATATGAATGATATTTGGCTAATTGAGATGAACACTCTTTTATATTTAGAACTTTAAAGCGATTGTAAAGCTTATTTTTTATTATTTAATAACAAACAAACATGTTATACTTGCCTGCTGTGTGCGATGGTTTTGCACAGGCAGGTAAAGTTGTAGAAGGTAGATAGACCTTCAGCATTTCAAAGAATTGTCATGTTTCTCCAGACTGCAGGATCCTATGTTTGATTCTTTAATACAGATGACGAGAGTTGTTTGTAGAGTGGCCAGAGAATGTATGTGTGTGTGTGTGTGTGTGTGTGTGTGTGTGTGTGTGTGTGTGTGTGTGTGTGTATATGTATATATATATATATATATATATATATATATAATTTTTTTTACAATGGCTGCAGGAATTTGTCTTTCTATGTTGGTTGCTCTACCTAAAGCAGGTGTAGGCAACCTAGGCCCTCCAGTTGTGGTAAAAATACAAATCCCATCATGATTTTGCCTAGGAGTCATACCAGCGATTGTGAGGGTCTTGCATTGTCTCATGGGACTTGTAGTTTCAAAATAGCTGCAGGGCCAAGGTTGCCTACCCCTTGACCTTAAGGGAAAAAAACTGCCAAGCATTATTCATATAAAAGAGTATACCACCAACTGGCTAAAGAATTTAAGTTAAAATATATATCCGTGAAGCTTTTACTTGTAGCGAAGTTTAAACATCTTGCATTCTAACAATTCAAGCATTATAATATAAACTCCATTCAAATAAGCACCTTTATTTACTTCACAGTTTTAGATGTTTATAGATCACAGAATAATTTCCCTCTGAGGAACATCAGCAGTCTTGAAGTAATTAAATTGGTCTGCATGGGAATTCATTTAATTACTGCTTGAAAGAACTTGTCTTGCCTCTTTGAATTTTAATGTGGTGTTTAATCATAATCTTTACTGCCTGTGACTGGTGAAAAGTATAATATACTATGTGCGTATTTTTGTTCCTAAAATATAGGAATGTGCAAGTTTGATTCTATTAAAAGTGCAACCGTAAATTTTAAATACATACCAATGGTTAAGTGCTGGAATTCACGGGAATTAAGGGATAGCTGTTGCTAAATGCTTCACTATTAACCTTTTTTTGAATGTGCAGTGACCAGCTTCAATTATTTTCTAGATCTGAAACAAGGCAGGCAAAGTCACTAATTGCATCCATAGCCTACTGTATAATTTATGGTGCATAGGAATGGCTTTATTTTACTAACACTCAAGGTGCAATCTAGCTCTGCCTCTGGGGAGCTAGGCACAGAAATGATTGAGGCTCCATTCACACCTGAGCGTATCGATTTTACTGGCATTTTTTTAAAGTTTATTTGCAGCTTTATACAAGCTTTTTTTTAAAGCGTTTGATGCATATTATAAGCGTTTTACAGCTTTGGGCATTTTGGTTTAGCCAATAGAAAGCACTAGAGGGTGGAGAGCAGCTATTTGAGCATAAAACGCTCAAGTCGGGCATTCCTATTAGGGTTGTACTAGGGTTACACCGATACTAGTATCTGTGCCGATACCAAGCACTTGCACGAGTATTAGTACTCGTGCAAATGCTCCGATGCTTGATCTGATACCTGTTGTATCAGGCCAGGCATCCTCAGCGTAGCAGGAAGGGCAGGCAGCTTCACAAGTGATTGGTGCGGTGGTGGGCGGAGGTACTAGCACCCATCTCCCTGTGTGGCTTTCAATAAAGCATCTGACCGCCACTTCTCCCTCCTGCGGCTGTCAAATGCTTTATTGAAAGCAACACACCGCACCGATTTTCCCCTGTGGTGTCGTCCTCCCCAGGCTCTCCGGCTCCCCGTGTGCTCCTCGTCCTCTCTGGGTCCCCCTCCGGCTCCCCGTGTGCTCCTCGTCCTCCCAGGGTCCCCCTCCGGCTCCCTGTGTGCTCCTCGTCTTCTCTGGGTCCCCCTCCGGCTCCCCGTGTGCTCCTCGTCCTCTCTGGGTCCCCCTCCGGCTCCCCGTGTGCTCCTCGTCCTCTCTGGGTCCCCCTCCGGCTCCCCGTGTGCTCCTCGTCCTCTCTGGGTCCCCCTCCGGCTCCCCGTGTGCTCCTCGTCCTCCCAGGGTCCCCCTCCGGCTCCCTGTGTGCTCCTCGTCTTCTCTGGGTCCCCCTCCGGCTCCCCGTGTGCTCCTCGTCCTCTCTGGGTCCCCCTCCGGCTCCCCGTGTGCTCCTCGTCCTCTCTGGGTCCCCCTCCGGCTCCCCGTGTGCTCCTCGTCCTCTCTGGGTCCCCCTCCGGCTCCCAGTGTGCTCCTCGTCCTCTCTGGGTCCCCCTCCGGCTCCCCGTGTGCTCCTCGTCCTCTCTGGGTCCCCCTCCGGCTCTCCGTGTGCTCCTCGTCCTCTGTGGGTCCCCCTTCGGCTCCCCGTGTGCTCCTCGTCCTCTCTGGGTCCCCCTTCGGCTCCCCGTGTGCTCCTCGTCCTCTCTGGGTCCCCCTTCGGCTCCCCGTGTGCTCCTCGTCCTCTCTGGGTCCCCCTTCGGCTCCCCGTGTGCTCCTCGTCCTCTCTGGGTCCCCCTCCGGCTCCCCGTGTGCTCCTCGTCCTCTCTGGATCCCCCTCCGGCTCCCCGTGTGCTCCTCGTCCTCTCTGGGTCCCCCTCCGGCTCCCCGTGTGCTCCTCGTCCTCTCTGGGTCCCCCTCCGGCTCCCCGTGTGCTCCTCGTCCTCTCTGGGTCCCCCTCCGGCTCCCCGTGTGCTCCTCGTCCTCTCTGGGTCCCCCACCGGCTCCCCGTGTGCTCCTCGTCCTCTCTGGGTCCCCCTCCGGCTCCCCGTGTGCTCCTCGTCCTCTCTGGGTCCCCCTCCGGCTCCCCGTGTGCTCCTCGTCCTCTCTGGGTCCCCCTCCGGCTCCCCGTGTGCTCCTCGTCCTCTCTGGGTCCCCCTCCGGCTCCCCGTGTGCTCCTCGTCCTCTCTGGGTCCCCCTCCGGCTCCCCGTGTGCTCCTCGTCCTCTCTGGGTCCCCCTCAGGCTCCCCGTGTGCTCCTCGTCCTTTCTGGGTCCCTCTCCGGCTCCCCGTGTGCTCCTCGTCCTTTCTGGGTCCCTCTCCGGCTCCCCGTGTGCTCCTCGTCCTCTCTGGGTCCCCCTCCGGCTCCCCGTGTGCTCCTCGTCCTCTCTGGGTCCCCCTCCGGCTCCCCGTGTGCTCCTCGTCCTCTCTGGGTCCCCCTCCGGCTCCCCGTGTGCTCCTCGTCCTCTCTGGGTCCCCCTCCGGCTCCCCGTGTGCTCCTCGTCCTCTCTGGGTCCCCCTCCGGCTCCCCGTGTGCTCCTCGTCCTCTCTGGGTCCCCCTCCGGCTCCCCGTGTGCTCCTCGTCCTCTCTGGGTCCCCCTCCGGCTCCCAGTGTGCTCCTCGTCCTCTCTGGGTCCCCCTCCGGCTCCCCGTGTGCTCCTCGTCCTCTCTGGGTCCCCCTCCGGCTCCCCGTGTGCTCCTCGTCCTCTCTGGGTCCCCCTCCGGCTCCCCGTGTGCTCCTCGTCCTCTCTGGGTCCCCCTTCGGCTCCCCGTGTGCTCCTCGTCCTCTCTGGGTCCCCCTTCGGCTCCCCGTGTGCTCCTCGTCCTCTCTGGGTCCCCCTTCGGCTCCCCGTGTGCTCCTCGTCCTCTCTGGGTCCCCCTTCGGCTCCCCGTGTGCTCCTCGTCCTCTCTGGGTCCCCCTCCGGCTCCCCGTGTGCTCCTCGTCCTCTCTGGGTCCCCCTCCGGCTCCCCGTGTGCTCCTCGTCCTCTCTGGGTCCCCCTCCGGCTCCCCGTGTGCTCCTCGTCCTCTCTGGGTCCCCCTCCGGCTCCCCGTGTGCTCCTCGTCCTCTCTGGGTCCCCCTCCGGCTCCCCGTGTGCTCCTCGTCCTCTCTGGGTCCCCCTCCGGCTCCCCGTGTGCTCCTCGTCCTCTCTGGGTCCCCCTCCGGCTCCCCGTGTGCTCCTCGTCCTCTCTGGGTCCCCCTCCGGCTCCCCGTGTGCTCCTCGTCCTCTCTGGGTCCCCCTCCGGCTCCCCGTGTGCTCCTCGTCCTCTCTGGGTCCCCCTCCGGCTCCCCGTGTGCTCCTCGTCCTCTCTGGGTCCCCCTCCGGCTCCCCGTGTGCTCCTCGTCCTCTCTGGGTCCCCCTCCGGCTCCCCGTGTGCTCCTCGTCCTCTCTGGGTCCCCCTCCGGCTCCCCGTGTGCTCCTCGTCCTCTCTGGGTCCCCCTCCGGCTCCCCGTGTGCTCCTCGTCCTCTCTGGGTCCCCCTCCGGCTCCCCGTGTGCTCCTCGTCCTCTCTGGGTCCCCCTCCGGCTCCCCGTGTGCTCCTCGTCCTCTCTGGGTCCCCCTCCGGCTCCCCGTGTGCTCCTCGTCCTCTCTGGGTCCCCCTCCGGCTCCCCGTGTGCTCCTCGTCCTCTCTGGGTCCCCCTCCGGCTCCCCGTGTGCTCCTCGTCCTCTCTGGGTCCCCCTCCGGCTCCCCGTGTGCTCCTCGTCCTCTCTGGGTCCCCCTCCGGCTCCCCGTGTGCTCCTCGTCCTCTCTGGGTCCCCCTCCGGCTCCCCGTGTGCTCCTCGTCCTCTCTGGGTCCCCCTCCGGCTCCCCGTGTGCTCCTCGTCCTCTCTGGGTCCCCCTCCGGCTCCCCGTGTGCTCCTCGTCCTCTCTGGGTCCCCCTCCGGCTCCCCGTGTGCTCCTCGTCCTCTCTGGGTCCCCCTCCGGCTCCCCGTGTGCTCCTCGTCCTCTCTGGGTCCCCCTCCGGCTCCCCGTGTGCTCCTCGTCCTCTCTGGGTCCCCCTCCGGCTCCCCGTGTGCTCCTCGTCCTCTCTGGGTCCCCCTCCGGCTCCCCGTGTGCTCCTCGTCCTCTCTGGGTCCCCCTCCGGCTCCCCGTGTGCTCCTCGTCCTCTCTGGGTCCCCCTCCGGCTCCCCGTGTGCTCCTCGTCCTCTCTGGGTCCCCCTCCGGCTCCCCGTGTGCTCCTCGTCCTCTCTGGGTCCCCCTCCGGCTCCCCGTGTGCTCCTCGTCCTCTCTGGGTCCCCCTCCGGCTCCCCGTGTGCTCCTCGTCCTCTCTGGGTCCCCCTCCGGCTCCCCGTGTGCTCCTCGTCCTCTCTGGGTCCCCCTCCGGCTCCCCGTGTGCTCCTCGTCCTCTCTGGGTCCCCCTCCGGCTCCCCGTGTGCTCCTCGTCCTCTCTGGGTCCCCCTCCGGCTCCCCGTGTGCTCCTCGTCCTCTCTGGGTCCCCCTCCGGCTCCCCGTGTGCTCCTCGTCCTCTCTGGGTCCCCCTCCGGCTCCCCGTGTGCTCCTCGTCCTCTCTGGGTCCCCCTCCGGCTCCCCGTGTGCTCCTCGTCCTCTCTGGGTCCCCCTCCGGCTCCCCGTGTGCTCCTCGTCCTCTCTGGGTCCCCCTCCGGCTCCCCGTGTGCTCCTCGTCCTCTCTGGGTCCCCCTCCGGCTCCCCGTGTGCTCCTCGTCCTCTCTGGGTCCCCCTCCGGCTCCCCGTGTGCTCCTCGTCCTCTCTGGGTCCCCCTCCGGCTCCCCGTGTGCTCCTCGTCCTCTCTGGGTCCCCCTCCGGCTCCCCGTGTGCTCCTCGTCCTCTCTGGGTCCCCCTCCGGCTCCCCGTGTGCTCCTCGTCCTCTCTGGGTCCCCCTCCGGCTCCCCGTGTGCTCCTCGTCCTCTCCGGGTCCCCCTCCGGCTCCCCGTGTGCTCCTCGTCCTCTCCGGGTCCCCCTCCGGCTCCCCGTGTGCTCCTCGTCCTCTCCGGGTGCCCCTCCGGCTCCCCGTGTGCTCCTCGTCCTCTCCGGGTGCCCCTCCGGCTCCCCGTGTGCGCCTCGCCCTCTCCGGGTGCCCCTCCGCCTCCCTGTGTGCGCCTCGCCCTCTCCGGGTGCCCCTCCGCCTCCCTGTGTGCTCCTCGCCCTCTCCGGCTCCCCTGTGTGCGCGCCTCTCTCCGGGTCCCCCTCCAGCTCCCGCGTGTGCTCCTTGCTCTCTTCGGGTCCTCCTCCAGTCCCCCCTGCCTTAGATCTGTCAGGATGGAGAGTGGGGGAAGGAGCTTGTAAATATGTAATTTACCGCCTCCTTCCTTTTCTGAATGCACAGTCAGTGATGGAGAGAGGGAGAACAGAAGCGGCTGTCAGAAAAGCTATACAGGAAGGATCAGTGCTTGTAACTTGCCGCACCGATCATCTGTGAGGCTGCCCGGCCCCCCATGCTACACTGGGGTGTACTGGCCGCCTACCAGGTATCAGGTTAAGCATCGAAGCATTTACACGAGAACAAGTACTTGTGAAAATGCTCGGTATCGGTGAAACCCTAATTTCTATTAGTCTATGGGGCCAAAAACACTTGTAATCTGCCAAAAAGAAGCTGTACTTTTTTGAGCTTCAGGCGTTTTGCTTTAGGTGACAGAACACTTAGATGTGGACAGGGGCTATTGAAATCAATAGGATTTGGCTTGTTAAGCATTTTAGAGCTTCAAGCAGAAAATTGCTCAGATGTGAAAGGGGCCTAACAGTAATTCACAACATCAATAAATGCAATATGTAAACATACCAATTTTCTCTAATAAAAAGATACACATTTCAAAAGATTGTTGATTGGTTTATGAAAACTAGACCAGGTGGCCGATATGCAATTTTTAGAGTTTTATCCCTTTT
Organism: Rana muscosa; assembly: GCA_029206835.1. Classification (NCBI taxonomy): domain Eukaryota; kingdom Metazoa; phylum Chordata; class Amphibia; order Anura; family Ranidae; genus Rana; species Rana muscosa. Next base: position 577,143,212 of record CM055117.1, on the reverse strand, counting down.
TTTTTTTAAATTTTAGCTGCTGTTTTCTTACAGCTACAGTTTTATTGGCTTATTTTTTGCCTTCCATGGGTCTTCCTTTTCCCCAGATCAACATGCTAATGAACCTTAAAAAAATAAATAAACATTGTTTTCATTATACAGTGGAACCTCGCATTATGAGCATAATCCGTTCCAGGAGAATGCTTGTAATCCAAAGTGTTCGCATATCAAAGCGAGTTTCCCCATTGAAGTCAATGGAAACGAAAATAATTTTGTTCCGCATTGACTTCAATGGGATGCAATATCGCAATGCGGCCAGAGGCGGTGGCGCCGGAGAGCCTCGGAAACGGCCGAAAAGGCCCGAGGACACTTCGGCTGACCTCGGAAATACTTCCTACCCGAGATTTGCCGAGGTCAGCCGTGCTGTCCTCTGGCCTTTGTGCATTTCCGAACGGCGCCGATCAGCTGAGATCGACGACGTTCGGCTCTGCTCGGCTCCGGCGTCCCCCCACCTCAGGACAAAAGCAGTACTGCACACCGCTTTGTCCTGAATCATGCTCGTTTTGCGAGACAACACTCGCAAACAGAGTCATGATTTTTTAAAATGCAGTGCTCGTATTGCGAAATGCTCGTTAACCGCGTTACTCGCAATCCGAGGTTCCACTGTATACCCTTTTATACTTCTCTATGCAATACAGACGGCCATCTCATGGCTGGTGGGAGAGGCTGAGAAGATGCTGTACATGGCTTTCTAAAAACATCCCAGCACCCTGCTTCAGTACTCCTCTTGAGCACCATCAGCGCTGATGCAAGAAGATGGTTTTTTGGAGGAGTTATGCAAAGATCAAAATGCCTTGAAGGTTGTTTATCAGTCTGGAGGAGTGGGTGTTCCTGGCAGGCTACATTTGTATGCAGACTACCCTAAGTTATGCCTATATGTGAAGTTGAGCTTCCATAATTGAAAGAACTGAAATCTGGTAAATAAAAGGCGTGGGACAGGGACGATCAGGCTGGGGAGGAAAGTGCTAGACAATCTTGGGTGCTCTCCAGCCAGGAAATGAGGTGGGCTCCCTCTGATTTGCTACAGATTACCTGAAAACTATAATACGCAGTAGAATGTGTCAAGAATGGCACCAAGTTGAACTGTTTAAGAATGTATTATGTGTTTACAAAGATTATGTATATCTCAAAAGTAAAAAAAAGAATTTTGAAACGTAAAAAACCTAATAAATAAGATCTTTATTTTGTTCCTCTGTTGTTAGGTTGTCACAGCGCATGCGGTACGTGTCCCTGTTACAAGCAATTTGAGTGCAAACATTACTGGCTTTCTACCAATTCACTGTATTTATCAGCTGCTGAGAAGTCGTGCTTTTACTAAGCACAAAGTGTCAATAAAGGTATGTAATCCATTAATATTTACTTACTCTACCACAGGGCTTCTCAACCAGCGTTCTGTGGAACACTAGGATTCCTTCAGAGAATGCTAGGGGTTCCTTGAGCACAGGGCCGTAGATAATTTTTTGTTCTGGAAGGGGTTCAGCAGCAGGTACAAAGTTAAATGTAATTTTAAATAAAACAAATTGGACTAAATTCATAAAGACTGGAAAAAGGAAAAACGATGTGTCGCTTATAGTAAGCAATCACATCCTTAATTCTATTTTCTCAGATCCTCTTTAACCTGATTTCAGTTTTGCCTTTTTCAGTTTTTATTAATGTTGTTGCAATGAGGTTGGCTATTGTCCAGTCTAAGGCCTGGTACACTGTGTCGGCTTATTTTCGTTCAGCCAGACAGATCACTGTACTAAAACATGCAGTGTTAGTACAGCGATCTTCCCCACTGTGCTATTGTGTTCTGACAGGAAGATGCCCCCCCCCCACCAGAACACAACGGTCAATGCTCTCAGCCATTGGAGTAGCTGTCACAGGGTGGTGCACTGTAATAGCCAATCTTAATGGGCAGGTGCAAAGGGGCACCATCTTGTTGAAGGAAGCACACTCAATGATTTTAACACAGTATACCAGAAAAGAGAAGTGGTACTGTGCTGAGTCCATACATACAAAACATACCTCTAAACCTTTGAACTTGAGACCGAGGGGAATGCCAAACCTATTGTGGGAGGGGTTTACATGAGATAATCGGAGACTGCGGATGGATTACCCTTATCTTAGGGTCCCTACTTCCCTATTACATCAGTGACCCCCTGCAGATTCTTTCTAGCAGATGGCAGGGCAGTCTGGTGTGCAGTGTTAATTTCGTCAACGAAAAAGTTTTCGTCATCCTTTTAATCGGTGTCTTTTTTACAGTGACGAAAATGAAACTAAAAGTACAGCACATTTTCGTCAACTGACGAAAACTATGATAAAAATCGAATCCATTTTCGTTAAAGAAAACGGGACGTTAATGGCAAGGAAGGATGTTTACCCTCATGAACTACTGTATTTATTGCCGATATTTGTTTTTTACCAAAAGGGGGCGGTCATCGAGCGGTCCGCCCCGGGTGCCACACGTTGGGGGGGGGGGGGGGTGGTCAAGCCGGCCACCCCGCCTCTCCTGGCCCTTGGACAGAACTGCCAGCAAAGTCTAAAATTAGGAAAAAATCACTGCCAGCCCCTTCTACATCACTCCTCCTCCTGTGTCACTCTCATTGTAAGCTGAACCTTCTAAATACCTCAGTAGCTTTGTTCTCGTTGGCCCTCTCCTCCTCCTGCTCGTCCGAGTGTTGCTTTAGATTGGAGGAGGAGAGCGGTCACATGACCATCCATGAATCGTCAGAGGAGAGCAGTCATATCACCGGGTCCATGCAAAGAACTAAGCTATTGAGGTATATTTAGAGACTTTGATTTACGAGAGTGACACAGGAGGAGCTGTGTATGAGAAAGGGCTGGCAGTGATGTATTCTTAACTTTAGAGTACGCTGGCAGTGCTGTCCCAGGAGACTGGAGGTCTCATGGGAATGCAGGGGGGGCTGTGTATTGTGGGGGGCTTTGTATTGTGCAGAGGGTGGGGGGCTTTTTTTTGTTAACTCCATTCTTTCTAAATTCACTAAAAATTATTTGCAAAAAAAAAAAAACGCGTGTGAAAAAAAAAAAATGCAAAACGCACCCAGAAAATGCATCCACTGCAACCTGCATAGGTGTGAGGTATTAAGGAAGACTAACCTGAACAATGCTTTCAACCTGTGGATAATCAGCTGGGCTATTTTCTTATTTAATTTATTGGGGGACGAAGCAGGGAATTGCATAAGCGGAATATAGTATATGGCATTTGATAAGGCTTATTTACACTGCTTTTATTGCTAGCGGTGCTGGGTTTATTCCAAGGTTAAGCTCCAACTCAAGCCCTTACTATGATTTTAGTGAAAATGAGCTAAAGTCTCTCAAGCTTACAGTTTTGTCCTACATTTCCAACTTTAATCTCTTTACAATGCCCAAGATAGATGGCTCAGTAAGTACTGTTCTAGGCAAAAAAAAAAAAGTTTTAATCAAAGTTGTACATGTAATCCTCCTTGGATCAAGGAGAATTCCTCCCAGTGTTGGACATCAGGGAAACAACACATTCCATCCACCAGCATACCCATTACAAACATGCTTGCATCAACCTGCCCTTTCAGACCTTCACAACTAGCTTGTGGCTCGTTTGAGCTCTCCACTACTCCCCAATGTGATTTGTTCTAGGTAGTATGCGGTTTCCAGCTTACAACTCTACATAGAGATGCTGGAATGGTTCAGCTGAATCATACGTCTCCTAAAGTCTTCCTTAAATGCCTCACAGCAAATCCTTTTCTTAGCAAACCAGTCTAATTACTGAAAAGTCTAGTCTGTATCTGAGATTTTTTTTGTGTATAGTTTGATGTAGCCAAATATTTCATTCTAAATGCAATCTGTTACAGGACTGGATATATACTCAGCTTTGTGAAACAACCCTTCCACTGCATCAGCAGCTGCTCCCCCTGATTGATGTGTACATCAATTCTGTCATCACCCCAGCATCAAAGTCAAGTCCAGAGGCCACTAACAAGCCAATCACTGAGCAAGAAATCCTGAAAGTTTTCCAGGGTCACCCAGGGGAGAGTCTACGCTTAAACCAGAGACACAGAATAACTACTCAACTCCTGTTGCTTTATTACCTTCTTTCTTATGAGGAAGCTCTTTTAGCTAATTCAAAGACATTAGGTTGGTAGTTTGCTGTAATTATTTTGACTGTTTCATTAACGTATGTATTTCATGTAGCGCAGTAGTTGACAGCATGTTTGTGCAGAACTTACATTCTTAATGCATGCTTATCTTAAAGCAGAGGTCCACCCAAAAAAAAATATTAAAAGCCAGCAGCTACAAATACTGCAGCTGCTGACTTTTAATATAGGGACACTTACCTGTCCATGGTGCCCGCGATGTCGGCAGCCGAAGCCGAGCAATCGAAGTGGGTGAAAATAAAATACCTGCATTATACAGGTATCTGCACCCACCTCCCCCTGAAAGGTGCCAAATGTGACACCGAAGGGGGGGGGGGGGGTTCCGAAAAGCAGAGGTTCACTTTTTGTGTGGACCTCCGCTTTAACTGTGATGCGGAATGGAACAATGCTCAACTTCACCTTGTTTTAGCAACTTTTTTTTTCTGTGTTCTGTGAAAATCTGTGTTTTCCCCTTTCGTCTTTCAGGACAGCCACAATTGAGAGACATAGGCTCCTCCTCTTCCTCAGGAAACACTGCGCCAGCACATAAATTCTCACTTCCCCCTGCCGGACCTCAGTTGTTGGTATTTCCTCCAGTGGGGGAGACACTGTGCATGGAACCAGGCCGGTCAGTCAGGGGACTGAGGCCATTCAAATACCTGAAGGGAAGCAGGGGCTTGCAGGGTACTAAAGGTGTGGTACATACCCGCCGTCTGAAGCCACCCCATCCGCGTAGAGTGCAGCAGCAGGTTGCGGGGGACCCCTATCGCGTCCACAGGGAGGCAGCTCAGCTTTCCCTGTACGCAGTACAGGCCGCTTTTTTGAAACCAGGCGGGCCGGACGGCGGGTGACGTCATTTCCGGCGGAGGGCGGATGCTTCCCTTTGACCCGTGACTTCCGATTCCGGGTCGCGGTGCTGAAAGGGGGGCGGGCGCATGCTGGATAGAGTCGGGAACACGCACAGGCAGCGCAAGACTCTGTAGCAAGCAGCCACCTGCAGTCATATCAGAAGGTAAGAGCACCCTGGGGAAGGATCATCTCTATCTAGGATTGCCCCTCCATGTATGGTTCTTATCTATGGGGGGGGGCAGACCCTCTGGGTGGTCGGGGGGGAGGCCCTAGTCCCTGCAGGTTATATGGGGCTAGCGCACTCCTAGGGTTGTAACCATATTTTAATATGATAAAAATAAATTAGCATTTTTTTGGGGTCAAGATCAACGCATAGCTCTAAATAGAAGTGTGCCTCCTGTACGGACATGCTAGCAGAGTCATGGACTAAGGTTCTATGTAGCGACTGTATAGACACCTTGGTTAGGGAGAGGGAGTTGGAACAGGAGTCTGGATTAGCAGCCTCAGTTAAAGAGCTCTCGTGCACTTTTTCATCTTCAAAATATCTTTTTGAAAAGTTTCAACTCCCCACTATTCCCGCTCAGGTTACAACCCCGCCACAGGCTCAGGGCTCTGCACCTGCCACACCTGCTGCTGCAGTTACGGCAGATGATGTTGCAGGCCCTTCTGAGGTGGAGCATACACTACCAGATAGTGCCACCTCTGATTCTCAGGAGGGGTCAGAAGGAGAGGACCGGGACGGGCAGTCCAGGAAACCCTTCAGATATAAATTGTCCCTGGATGAGGTAGAGGACCGCTTAGGGGCAATCTACACGACCCTCGGCATTCAGGCCGACAAAAGACCTCTGACCCTCCATGACCAAATGTACAAGGGTCTGGGGGAGCAGAAGAAAAAGGTCTTCCCAGTACACAAGGTACAGATTGACACGGTTAAAAAGGAATGGCAGGATCCCGAAAGGAAGCCCCCTTTTTTTTCTTCTAGGTCCCTAAAAAGATGATTTCCCTTTTTTGGATGATCCCGCGTCTATTTGGAACAAGAGCCCCAAATTGTACGCGGCCTTCTCCCAGGTCTCCAGAAACACTGATCTAGCGTTTGAGGACATGGGAGCCTTAGCTGATGTCATGGACAAGAGGATAGACTCCCTCCTGAAAAAGACATGGGACTCTACAATTGGGAATTTAATGCCAGAAATGGCTGTTAGTTGTGGCCTGCAACTTAGAGCACTGGCTCTCCAAGATCCAGGAGCACATTGAGGCAGGAACGGCTAAGAAAACCATCTTATCCTCCTTCCCTACAATCCTGCGAGGAATTGCTTAAATAGCAGACGCCTCAGTGGAATCAGTCCACATGTCAGCCAGGTCGGCAGCCCTGGCTTACTCTGCCAGAAGAGCCCTCTGGCTCAAAACTTGGCCAGGTGACAGCGCCTCTAAGGCCAAGTTATGTGGGATACCCCTGACGGGAGACCTACTTTTTGGCCCAGGTCTAGAATCTGTTCTAGACCGCACGGCAGATAAGAAGTCCTTCCCACTCAAATGGAAGACCCCAGTTCAGAAAAAGGGGTTTCGTCCACAAAGGCGAAGGGAGGCCCCCAAGCCAGAAGGGCAAAAAAACTTGGACCCCTAAAGGCAAGGGCAGAGGGGCGATTTTTTTATTTATTTATTTATTTATTTTTTTCGCCCTCCTGAGCAGCCCTGTAAGAACCCATGACTCTCCAGTCAGGGTGGGAGGAAGACTGGGGACCTTCCTCCCACAATGGTAAACAAATTCTCCCAACCAGTTCATCCTGGGGGTCATAAAAAGGGGGTAGGTACCGTCTAGAATTTTCAAGACCACCCCCCCAGAGATACCTGGTCACACAGCTACCCAAATGCAAGGAAAAGTCCGAAGCCTTGTTGGTGACATTAAGGGAATCAGGAAAATCAAAGCGTAGTCCGCAGAGTTCCAGAGGCGGAGGAAGGGAAGGGATTCTATTTACACATTTTTGTTGTGAGGAAACCCTCAGGAAAATTCAGACTAATTATGAATTTAAAACCCCTGAACAAATCGATTACATACAAAAGATTCCACATGGAGTCGATATTTACAGTTAGAGCCCTTCTCCCCCACAACTGCTTCATGGTATCTCTGGACCTCAGGGACGCGTATCTACACGTCCCGATCACAGGAAAACTCTCAGGGTTTTCTGCGACTAGCGGTAGACCTAGATGGAACAATAGTACACCTACAGTTCCAAGCTCTGCCATTCGGGCTATCCTCATCGCCCCGCATATTTTCCAAGGTCTTTGCAGAACCCGTGGCGTTTCTGCGACTCCAGGGAGTGTCCATAGTGGCTTACCTGGACGACCTGCTCCTATTCACAGCATCTCCAGAGCAGCTATCCAGAGATCTGGAAATGACAGAGGGTCCTAACAGACCTGGGGTGGCTACTGAACTTGGAGAAGTCCAGCCTGATCCCGTTACAACATATCACATACCTGGGATGCTTGTTGGACTCAACTCTCTTAAGAGGGTTTCTCCCGATGGAGAAGGTCTTAAAACTAGACAAAGCAGTGGCCTCCCTCCAGTGCAACCAACAGGTCTCGATAAGATCTCTGATGTCAACGCTAGGTCTGTTGACATCTACCCTCCCAGCAGCCCAATGGGCAGGGCTACACTTTCGCCCCCGGCAGGCCTTCGTTCTAAGGGCGTGGGACCACAGTCTAGAGGTTCTAGACATCTTAGTTCAGGTACCAGATCAGGTAAAAGGATCCATCTGGTGGTGGAGGAAGGTAACAAACCTGTCACAGGGACGTCTGTGGCTTATCCCGGTGTCTCGGGTGGTAACCACAGACGCAAGTGGCAAGGGCTTGGGGGCACACCTGGGATCCCTTCCAGCACAGGGCATCTGGAAGTTCGAAGAACTAAAGAAATCATCCAACTGGAAGGAGCTGAGGGCAGTTGGTCTGGCTCTCAGTCTTTTCCAGGAGGAATTCCAGGGTCACCATACTCAGGTGAGGTCGGACAATTTATCGGCCGTAGCTTACCTAAACAAGCAGGGTCCTGTGGGCCCTAGCAGCAGACATTCTGGGCGGGGCCGAGATCAACACTCTCTCACTCTCAGCAGTCTTCCTGAAAGGCGAGAAAAATGTGATGGCAGACTTTCTCAGTCGAAGGCAACAGAGAGAGCGAATGGGTCCTCAAGGAGGTCTTCAGTCTCCTGGCCAAGAGATGGGGACCACCAGAGGTGGACCTTTTCGCATCAAAAGAAAATGCAAAAGCCCCCTGTTTTTTCTCTTTAAACAGAGGAGAGGGAGCACTAGGGGTGGACGCACTGACCCAAAGCTGGCAGTTCAGAATGTGTTGCGCATTCCCACCACCAGTATTATTACCGGAAGTTCTGATAAAATTTCAGATGGAGGACACTTCTCTGATCCTAGTGGCACCACATTGGCCCAAAAGGGCATGGTTCTCGGTTCTCCAACAGCTGGCTGTAGAACCTTCCTTATTCCTACCACCTCGAGAGGATCTCCTCTCACAGGGTCCAGTCCTCTGCCCACAGGTACACAAATGGAAGCTAGCGGCCTGGCTACTGAGGAGGGCATACTAAAATCTAAGGGTTTTCCAGCAAGATTAATTGCTACCCTTCTTAATAGCAGGAAAGAGGAGACACGCCGAATCTACAGAAAGGTCTGGCTCCGCTTTAACGAGTGGTGCGTAGGATGCTACTGTTCGGTGCAGAGCCCCGCAGGCATTCTAGAATTCCTACCGTGTGGAGCAGATGAGGGGCTTTCCATAAGTACCCTCAAGTGTCAAATCTCGGCACTCAGTGCATACTTAGAAAAACCTCTGGCCACCAACCCCTGGGTAGTCAGGTTTTTCAGGGCTCTATCCAGACAGAGACCGGCCCAGGGCCCACCCTTCCCCAGTTGGGACCTGTCTCTGGTTTTACAAACCCTAACGGGTGCTCCCTTTGAGCCTTTAGGTGAGTGTCTACTAAAGGAACTGACCTTAAAAACAGTATTTTTGGTTGCAGTGACTACTGCTAGGAGGGTCAGCAAGATAGAAGCCTTATCCGTTAAAGACCCCCTTTTTGCGTTGTTTTTTCAGATCGGGTCGTTTTTAAGACCGATCCAGCATTTTTACCCAAGGTGACTTCGAGATTCCACAGAAGTCAGGAGGTAGTTTTACCTTCTTTTTGTCCCAACCCCTCAGGTGAAAGGGAGTTGAGGTTTCATACTTTGGACGTCAGGAGATGCATCCTGCACTACCTAGAGCTGACAAAAGCATTTAGAAAGTCAGACTCATTTATTTATTTTGTTTTCTGGGGCCAGAAAAGGATACAAAGCGTCTCGACGCACCATTGCCAGATGGCTCCGAGCAACCATCGGGCAGGCATAAACTTTTAGCTGGGAAAGAGATCCCTACGGGGATAAAGGCACACTCTACCAGAGCTTTGGCAGCTTCTCGGGCAGAAAAGGCTGGAGCAACGCCAGAACAAATATGCAAGGCAGTAACATGGTCCAGCTATTCCACTTTCGTAAAACACTACAGAGTGGACCTGGTGTCGGCAGGTGAGCAAGCCTTTGGGCGAAAGGTTCTGCAAGCTGTAGTCCCACCATAGCTGGTAAGTGCTCGTCTATCCTCTCAATTGTGGCTGTCCTGAAAGACGAAAGGGGAAAATTAGAGTTGCGCTTACCGGTAACGTCTTTTGCAGTAGTCTTTCAGGACAGCCCTAGTTAACCACCCTAAAAATTGGGGGGTCTCATAAAAGACCGGAACGCAGCATGATGATATGTAATAGTATGTTATTAATGTGTTCTTGTGTCTCCCCAGCTGGCCGGAGGTGATCTTGAAAAAAACTGAGGTCCGGCAGGGGGAAGTGAGAATTTATGTGCTAGCGCAGTGTTTCCTGAGGAAGAGGAGGAGCCTATGTCGCTCAATTGTGGCTGTCTTGAAAGACTACTGGAAAAGACGTTACCGGTAAGCGTAACTCTAATTTTTTTTATTTTTTATTTTTTTTTATACTTAAAACGTGTGCATTTGACTCTTTATGTTATAGTCTATCTATAGTAGGTACAAAAATATAAATTTGTGTATTGAGAGATTTGATACTAATGTTATTACTGTTATGACAGCGGCCATGCAGAAAAAGCCAAAGTCTTACTCTTCTTCATTGATGGACCAAATTCCTATAAAATATCTTATTCGACAAGCACAGGGTCTACAACAGGAACTTGGAGGTAAGAATATAATTTGACAAGGGCTGTCCCACCGAGGTGTTTGGCTTAAATGTTAAGGTTATTGCACTACAATAATGTGTTCTTAACAGCTAGGAAATTATCGTTTTAAGACAAGTTTTTCCTGAGCTTGTAGCTGCAGTCAATGTGGAGCAAGTCATTAAAGTTCATAACTGAAGTCAGTTAAAGCAGAACTAAAGGCTTTACAAAAAAAGAAAAAAGAAGCAGGCAGGCTGCTTATTGCATAAGAGACATGCAATGTCTTGCCTGCAGTAAAATAGACCTACCTGCCTGCTCGCATTTCTTAGAATGTAGTCTGAGCTGTACCTGTGTGCTGGATTGACTGAACTCCTCCACATGCGCAGGAGTTGTGTTATTCCGTGTCGGCCAGTGGAGGTGACAGAAAACCGGGACCCAGCGAGAGACCGCACCGGCATCAGACCATTGGAGCTAAGGTACGTATTTTGAACTTTACTCCCACCAATCTCAGTGCTTCTGTCATGAACTTTCATTATTAATTTCTTAACAAAAAAATACAGGGGCTGCCATTGCTAACCTTCCTTGTGTGATGTGCAAATAAGGAAATTGTAAAAAATGTACTGCCAGATTTAGGTACTGTTAAAGTACAGCTAAAAGCTCCTATATGATAGTCCAAACAAGGACCAAATAATTTACTATGAGGTGCACAAGCCTTAAAAACCAAAAACCTTCCTTTTACCTTCTCTGACAGATCCATATCCTCCATTTATGTCTCGCACTCTTTCCCCTCACATGTACTATACAACTCGGTGGGAGGGTTACAGAGGCAGTGCCGTCAATCCAGAAAGGAGTGGGCAGGACTAAGTGTGGTCATGTGCCAAATAAAATGCTACGGGTTTGTGAATCGGCAGTGATCACGCTGATAGTCACACCCCTGCAGTAATTCTAACCCACTTTAGTGTAAGCAGGCACAGCTGCATGAGTTTTATTTTATTTATTTTTTATTTGTGCAACTGGGAGGCCATAGTTCTTTAAATGAAGAGAGCCAACTAGATGGTCAATAAGATCTATAAAAAATTATTTTCTTTCTCGTACATCACGGGACACAGAGCTGCATAGTCATTACTATGTGGGTTATATAGATACCTTCAGGTGCTGGCACTGGCAACTTCCAAAACCGGAAGTACCCTCCCCTATATAAGCCCCTCCCATCCGGGAGCACCTCAGTTTTTTGCCAGTGTCTAAGGTGTTGGCCAAGAAGTAACATGTGTTTTTCACTGAGCTTGCGTACAGGTTCTTTTGGGCCTCAGTAAGCTATTCCGGATCCGACCAAAAAAGCTTCATAGCTAAACGGTCGGTACCCGGGCCTTGCAAGAGAAGAGCAAGGTTTTGCCTGTAATGCCTCTCTTAGGAGGGCTGGACCCTGGGATCCAGAGCTCTGGTCATACCCACGACCAAGATGTTTTCTGTGCAGGGTGCTATACAGGTCCAGGGGAGTGGAATCCTTGGGAACCCGGTCCCTGAAGGTTTAATTACAATGCCTGCCATGATAGGTGAAGTTTGGGCTTCTGTGGACCAAACAGAGTCCTGCGGCGAGGAAAAGGTAAGTGGGGGCCCTCGGGAACTTGGTTCTATTGAGGGACCCCCAAGCCTATTTTGTCTTTCTGCCTGTTACCTAAGGTATTCCCGCTAATATTCTGTGTATGCCTGTTACTACTGAGAAAATGTAAAAATTTTAATAGTAGGCAAGGAAAAAAAAAAAAAAAAACGTAAGACCGCGGTACCTGTGTTAGACACTAGAGGCCGCTATGGTTCTTTTTCTTGTAATGTGGATTTTTTTCTTCCAAAATCAAATCCAGGCAGTTGGTAAGTTCTCTGCTGGGAAGCTGTCTCCTCTGCCCTGTTGCTGCGCTCATCCATCCCCGGGCCCTGCGGCAGGGACCCTGGCTCCCATCTAGCTCCTTATTTTTTTCAAAAAAGGCGCACGTGCGCGTGCACGCGCCTCTATATATAGAGGCGATCTGGAAAAAGGGGCGGAGCGGGTGGATGACGCTCGGTGTGCGCCGCGGCGCTACTGCGCATGTGCGGGCGTCCAGCGTGTTTTAAAGCACAATCATAGCTGGCTATTGAAGTGCACAGACAGAGCTAGCAACAGTATAAAGGCACACAGAAGCGGTTCATGCAGGCATCCCCTAGAAAGGCACTTTAGTAGACACCAACTGTTATATAGCAGCAATTGTGCTAGACTATTCTCAGTAAAAGTGGTGTATTACGGCTGGAATACCTCAGCTTTAGGCTTAGGAATATGCCGTCCAGAAGCTCCGGAACTGAATCTTCCAGGAAGCGAAGGGGGTCTCATCGGGCTCTGAGGATCTTGGGCATGCTTCTGCTGCACCAGTCTCCCCTGAAGTTCAGAGGTAAGTGACCGTAGAGACCCCGCAGGGGTACTTGGTACTGTGGCTGTCCTCAGTTCACCTGCTCCTGTGTATGTAACAGAGGAGGTTTTTTCCTCGGCTCTGGGAGGATTAGAGAGAGATTGTCAACATTGATCGCTGCCTCCCTGTCAGGGAAAGCACGCCCGATCTCCGTCTCCTCCTTCAGAGTGCCTGTTAGCAGAGCAACAGTCCCATACAGGGATCGACCTGCCTGAAGGGGATCAGGATGAGGTTGATTCTGTTATAGAGGAATCAACAGTGGAGGAACCTTTTCTCAGCATCTCAAGCTGAAAGATTATGGGTTCAGTCTCTGACTAACATGGTCCGATCAGCATTTAAAAATGCACCTTGCGGAACCATCAACCACTACTGTATCCTCGTTGGGGTCGCTAGAAGCCCCCAGACTGTCTGTTCTTTTCCACTTTACCCTTTACTGAAAGGGCTCATTTACCAGGATTAGGAACATCCTGAGAAAATATTTATTCCCCCCAAGAGATTTCCGGTGGTCTATCCCATGGAGGATAAGTTCATCAAAAAATGGAAGGTCCCTACAGTGGACGCAGCCATCTCTTGTGTGTATAAATCACTGACATGTCCAGTGGATAATGTCCAAATGTTCAAGAACCCAATAGATAAAAGATTGGAGTCCTTATGAAAATCTGCTTCTTTCTACAGCAAGCTTGGTGACACAACCAGCAGTGGGGTCTGCTAAGCAGTGAAGGATCAGTTGAAACAGGTCTTGAGGGACTTGACAGATCAGCAGGCCCTTGCCCTAGCTGATCTACCTAGAGCCTTAGGCTTTGCGGTTGACGCCATAAAGGATTCAATCCATCAGGCCTCCCGCCTTACGCTGTCTGTAGTACATATGCGTAGGCTTCTATGGCTCAAAAACTGGTCTGCTGAAGCTCCCTGTAAAGAATGGCTGGTTAGCGTCCCATTTCATGGTGAACACTTATTCAGGGAAGACCTGGACAAATATATCCAGAAAATTTCCAGCGGTAAAAATACACTCTTGCCGGTTAAAAACAGAGTTAGAGGTCCCTCTTTAAGAGGCCTGCTTCTCCAGTCCCTGGGGCATCGGCTGTGTAACAGTTCCGACGGCCTCCTCGGTCAATTCCCGGGGGTAAAAAACAGGGACAATCGCAGGGTAATGAGAAACTCTGGGTCAGGGGAGGTACAAAACCTCCCCCAAAGTTAAATTCATTGAAGGGTTGCCCCCACTCAGTCGGGTGGGGGGAGGACTCCAGTTATTCGCAAGAGACCTGGCGGGACACGATCAAAACAGATAGGTGCTCTCCGCAGTATGTTTGGGATACAGATTGGAGTTAAAAGACTCTCCTCCTTCCCATTTTTGAGGTCAAACGTGCCAAGGGATCCCCGGAAGAGAGAGTCCCTCCTGTTGGCACTAGAACAACTATTGCTCCAAGGAGTAATTATGGAGGTTCCCCTGGAAGAATGGGGGTTCGGGTTTTACTCAAACCTCTTTACAGTCCCGAAGCAAACGGGGACGGGAGGCCCATATTAATTCTAAAAGGGCTAAACAAATTCCTGTATATCAGGACTTTCCGATGGAGTCGATCCGATCGGTGGCCACTGCCCTACAAGGGGAGGATTGGTTAGCCGCGATCGGCATCAAAGATGCTTATTTGCACATTCCCATCTTTCCAGTCCACCAAAAATTTCTACGCTTTGCAGTAGAAGGGCGCCATTTTCAGTTCAGAGCCTTACCCTTCGGTCTGGCCACAGCACCACGAGTGTTTACAAAAATTCTGGCCCTTTATTGGCCAATCTAAGAACACAAGGTGTAATGATAATGACATATCTAGATGACTTGTTGCTGATAGACCACTCAGTGAAAAAACTAGACGTGGTCGTTCACAAGACAATCAAGTATCTGGAATCTCACGGTTGGATTATCAACCGAGACAAGTCAGCCCTAAAAACCAGTCAAAAGTCTGGAATACTTGGGGCTAAGGTTGGATTCAGGCCAGAGAAAAATATTCTTGCCTCGAGGAAAGGTGTTGTCTTTGAAAGATTTGATCCACTTAGTGGGTACAAAAAAGACAGCCGTCCATACGCCTGTGCATGAGGCTGCTGGGAAAAATGGTGGCATCATTCGAAGCAGTACCCTACGGTCAATTCCATTCAAGGAATTTGCAAGGGGCCATACTGTCAGCCTGGAACAAAAAAGTTCAGGCCCTAGACTTACAATGTCCTTGTCCCCTTCCGTTCGCAAGAGCCTCCGTTGGTGGTTGGTTCCCCAGAATCTGGAAAAAGGGAAATCCTTCAGTCCGATTTCTTGGAAGGTGGTCACTACAGATGCCAGCCTTATAGGCTGGGGAGCAGTACTGGAGCAATGGTCTCTCCAGGGCAGATGGTCAGATGCAGAAAAGGCCCTGCCCATCAATCTCTTAGAGATACGAGCAGCCCGGTATGCCCTAGTAGCATGGACATCCAAACTCCAAGGGTCCCCTGTCAGAATTCAATCAGACAATGCCACAGCAGTGGCATATATCAATCATCAGGGGGGCACCAGGAGTCGTGCAGCCCAGAGGGAAGTAAATTACATCCTGAAATGGGCAGAAAGATATGTCCCAGCCATATCTGCGGTATTCATTCCAGGAGTGGAGAATTGGAAGGCGGACTTTCTAAGTCGCCAGCAATTAGGCCCAGAGGAAGGGTCCCTTCACCCCGAGGTTTTCTGGACAATATGTCAGCGGTGGGGAACACCGGATGTAGATCTTCTAGCATCCAGATTCAACGCAAAGGTGGACAGGTTTGTCTCTCGGAAAAGGGATCCCCTAGCTTGCGGCTCGGATGCCCTAGTGTTCCCTTGGGATCAGTTCCAACTGATATATGCATTCACATCGCCACAATGGTTACCTCGATTACTCCGCAGAATCAGGGTAGAAAAGAAACCAGTGATTCTGGTGGCTCCAGCGTGGCCCCGAAGAGCGTGGTACGCGGAGATTGTAAAATGTCAGTGGGGAGTCCTTGGACTCTCCCACGTCGTCCGGACCTGCTTTCGCAAGGACCGATATACCACCCTTCCTTACCAGCCCTAGGTTTGACGGCCTGGCTATTGAAGCCCACATTCTAAAAAAGAGAGGGCTCTCTAATCCTGTGGTATCTACCATGATCAATGCCAGGAAGCCGGTATCCAGGCAGATCTACTATAGAATCTGGAAGGCGTACATCGCGTGGTGTGAGGCCAAGAAATGGCATCCACATAAGTACGTAATAGGTAGGAGTCTGGACTTCCTACAGTGGGCTGTAGATAGGAAGTTTGCCTTGAGTACTATCAAAGGTCAGTTTTCGGCCTTGTCAATATTTTTTCAAAGGCCCTTGGCTTCGCATTCACTAGTCAAAGCCTTTAGATAAGGAGTGATGCGTATTAGTCCTCCGGTTAATATTCCCATATGTCCATGGGATCTAAACCTGGTTCTGTCGGTTCTACAGAAACAACCATTTGAACCATTACAGCATAGTTCCTTGGTTCTTCTCACCAGGAAATAGTTTTTTCTAGTAGCCATTTGTTCGGCTAAAAGAGTGTCGGAATTAGCAGCTATGTCCTGTAAAGAGCCATATCTGGTTATCCATAAGGACAGAGTAGTGTTACGTCCTCATCCAGCCTTTCTTCCTAAGGTGGTATCAAGGTTTTCATTTGAACCAAGATGTGGTTCTTCCTTCTTTTTTCCCCAAACCTAGTTCGGTAGAGGAAAAGTTATTGCATTCTTTGGATGTAGTAAGAGCAGTTAAAGCTTATCTAAAAGCCACTGCTCAGATTCGCAGAACGGATACTTTGTTTATTCTGCCGGAAGGCCCCAGAAAGGGTCAGGCAGCGTCAAAATCTACTTTAGCCAAGTGGATTCGACAGGTCATAATGCAAGCCTATGGCTTGAGAAGGAGACCGCCTCCGTTCAAAGTTAGGGCGCACTCCACGAGAGCAGTTGGAACTTCATGGGCAGTGCATCACCAGGCCTCCCTGGCTCAAATCTGTAAGGCCGCAACGTGGTCTTCAGTACACACGTTTTACTAGGTTCTACCAGGTGGACGTTAGAAGTCAGGAGGATGTCGCCTTTGGGCGCAGTGTGTTGCAGGCCGCAAAAGATCCTCATGTCTGATAGCGCTCAGCTTATGTATGGTGTATCCCCCCCCTCGTTGGGCATTGCTTTAGGACATCCCATTAGTAATGACTATGTCGCTCTGTGTCCCGTGATGTACGAGAAAGAAAATAGGATTTTTATAACAGCTTACCTGTAAAATCCTTTTCTTGGAGTACATCACGGGACACAGAGCTCCCACCCCTCTTTGGGGACACTTATTGCTTTGCTACAAAACTGAGGTGCTCCCGGATGGGAGGGGCTTATATAGGGGAGGGTACTTCCGGTTTTGGAAGTTGCCAGTGCCAGCACCTGAAGGTATCTATATAACCCACATAGTAATGACTATGCCGCTCTGTGTCCCGTGATGTACTCCAAGAAAAGGATTTTACAGGTAAGCTGTTATAAAAATCCTATTTTTTGCTTGCAAACTGTAGGTCCAGTCTCTGGTATCATGTGTTGCCACTTTCTGCGGGGATCGACCGGGGGTAGCCTTCGGTCCTCCTCCAATCTCCCTCCCCTCCGCCGAGCCTTCGGTCCTCCTCTCTCTCTCTCGCCTCCTGCCTCCTCCACCGCTGTCATCGGTAAACAGCGGAGAGCGAGAGGCAGCACAGGACAGAGGGCGGGCCGAGGAGCTGTCCAAGTTAACTTTTCTAGTTAACGCGCAGGTTATTGGTTGCTGGGTCCTAAGCAACCAATCGCCAGCTTGTTAATATGAAAACTCACTCGGCCAGCTCCTGCTCCCGCCCCCTGTCCAGAACTGTGCCGCTTCTCGTACTCGGATGCAATAGAACACTGCGGGTGGGGGATAAGGACACTACTGTGTGTGCGGGCGGTGGTTGATGTGAAGGGGCAGTGGATGCTGCTTTGGGAGAGAAGGGGGGGGGGGTGTAAGAGGACAGTGTGTGTGTGTGTGTGTGTGGTGTGTGTGTGTGTGGTGTGTGTGTGTGTGTGTGTGTGTGTGTGGTGAGGTTGTAGGTAATGTGAAGGGTTCAGTGTACACTATTTCCCTGAATTCTCACTGTAACGCACTCCCGAACCCTGCATTCTCTTGTAATACTTTTTTTTATGTCCACTGCATTTGCAATCTATATTTCAGGTTAACAATGTATCATTACCTGCAGTAGATCACAAAGACAGGGCGTTTTGAACTTGGTGCAGGAAACGCACATGGAATATGCCTTTCTGGCATCGTGTTCTGGTGTGAACCAGCCCTAACCAGACACTGTGCCCAGTGATCTTTGACTTTTATCAGTGTTGTTCAAGTAGATCTTCATCTCTCTAAGGGTGCCTACACCTGCTCTAGTGTTTTCAAATGTATTGTTTTGTCTTCTGATGCTTGGAAAGAACTTACTAACTTTGGGACTGAAGGGAGCTGCCCTAAATTGACTTGTCTTTATAACAGCCCTGATTGGCACAAGTTTTCCGCAGCAGAAATATTTGCTTTTACTTTGAACAGCTTCTCTAGCAATGCGCCCAGATGCATATGATTTTACTAGCTGTATTAAAATTTATTGAGATTTCTACTTAACTGGTCATATTTGTACATCTAAAAAAGCATTATTCTCTTTATCTGTATTTTAGGTTTGCACTCTGCCTTGCTACGTCTGCTTGCTACAAACTACCCACATCTCTGCATTGTGGATGACTGGATCTGTGAGGAAGAAATCACAGGGACAGATGCTCTTTTGAGAAGGATGTTATTAACAAACTCTGCCAAAAGTCATTCTCCAAAACAGTTACAGGAGGGTAAGGTCAATGAATTACCTGCACATACATTCGCTCATGAGTCTTTCTTATAACTAAAAGTTATAGAACAGAATTCAACACACAATTCAAATAAATATGCATCAACTGTCCTACCAGCCCAAAATTTTATATTTATTCCCTGAAATTCATAAAGACTGGCGTAGACGGATTTAGTGAAAGTCTGTCTCGTGTTTTAAAAGTGGTTCAAATGAATGTCTACAACTTTTTACTTCATTTTTAACCACTTTAGCCCCAGAAGATTTTACCCCCATAATTACAGAGCATTTTTTACGGCACGGAGTCCTTTTAACTGACAATTGTGTGGTCGTGCGACGTTGTACCCAAACAAAATTGACATCCTTATTTTCCCCACAAATAGAGCTATCTTTTGGTGGTATTTGATCACCTCCTGCGGTTTTTATTGTTTGCGCTATACCAAAAAAGAGTGACAATTTTGGGAAAAAGGCAATATTTTTTTTACTTTTTGCTATAAGTATCCCCCAAAAATATATTAAACAAATTTCTTTCTCAGTTTAGGCCAATACAATTCTTCTACATATTTTTGGTAAAAATACTAGTGGCGGTGATCTGCGATTTTTTTTTTTTTTTTTTTTTTTTTTTTTTTCCATCGGGACTGCGGTGGACAGATCGGACACCTTTTGACACTATTTTGGGACCATTGACATTTATACAGTAATCAGAGCTAAAAAAAATAGCCACTGATTACTGTTTTAATGTCACTGGCAGGGAAGGGGTTAACACTGGGGGCGATCAAGGGGTTAACTGTGTTCCCTCAGTGTGTTCTAACTGTGGGGGGGATGGGCTCACTAGAACATGACAGAGATCACTGCTCCCGATGACGGGGACCAGAAGATCTGTCATGTCACTAGGCAGACCAGGGAAATGCCTTGTTTACATAGGCACTTCCCTGTTCTGCCTCTCTTTGCCGCCACCCGCGGACATCGGGCATGCTCCCGCGGCGTGGGATTGCCTGCTACCCGGCTTCAATGGAGGAACGTATGGGTACGCCCCTTTGCCCAGCCGTGCCATTGTGCTGACGTACATTGGCGTGGGGCGGTTGGCAAGGGGTTAAAATGCAAGCGAGACACTTTTTTCTAAATTGGTCTGAGACATTTTCTCTCTGTACACTAAAAGAGTTGGTCTTCATTAGCATAACCTTTGTAAGATGCAAACTGTTGGTGTATGTAAAAGTGGTGCATTTTAGAACTTCTGGTCTATGAGCCGATATCAGAACCAAAAGTCTTGCAGATGCTTCACGAATTTGAGGCAATACATTAGCAAAAGAGAGAGTACTGCCAAAAAAGTGGCACAGCAGCTTTTTTACGCCCCCCCCCCCCCATTGTATTTTTAGCCAGTTTTAATCCACATACATCTGCCAAAACGATATACGTTACTAAGGCCGCTTTCATACCGAGGCGTCGGCGATAAAGCGCCGCTATTTATTAGCTGCGTGTTTACCACCATTTTTGCGGAGGTATTCGGATGCTTTTAACCCCCGCTAGCGGCCGAAAAAAGGTTAAAACCAACCGCAAAGCGCTGCTGCAGCAGCGCTTTGCCAGCGGTTCGGTCGCGCTGCCCATTCATTTCAATGGGCAGTGATAGGGAAATTCAGTTGTAAGACTACTTAGGCAGATTCAGGTTCAATGCAAGAAAAGGCTCTAGCGACCCCCACAGGCCCGGAGATATCAATTAATGACACAGGAGACAGCTTTTGCAATGTGCCCAAAAGATATCTGCTTTAATAAGCTTCAGACGTTGGTATATATACAGGTCTAGGGGACAAAGGTGGGGATGGGAGGAGTTCACTAAGCCCATACGTGTTACAGTAAAGAAACAAATTCAGGTTAATAATTTCCTTTCTTTATCGTACACCACGGGACACAGAGCTAGTCATTACATAATGGGTTAAGGGTCACCAGCGGTGATTGGACACTGGCACAACCAATGGAAGACAGTTCCCCTCCATATAACCCCTCCCATCAGGGAAGTACCTCAGTTTTTTCGCCAGTGTCGAAAGGTGTTGGACGCGTTAGGAGGTGCTAAAGGAAAGCTCTACCAAAGAGACCCTCTGGGGGTAAAAGAGCTATGCTTTCGGATCCATCCAAGACGCCTACAAATGAGCTGAATCTGGATGGGATCCGGGCCTCATACATGAGGCGTCGCCTGTAATGTCTCTCTTCGGAGGACTGGGCTCTAAGATCCAGCACTTTCGCTATTTCGCTATAAAGTCCTGGTAAGAGTCTTGTACAAGGCCCAGGGGAGAGGTATCCTTTAAATAGGAACCCATATCCCTGAAGGTTGGCACACATAGCCCACCGTGAAGGGTGAAGTTTGGTATCTGTCTGAAATCTTTCAGCAGAAAAACCTGCGGCGTGGATAAGGTGAGATTAGAAGGTCCATAACTAGGTTGGGACCTTTTTCAAAAAGTGGATGTCTTCTTTTTTTCCACCACTGGGGGGAGTAAAGAGCTGAATATACTCACCTCACTCTGTTCAGTGTCGGCTTCGGCGAAGTACACTGCTCGTCACCTCCGCTGCTGAGCTTGCTGGGGCACCCCGATCCTCCTTTCGGTGGCCGACCAGACACCTGCAGATGCAGGTAAGTGGGAACAAGGGCTGATGAGAGTCCTCTCTCACTATGGCCACCGCCATAGCGCTAAGGGCCGCGCGCGCGGGAGCGCGCTTTATCGGAGGGGGGGCGAAGGCGTGCGCGGGCACGTGGCGCGCGCAGGCACAGAAACGGCGCCAAATTTAAAAGACTGTCAGTGTGAGAAGCACTGCAGCAGCAAGCAAGCTCGTTAGTTCTCTTATTCCTGGCAGAGAAACACAGCAGCTATACAGGGACGTAAGACTCCATGTGGTTGGATTGGGTACTTCCTAGAAGACATCCATGTTATGCATAGTTATGTGTTAAAAGTTGCATACTTAATGTATTTGCTAAACTAAACACGGTAGTATATGCATTTAGGTACCTTGTATTTTGTCTAAACAGTAAGCCTTCCAGGGGAAGTAATACGGACAAAAAGAGATAAGAAAGCACCACCGCCTGAGAGGAGGCTCTAACTGTGCTGACTCGGTACCTTTCTCTCCTGTGTTGCTAAATGCACCTGTTCAGGATGAGCCATTACCTCTGTCAGGTATGGCGGCTTCCCCAGTGAAGCCTGGGCCTGTATATGTCACTGAGGACACTTTATCAGCTGCCCTAAATAATCTGGAGGAAAAAATTGCTACCTTAATCGCTAAGTCCTCTAAAAAGGGACAATAAGCGAAGCAGGTCTCTTCCAGTATTGGACCTCCCTTCAGAAGTACCTGAGGGAGGAGGAGGAGGAGGCTACATCAGCAGAGGATGAGGAGCCAGATTTTAAGGTCACAGGTACAATGCTATAGCAGTGCATTTAAGTTAACCTCTGCGGAGGTAACGGAATTACCTGTCTCCTCCCTAGGGTCATTAAGATCCCTGCAAGGTGCATGCTTCCCGGTTCATCCGTTACTAAAGGATCTAATATACGCAAACTGGCAACATCCAGATAAGCGTTTCTCACCTCCAAAAAGGTTTAACATTCTTTATCCTATGGGGGGAATTTTTTTTTTTTTAAAGAAATGGAGCCTGCCTGCGGTAGTTGCGGCTATTTCTTGTGTAAATAAAAACCTGACATGTCCGGTGGATAATGTACAAGGGTTTAAAAGATCCTTCTGAGAGGAAGTTGAAATCCTCCTTCCTTTTGGCCGGCTCAATTACCCAACCTGCAGTAGCAGCAGTCGGTATGTGTCAGGTCATCAGCCAACAGGTAAAGCAGGGGCTGAAGGAACTGCCTTCAGAGCAGGCTAGAAATTGGGAAAATTTGCCTAAAGCCTTATGCTTCACAGTGGATGCCATGAGAGATTCTATCATACAGGCATCACGCCTTACACTCCAGCTGGTACAGATGCGCAGAGTACTTTGGCTTAAGCATTGGTCAGCGGAGACCCCATGCAAAAAGCTGTTGGCAAGTTCCCGTTCCATGGCGAACGCCTATTTGGGGAAGATTTAGAAAAATAGATACAGAAGATCAAGTGGTAAAACGACTTTTACCTGAGAGAAAGAAAAACAAGAGATCTTGTTTTAAACGCTCTCTCCCCAGCTCCCGGGAAATCTGACTCCAACCAGTGGCGGCGGCCTGTTTTAGCCGCCCACAAAAGCCAAGGGGCAAGCTCAGAAGAACAAGAAGCCGTGGGGTGCAAGAGCTAATAAGCAAGCCCCCAAAGCCTCTCAGTGAAGGGGCGCCCCCGCTCGGCCGAGTGGGAGGAAGGCTTTGTCAGTTCTGAGCAACTTGGTGGTCAGAAATCCAGGACAATTGGGTAGTATCCACAATATCCTCAGGGTACAAACTGGAATTTCGAGAGATCCCATCTTCTCAATTCCGAGGTTCAAGACTCTCCAAGGATCCACAAAAAAGAGAATCCTTCTTCAAAGGTTTGAATCACTTAATGGCTCAAGGGGTAGTTACAGACGTACCCCAAAAAGAGCGAGGTTCAGGTTTTTACTCAAACCTCTTTGTGATTCCAAAGCCAAATGGAGATGTCAGACCCATCCTGGATCTAAAATCCCTAAATCGGTTCCTGAACGATCGCCATTTTCGAATGGAAACGATCCGATCCGTGGCCGCCACTTTAAAGGGCGGAAAATTCATGGCGCCCATAGATATCAAGGACGCACATTTACACATACCCATCCTCCCCACTCACCAAAGATTCCTAAGGTTTGCGGTAGAAGATCGCCACTTTCAATTTGTGGCTCTGCCGTTTGGTGTAGCCACCGCGCCCATAGTATTCACAAAGGTGCTAGCTCCTCTGTTAGCAAACCTAAGAACACGGGGCATTGCGGTAACAGCCTATCTGGACGATCTACTAGTAATAGATCAGTCAAAGGACGGATTGGGTCACGCTGTACACACTACAGTAGGATACCTGGAGCATTTAGGATGGATTATAAATTTACAAAAATCCTCTCTCCAGGCCCAAAGAAGGATAGGGTACCTGGGCATGATCATAGATACAGCCCAAAACGGGGTATACCTGCCAGAACCGAAGATACAGTCTCTGAAAGACCTGATCCACAAGGTCAAAGCAAACAAGAGGCCGTCTATTCGCCTTTGCATGAGACTATTGGGAAAGATGGTAGCCTCCTTCGAGGCGGTCCCTTACGCCCAGTTTCATTCGAGACTACTTCAAGGCAATATTTTAGCTTCCTGGAACAGGAAGAGCCAAGCTCTGGATATACCCATGCGCCTGTCCTCACAAGTACGCCACAGCTTCGATTGGTGGCTAGAAGCCAGGAATTTACGGAAGGGAAAGTCCTTCCTCCCAGTGGCCTGGAAGGTGGTATCTAGGGATGCCAGCCTATCGGACTGGGGTGCAGTATTCGAGGAGGCTTCTACCCAGGGAACCTGGGCCAAGACTCAGGGGATCCTGCCCATCAATGTGCTAGAGATCCGGGCGGTATATCTAGCCCTCAAAACCTGGACATACAGGTTACAGGGCTACCCAGTTCGGGTTCAATCCGACAATGCTACTGCAGTAGCTTACATCAATCACCAAGGAGGCACCCGCAGTCGGGCAGCCCAAAGAGGTGAACCGGATCCTGGCATGGGCAGAAGAGCATGTACCTTGCCTTTCTGCAATCTTCATTCCAGGGATGGAATATTGGCAAGCAGACTACCTGAGTCGTCAGCAGCTGCTACCAGGGAGTGGTCTCTTCACCCCGAGATCTTTCAGGCCATATGTCTGAGATGGGGAAACCCAGATGTAGACCTGCTAGCTGCCAGGTTCAACAAGAAATTGGACAACTTTGTGTCCAGAACGAGAGATCCTCTAGCCTACGGGACAGACGCTCCTAATAATACGGACGCTCTAATAACTCCATGGAATCAGTTCTCACTGATCTAGGCATTCCCTCCGATCCCTCTTCTACAAAGACTGCTTCGCAGGATCAAGGAGGAGGGAATACCAGTAATCCTAGTGGCCCCAAACTGGCCCAGGAGGCCTTGGTACGCCGAGATTGTAAAAACGGCGATAGGAAGGCCCTGGAAGTTTCCACTCCGACATGACCTGCTGTCACAGGGTCCAGTATTCCACCCTTCCTTACAAAGGCTAAAGTTGACGGCCTGGCTGCTGAGACCCACATTTTTAAAAAGAGAGGGGTCTCTGGTCCGGCTCTTTCTACGCTCATTAATGCTAGAAAGCCAGCCTCCAGACTCATCTATCAGAGAGTCTGGAGAGCATACGTTTCCTGGTGTGAATCCAGATGTTGGAATCCTCAGAAGTATGAAATAAGTAGGATTCTTGCTTTTTGCCAGTTAGGAGTGGATATGAATTTAGCCCTTAGCACCATCAAAGGGCAAATATCGGCTCTATCAGTCTTCTTTCAGAGACCCAGTTCGGACATTCATTAAGGGGGTACTGAGGATAAATCCTCCAGTTAGGACTCCCTTGTGTCCATGGGATTTGAATTTGGTATTGTCAGTGTTGCAAAAGCAACCTTTTGAACCTATTCGCCATATTCCTTTAATTATATTAAGTAGGAAGTTGGCCTTTCTGATTGCTATAGCTTCTGCTAGGAGAGTATCAGAGCTAGCAGCTCTTTCTTGTAAAGAGCCTTGTCTAATTTGTCACAAGGACAAAATCGTACTACGACCCCATCCGGCTTTTCTACCTAAGGTGGTGTCGGCTTTTCACTTGAATCAAGACATTGTTCTGCCTTCTTTTTTTTCCAAACCCGCGGACGGCGGGGGAAAAATTATTACACTCTCTAGATCTAGTGAGAGCGGTAAAGGTGTATCTGCAAGCAACAGCTCAGATACGTAAAACAGATGTTTTGTTTATTTTACCAGATGGGCCCAAGAAGGGCCAAGCGGTATCAAAATCCACCATTTCCAGGTGGATTAGACAAGTAATTATTCAAGCTTATGGTTTAAAGAACAGGACTCCTCCTTTTCCTGTTAAGGCGCACTCTACCAGGGCGATAGGTGCTTCATGGGCAGTGCACCACCAGGCTTCGATGGCTCAGATCTGTAAAGCTGCAACTTGGTCTTCAGTCCATACATTTTCCAAATTCTATCAAATAGATGTGAAAGGACATGAGGATTCCGCCTTTGGGCGAAGTGTGCTGCAGGCAGCAGTATAGGGCTTCTGGTCCGCAAGCGGCCTGTTTTGATCTGTGTCTCCCCCCCTTCATATGAGCATTGCTCTGGGACGTCCCATTATGTAATGACTAGCTCTGTGTCCCGTGGTGTACGATAAAGAAAATAGGATTTTTATAACAGCTTACCTGTAAAATCCTTTTCTTGGAGTACACCACGGGACACAGAGGTCCCCCCCTTCTTATGGGAACCTTACTGCTTTGCTACAAAACTGAGGTACTTCCCTGATGGGAGGGGTTATATGGAGGGGAACTGTCTTCCATTGGTTGTGCCAGTGTCCAATCACCGCTGGTGACCCTTAACCCATTATGTAATGACTAGCTCTGTGTCCCGTGGTGTACTCCAAGAAAAGGATTTTACAGGTAAACTGTTATAAAAATCCTATTATTAGCTAGTACGTGTTACAAGTTCAGTTTCAAATTTAGCTGATGTAATTTAAGACAAAATCTTACATAGATGTGAAATTCAACATATGTATTATAAATATATGCTTTCTGTGTTTACACAGGTGTTGTAGAACCATACTTAATTTATCTTAAACAAACATGAGCCAGGGCAAAAGTCCATAGATATGTTGCATAAATGACCATGAAAACTTTACATAAGATTACTTTAGATAAGTACATTTCAAAAACCTTATGTGAGTTTTAAACCTTAAGTATGAGTTTCAACTTTCTTTAACCCATGACATGGCGTCCTGAACTCAAAATGGAGGTTGTCATGCTATGTTCCTTTACAGTCAGGAGCGGTGTATACACCGCTCCAAAGATGCTGCTTGCAGGAGTTTGCAGGAGTTTTTTTAACATCCTGCCAGCGCATCGCCTCAGTGTGAAAGCCCGAGCTTTCACACTGGGACTGCAGGGGAGCCTTTTTTCAGACGCTTTACAGGCGCTATTTTTAGCCCAAAAGCGCCTGAAAAAAACCCCAGTGTGAAAGGGGTCTAATTGTTTCATTTTCTCCTCCTTGAAGTCAAATCAATAAAGATAATTCAAGACTGTTATTGTAAAAGGAAGGAGCAACAGCTCACTGATTAGGTTACAGTTGTTCTCTCATCTCATATCAGCAAGCTGTATTTTATTAGATTTCCAACACTTTACATTTTAGACCCCTTTCACACTGGGGCGCTTTGCAGGCTCTATAATGCTAAAAATAGCGCCTGCAAAGCGCCCGAATACAGCCGCTGCTGTCTCTCCAGTGTGAAAGCCCCGAGGGCTTTCACACTGGAGCGGTGCGCTAGCAGAACGGTAAAAAAAGTCCTGCCGCTAAAAATAGTGGTGCTTTGCGGCTGATGCACACACCGCCCCAGTGTGAAATGGGCCTTGGCAAAGCCTTATGGCTCCTTATTCTCTGACTGATCCTGATGTATAGGGGATTGCAGGAGGCTTGTACTAAAACAAAATGAGGTACTCTTTAAAAAATACTGTGTATATGTATGTATGTATATGTGTGTGTGTGTGTATGTGTATGTATGTATGTATGTATGTATGTGTGTATATATATATATAAGTAATTGTATGTAATATATATAATATACTTGTGCTCATAAGCAGGGCTTGACAAATTTGCTTGGAATCTAGGAGCCAGCTAAAAAAGTTAGGAGCCAGGAACGCGCCCTGTCCCGCCGAGCTCGCGCTTAGAAGCGAACGCATACGTGAGTAGCGCCCGCATATTAAAGCAATGTTCAAACCACACGTGAGGTATCGCCGCGATCGGTAGATCGAGAGCAATAATTCTAGCCCTAGACCTCCTCTGTAACTCAAAACATGCAACCTGTAGAATTTTTTAAACGTCGCCTATGGAGATTTTAAAGGGTAAAAGTTAGTCGCCATTCCACGAGCGGATGCAATTTTGAAGCGTGACATGTTGGGTATCAATTTACTCAGCGTAACATTATCTTTCACAATATTAAAAAAATTGGGCTAACTTTACTGTTGTCTTATTTTTTTATAAAAAAAAAGTGTATTTTTTCCCAAAAAAGTGCGCTTGTAAGACCGCTGCGCAAATACGGTGTGACAGAAAGTATTGCAACGACCGCCATTTTATTCTCTAGGGTGTTAGAATAAAAAATATATATATAATGTTTGGGGGGTTCTAATTAGAGGGAAGGAGATGACAGTGAAAACAGACAGGGAAACTCCATTAGCATTGCTGTTTTTCTTGTCATACCAACGGCCACCACAAGATGGCGCTAGATCACAGAATGAAGCATAGGCCTGCAGAAAGCCGCGGCCTCAATTACTGGCCGGCGCGGCCCGACGCGATCCCGCGGCGTGGAGGGGGGGGGGCCACGGAGAGACAGGATTCCCCAGCTGTGCTGCCCCAGGCGCCAGGTCCCTAATTCTAGTCGCAATGGCAACCTGGCGCCCGGGGTTTGTCGAGCCCTGCTCATAAGTTTACATACCCTGGCAGAATTTATGATTTCTTGGCCATTTTTCAGAAAACATGAATAACACAAACTTTTTTTTCACTCATGGTTAGTGTTTTTGGCTGAAGCCATTTATTATCAACTGTGTTTACTCTTTTAAAATCCTAATCACAACAGAAACTACCAAATTACCCTGATCAAAAGTTTACATACCCCAGTTCTTAATTAGGAATCGACCGATTATCGGTGCGGTGTAGCCAATGACAGGTTGACTTGGCCTTGTGTTTTGGATCATTGTCATGTTGGAACGTCCAAGTACGTAATGACTTCCTGGCTGATGAATGCAAATGTTCCTCCAGTATTTCTTGATAACATACTGCATTCATCTTGCCATCAATTTTGACCAAATTTCCTGTGCCTTTTTGTAGCTCACACATCCCCAAAACATCAGCGATCCACCTCCGTGTTTCACAGTAGGAATGGTGTACCTTTCATCATAGGCCTTGTTAACTCCTCTCCAAATGTAGTGTTTATGGTTGTGGCCAAAAAGCAAAATTTTTATCTCATCACTCCAAATGACTTTGTGCCAGAAGGTTTGAGGCTTGTCTCTGTGCGGTTTGGAATATTGTAAGCGGGATACTTTGTGGCATTTGCATAGTAATGGCTTTCTTCTGGCGACTCGACCATGCAGCCCATCTTTCTTCAAGTGCCTTCTTATTGTGCATCCTGAAACGGCCACACTACATGTTTTCAGAGAGCCCTGTATTTCACCTAAAGTTATTTGTGGGTTTTTCTTTGCATTCCGAACAATTTTCCTAGCAGTTGTGGCTGAAATTTTAGTTGGTCTACCTGACCATGGTTTCAACAGAACCCCTCATTTTTCAACTTCTTTAGATTAGAGTTTGAACACTGCTGATTGACATTCTCAATTCCTTGGATATCTTTTTTATATCCCTTTACTGTTTTATACAGTTCAACTACCCTTTCCCGCAGATCCTTTGACAATTATTTTGCTTTCCCCATGACTCAGAATCCAGAAACGTCAGTGCAGCACTGGATGAAAGATGCAAGGGTCTGTCAGAAGTCCAGAAACTCATTGACCATTTATACACACTCACTAATTACAAGCAAACAGGTCACGGGTGAAGATGGTTACCTTTAATAGCCATTCAAACACCTTTTGTGTCAACTTGTGTGTATGTTATCAGGCCAAAATCACCAGGGTATGTACATTTTTAGATCAGGGTCATATGGGTAGTTTCTGTTGTGATTATGATTTAAAAAGAGTAAACACAGTTGATTGATAATAAATGCCTTTAGCCAAACACTAACCATGAGTGAAAAAAGTTTTTGTGTTATTCATATTCTCTGAAAAATGGCCAAGAAATCATAAATTCTGCCAGGGTATGTAAACTTATGAGCACAACTGTATGTGTGTGAATATATATATATATATATATATACATACGTACGTACATGCACAAAGTCTACACACCCCTGTTAAAACGTCAGGTTTCTGTGATGTAAAAAAATAAGACAAAAATAGATAATTTCAGAACTTTTTCCACCTAAAATGTGACCTCTAAACTGTACAACTCAATTGAAAAAAAAAACAAACTGAAATCTTTTAGGGTGGTGAATGTAAAAAAAAAACAAGGTCGCATAAGTGTGCACACCCTGTTATAACTGGGGATGTAGCTGTGTTGAGAATTAAGCAATCGCATTAAAACTCCTGTTAAATAGGAGTCAGTACACACCTGCCATCATTTAAAGTGCCTCTGATTAACCCCAAATAAAGTTAAACTGTTCTAGTAGGTTTTTCCTAACATTTTCTTAGTCGCATCCAACAGCAAAAGTCATGGTCTGCCGAAAGCTTCCAAAGCATCACAGGGATCTCATTGTTGTTAATATGTATTGGTCAGGAGAAGGGTACAAAATAATTTCCAAGGTATTAGCTATACCATGGAACACAGTGAAGACAATCGTCTTCAAGTGGAGAAAATATGGCACAACAGTGACATTGCCAAAAACTGGACGCTCCTCCAAAATTGATAAAAAGACGAGAAGAAAACTGGTCAGGGAGGCTGCCAAGGAGCCTACAGCATTTTAAAAGAGCTTCAGAAATATCCCGGCCCGGCTAAATTTTGCAAAAACACATCTGAAGTCTCCCAAAAGCATGCGGAAAATGTTATGGTCAGATGAAACCAAGGTTGAACTTTTTGCACATAATTCCAAAAGATATGTTTGGCGCAAAAACAGCACTGCACATCACCAGAAGAACACCATTCCCACTGGGAAGCATGGTGGTAGCAGCATCATGCTTTGTGGCTGTTTTTCTTCAGCTGGAACAGAGGCCTTAGTCAAGAGGGAATTATAAACAGTTCCAAATACCAGTCAATAGTGGCACAAAAACTTCATCTTTCAGCATGACAACGAGACAAAGCTTACATTCAAATCAACAAAGGAATGGCTTCATCAGAAGAAGATTAAAGTTTTGGAATGGCCCAGCCAGAGCCCAGACCTGAATCGGATTGAAAATCTGTGGGGTGATCTGAAGAGGGCTGTGTACAGGGGATGCCCTTGCAATCTGACAGATTTGGATCGTTTTTGCAATGAAGAGTGGGCAAATATTGCCAAGTCAAGATGTGCAATGCTGATAGACACACACCCAAAAAGACTAAGTGCTGTAATAAAATAAAAAGGTGCTTCAACAAAGTATTAGTTTAAGGGTGTGCACAATTATGCAACCATATAATTTTATTTTTTCTTCCCTCCACCTAAAAGATTTCAGTTTTTTGTTTTTCAACTGAGTTGTACAGTTTATAGGTCACATTAAGGGCCAGTTCACACCAGATGTAGTGCCGTGCGCATTAAAAATGCATGTACAGTGTTTCCCATGTATTGAATGGCTCTAGTTCACACCATGCAGCCAGTTTCCGGTGAGGAAACTGACCGAAAACTGACTGCAATGTGAGAACTACAGCTATTGGAATACATGGGAAACACGGTGCCTGCATTTTGTGCAGAGAAAAAGCGCATGGAACTGCATCTGTTGTGAACTGGCCCTAAAGGGTGGAAAGTTCTGAAATGATTTATTATTTTATGCAGTTCAGTTTTGGGCACCTTTTCTCAAAAAGGATATTGGGGGAACTAGAGCAAGTGCAGAGAAGGGCAACCAAACTGATAAGAGGCATGGAGGAACTCGGCTATGAGGAAAGATTAGAGCAACTGAATCTATTCCCTCTTGAGAAGACGAGATTAAAGCGGTGTTCCGCCCGAAAAAATTAATAATTCAAAGCCGGCAGCTACACATACTGCATGAAAGAAGGGTGATGGTGGCTGCGCTGTGATTATACCTAGTGAGGGAGGTGGGGGGGCGGTCTGGAAAGAGAAACTACCTAATGCTCACCAAATAAACTAAATCTAATATTTACCAACCAGATGCAGTAACGTGTTGCCAACAAATGTGTAACATGAGTAGTGTGTACATAGACTAAATGAATTACACCTGTGCGCCTGGAAGGTGTATAACCAACAGTGAAAAAGTAATGATGTATGCAAAAACGTGTATCACTCTAAATGATAAACCTGTGTATATAGTATAAAACCAAACACTATATCTCTAAATTATCAACAGTGAAATTATAATATGTAATAAAGGTGTATAACACACAACTAGAAGCGGTGAAATCCTCCAAAAAATCAAAGTAATAACAGTATATAATAGGGTGTATAACACAAAAATGTAACAGTGAGATCCTCCAGAGGATGATAACAAAAGTCCAATATATAGCAAGTCCCGTCACCCGTAAGTGCTTGAAAGAGGAAACTGCAGTGCAAATCCACCCAGTGCTCGCTAGCAGCTTACCTCCCTGCTGGGAAGAGACAGCATGCACTGGAACTTCAAATGTGGACAGCGATGCAACAATCTTGCATGAAGGTATGCTTTCACTCACATGGATGCATAGGAATACACAAACAAAAAAAGGGGAAATTTATAGCGTGACTCTGTGGGTCCAGCAAACAAGTGACCAAAAGATGTAATCTCACACTCACATGGAACTAGTGAGCATGGACATCAATCCTACGAACGCCGAGCTCGTATATATTCCAGGATATGGCGATTCCAATCATATGGTCCTTAAGCTTGCAGCAACCCCAGAGTGCCAGTGGAACATGTGTGCATAATGGGACACTTGCCTGTCCTGGAGTCCAGCGATGTCGGCACGTGCAGCTGTTGTTTCCATCAGCTGTCGGGTGCTGCAGCCGCCTTTGCGGGTAAGGGAACCCGGCAGTGTAGCCTTTTGGCTTTACGCTGGGAACCCTACTGCACATGCGCGAGGCCCCGCTCCTCTCTTCTATTGGCCCGGTGGCTGGGGAGGAGAAGGGAGCCCCGATGTCACGGCTGCGGCCCGGACTCCCGGAAGTGGGAAAGGATACCTGTCAAAGACAGGTATCCTGTCCCCCCTCCCCCCGGAAGGTGGCAATTGTGGCACAGGGGGGGAGGAATCAGATGAGCGGAAGTTCCACTTTTGGGTGGAACACCGCTTTTAAGGGGAAATATGATCAGCGTGTACAAATACATAAGTGGTCCATATAGTGAACTTGGTGTTGAGTTATTCACTTTAAGGTCATCACAGAGGACAAGGGGGCACTCTTTACATTTAGAGGAGAAAAGATTTAATCTCCAAATACGGAAAGGTTTCTTAACAGTAAGCTGTGAAAATGTGGAATAGACTCCCTGCAGAGGTGGTTCTGGCATGTTCAGTAGATTGGTTTAAAAAAGGCCTGGATTCTTTCCTAGTTGTACACAATATAACTGGGTACCAACATTTTATAGGTAAAGTTGATCCGGGAAATTCCGATTGCCTCTCGGGGGATCAGGAGGGAATTTTTTCCCCTGCTGTAGCAAATTGGATCGTGCTTTTCTGTTTTTTTTTTTTTTTTTGTTTTTTTCATTGCATTATTGCATTATTATAATAATAATATTTTTTTGGGTTGATCTAGATGGACTTGTTACTTTTTTTCAGCCTAACTATGTAACTATATATCAGGGGTGTCCAAACTTTTTTGTAAGAGGGCCAGATTTGATGAAGTGAACATGCATTTTGTCTGACATTCTTTGAACCATTTAAAATTTGGTGTAAGTGTGTTCGTCCAAGCACTAATACATTGCCCAAAAAGAATTCTCCTACCTTTTTGTGGCTGTGTGTGGTGAATATATATATATCTCCTCTTTGGCACCCCAACAAATCCCAGAGCTCCGCTAAGACCCCTTTCACACTGGAGCGTATTGCAGGCGCTATAACGATAAAAATAGCGCCTGCAATCCCCCCTTAAACTGCTGCACCAGACTGTGTGTGTGTGTGTGTGTGTATGTATGTGTATATATATATATATATATATATATATATATATATATATATATATATATATATATATATATATATTTTTTTTTAAACCAAGCTCATCCTTACCCTGTGCGGAGCTTGGGGGGGGCACAAAAGAGATAAAAGCAAATTGCAAGTGGGGAACATATAAAACCGGACCGCGGGCTGGACTTTGGACATGAATGCTATATATCTTTGTCTCATTTTTTTACATCACAGAAACCTGACATTTTAACAGGGGTGTGTAGACTTTTTATATCCACTGTGTAAGCATTTGCACGAGTATCTGTACTCGTGCAAATGCGCCAATACTAGAAACCGGTACCTTCAGGTTTGGTTCTTTCATCTGTCAGCGGGATTGCCCCGCTGACAGATGAAATGTATACAAAAGAATGCAGGCAATTATCGGTTGCTAAGGAGCGGTGCTGCAGCGTCCTTAACAACCAATGACGCTTCAGCTGTCAGTGGGATTTCCCTTCCCCGCAGTGGACCCGCCCCCTCCCATGCCAGCAATGACACTGCCTCCTCCTGCTCCGACCACGCCCCTCCCCCTTTGCTCTGTTTGTTGTGTCCTCCCAGCGATGTGCTTCTCCTCCTCGGGCTCCTCTGCTGGCGGCTGCCGGGTGACTGATCTGCCTGGTTGAGTAGTGTGTTCTGCACTGAGCCAGGCTTTGCTCCCCTCCACCTGTGATGACTTTCCCTAAAGCCCTGTACACACAATCGGATTTCCGATGGATTTTTCCATCGGAAATCCGATGAAGCTGACTTCCATCAGTCTTGCCTACACACCATCAGTCAAAAATCCAACCGTCCCAAACGCTGTGACGTAAAACACTCCGACAAGCCGAGAAAAATGTTCAATGCTTCTGAGCATGCATCGACTTGATTCTGAGCATGCGTGGGTTTTTTGTCCGATGGAGTTCCACACAGACGATCAGAATTTGCTATAGTTTTTTTT
>CM055117.1:574356318-574376318 GCA_029206835.1 Rana muscosa | reverse complement strand
AGTAATAATTTATTAATATTAATATTAATAATTAATATTAAGAGAAATAGAGAGGGGGGAGGAGAGGAAAGATAATAGAAGTGTTTTGTGATGATGAAAACAATGTTTTATTTTCCCTTTTTTTATTTTTTTTTCCTTTGTAATACATGAATGAACCCTTCATCGCATTATACTTCTGTAATTTCTTTGATTATTTTGAAAAATAAAAATCTATTGAACGAGAAAGAGAAAGTCACAGAAAAAAAAAACAAATACAAGTAAGTATTTGTTATATTCGTTATTTTTTTCTTTCCTTTCTTTTCTGTGACTTTCTCTTTCTATTATCTTTCCTCTCTCCCCCTCTCTGTTTCTCTTTTATTATATTTAAATACAAGTAAGTATTTTAAATTATATTAACGAATATAACAAATACTTGTATTTATTTTTTTCTTTCCTTTCTTTCTGTAACTTTCTCTTTCTATTTTCTTTCCTCTCTCCCCCCCCCCTCTCTATTTCTCTTAAATTATATTAAATACAAGTAAGTATTCGTTATATTCGTTTATATCATTTAAGAGAAATATGGAGAGAGGAAAGATAATACAAAGAAAAAGTCAGATTCTGAAAAACAAAAATGTTATATAATTAAGCAAGTCTGAAACAGTTTATTTCAACATTTTTTATTGAAAGATGTGAGAATTAAAAAAAAAAAAAAAAACGAACAGCTAGATACCCGAGTAACCAGCACATTTTAAATCATGTATTAAAAAAAATATAGCGCAGTTTGTGATAATTATTTTTTTATTATTATTGAACTGGAAGTGAGAACAAAAACCTGAGGTTTATTCCTGCATTTTATAAGCCCCGCTCTGTAGAATATCACGTCAATGATTTAGTATTCAGCTAAATCAGCACAGACTGGATGCAAGAGATGGCACATGATTGTCCTAAAACAGCAGGGGTGGTGGGGGGGGGGGGGGGGATTAATAAAACACAGTTTAAAAAACCATATATCTCCTTCAATCACAAAGAGCTAAGATAAGTTTTCATTTACAATATATATCATGTAAATTGGAGAAAAAAAAATTAAATGCAATGAATTAATTCTCTAAATATTATGTACACACCATGTACAACTCTGAATAAATTAATACCAATTTGCATATTTTGGGATCCGTATAGCTTATTTACAGAAATTACTATTTTGTTTAATAAATATTTCTGGTAAATAGGTAAATAGGCACCTAATACTTGTACCAGATTGGTGATTTGGTGAAGGATTCATTCTACCTGTCAGTTCAGCTGTGGATAGCCTCTTCAATTTATTGTATTTTGTTTCGATTTGTTGTTGTGGTATTTTTTTTTTTTTTGTGTGTGTTTTTTTTTTGTTGTTGTATATGATTACATTTTTTTTTTCACTTCAGTCATCTCCACAATTAAAAGTAGACATACTTCACATATGACTACTGTTTCCAATAGTCTGTTTTAGACAAATACCTCCCAGACCCCCCCACCCCTCCCCTCCCCTCTTTCATGAAGAAATCTAAGGAATTCCTTGCCCCCCCCCCCCCCTTGTCCATCATCAATTTCACCGAGTCTCTGCATTCTTGGGTCATTCCAAGCATTGTGTACAAAAGGGGAGCTTCTCCACAATAGCGCTATTATTAAGAGTTCTTGATGTTCCCGTAGGTGCACGGTTGGAGTTGTATCCTTTTGTATTGGGTGGATATAGATATATATATATTATATATTTATACATACTGTATATGATTTCTTCTCAAACCTTCATAATTGGTGGGCTTTCAGTGTGTTATATAAGTACTCATTGTTTTTGATCGCTGACCTTTATTTTTTTTTTTTTTTATTTAATAAATAGTTATAATGTGCTGTACAAAATCCCAGTGCTTTTCAGCCCTTGAGGCTCAGGTGATGGAAAGGAGGCGCCAGTCATTTAGGGGTCTCCCGACCTGAGGAGACCTCTCTTTGGCTCTCCAGACCGCTGACCAGTCTCTGAATGTTCTGAAGCTCGTTTATGGAATCCTTCATGGGGGTCTTTGGGGACAGTGAGCTAGAGTGGGACCTCTTGTGAACAGGAGTGTCTGGGATGGGGCTGGGTTCCCTGCTGCTGCCAGGCTTGGAGCTCTCAGATCCTGGGTTGAGGCTTGATGGCAATCCAGTGGTTAAAAGGTTAGTGCTGGGGGGGATGCTCACAGGCATCTGGTATGGGCTGAAGCGTAGGCGAGGCGGGTACTGCTGAGAAAAGGGTTCCTTGACATAGTGCTGGCAGCGCTGGTGGCTGGCATCGCTGACGCTGCAGCTGCTGCAGCCGCCATGTACGTGTACGGGTAAGGGAAGAGCCCTCCAAAAGTGGGCATCGGGATTCCCTGCAAGAGACAAGACAATATTTAATACACTGGTCACCAACCACAATTACCCGTCTCAGATGGCACTGGGTTAATGTGATCTAACGATTTACATTAGAGCATTAAGTTAAATCGCCATTTCTTAGTACCTCCATCCTATAAAAGATATACCAATCTCACATAAAGTATATAACGGCATACCCCACTTTTACTTTACACAATGGGGTTTATTTACTATTGCTGGAGAGTGCAAAATCAAGCTCACTTCTGTATAGAAACCAATGAGCTTCTAACCCCAGCTGGTAATAAAACCTGGAAGCTCATTGGTTTCTATGCAGAAGTGAGCCTGATTCTGCACTATCCAGCGATAGTAAATAAACCCCATTGTGTACTTAATCAGCCCAGGTATACATACCCCACTTTTAACTAAAACTGAAGCATGCGAAAGCTGGTGCAGCTCTGCATAGAAACCAATCAGCTTCAAGGTTTTTTTGTCAAAGCTTAATTGAACAAGTTGAAGTTAGAAGCTGGTTGGCTACCATGCACAGCTGCACCAGATTGTGCATTCTTAAGTCTAATGCTGGCCATACCTGTTCAATTTTTTTTTTTTTTATTGTTATATAAACCCAAACTTTTTTTTTTTTCCCCCCATTTCAAAAATTTTTATTGGAAAATTTTTCAGCATAACACCAAACCAAAGAATTAGGACAAGCAACAGGGTACATAATACGTTCCAGAGCATAGAAATCCGACCCACAGAGTGTAAATATACATTAGGTCAAAACGAGAGAGCAAGTAAGGAGAGACCGCCCCACTCGCCCCACGCACCCCTTTCGGGATCTGTTCAATTTTCTTAAACAATTTTCCTTTGGATTTACCTTAAACTACTACTGCAAGGGCCTGCCTAATTTTAAATAAATCAAACGTTTTTTCGTTTTGACCTCATAATATATGTTTTTTTTTGTAAATCTAAAGAAAGATTGTACAAGAAAACTGAACATGTATGGCCAGCCTTACACTAGACCAGGGGTGCCCAACTGTTTGAAGAGCGAGGGCCACCTAAGCGGCTTGGTAACCGGTTGCGGGCCACAATGCGCGGAGCGGGTGCATGGCAGCCCACTCTACCCTATAGAGCCCACTCTACTTTTTTTTTTTTTGCGGATTGGATTGGATTTAGGCATTTGTAAATGGACACAAGTCCATTTACATCTGCTACTCCTTAGAGATGAATGGAGGGTTCAATTGGGTCGGGACTGACCATGTGAAAGGGGCCTATGGCTCAGTGCAGGTAACCCGCAGGTGCACTGCTCTGCACCTGCGGATCAGTTTGAAAGCAGCCCAGTAACCACTGCAAAACAGTAGTGTATATATGGGCATATCTGTTATTAAAAGGTACGTTTATTACTAAAATCATTCTATTCCATCCCAGAGCAGGAGGTCGCGGGCCACATCAGAGGGCTCCGCGGGCCATATGTGGCCCCCGGGCCACTGGTTGGGCACCCCTGCACTAGACAGTAAATCAACCCCACTATGTATTATATAGGACCATAGGTGTGCGCAGCCTTTGGCATTAGGGTGTGCACCCCAAAGCTCAAACACACTCTACCGATCACTCACGATGTTCATTCAGAAGTGGCTGGTAAATGGCATATTTACTGGCCGCTTCCCCCACTTTTCCTAAAACATCCACAGCAACAACCGGTGGGAGAGGAGGGAAGCCGGCAGTGCTGTGGGGGGGAAGGAGGGGGAGCCAGGTCAGTAGGGGAAACTGTTCTGCACAGGGTCATTGGGGTGTGCCTGGGCACACCTGGCACACCCTGTGCGCACGCCTATGTATAGGACATAGTTGAGGCTAGTTGAGTACTAAGGCTGGCCATACAGGTTAAATTCTCTTGTACAATTTTCTTTTAGATTTACTAAAAAACATAATGAGGTCAAAATGAAACAACTTTCATTTGTATCCAATTAGACAGGCCCTTGCACAACATAGTTTAAAGGAAAATTGTACAAGAAAATGTAACATGTATGGCCAGTCTAATAGACTGCAGGGAGAAATAGAAGAGAACTCTACTTTGGCTTATACTACTTTTATGTGTTACATAGAAAAAATAATAGTGATAATAAAAATACTAATAATTTAATACTACAGCTACTAATTATTATTATATTGACACCTCATCATATTTTTGGCATCCAAATTCTACCCAAAGCAATAATAATCTCAGAAAATGCGTAAAAAAAAAAAAAGGAGTAAAAAACACTTTGGATTAGAATTTAGGCAATTTATAATCAGCTTTTAATAGAACATAACCAACTGATGGATATAGGTCACTCCTAATAGAAGCCAGAGATAGCACCCAGCCAAGTATCTGCAGAATCAACAGTGGGACTGGACTTGTTGAAAAATTTAACATCAATGGGACCACCACTGGGATCCACCCCTGAGAACCTTCATCTCAGGTTCACTCAAGATGAAGGATGAAATGGTTACTCAACCTTTTTTGCCAAAGAATTCATCTGAGCCATATTTCTAGTGTACTGCGAAATGGTTATACTAGGCAAAAAAACAACATTTCCTACATTGCTCTAACTGTAATCAAGTCAGAAATAAAAGTAAAATTTGAGGTGCTAATTTCCTTTGCCTTTTAAAATATATACAGTATATAAATGAACTGAAAATTCTAGAAACTGGCTTATTACAGATGGTTTTAAACTGCTCCAACCAACCCAGTCAACATAAGTAAATGTTCCCATAGATGGAGCTTACCTGAGAAGCCAGCATATGCTGGGATAGGTGAAAGGGGAAGTGGGTAGCCCCAGCTCCTTGCACTGAAGAGAGGCCTCCATTCTCCAGGCCAGTTGCTCCTGTCATAGAGGCCAACAAATGTCCCATACCCATGGCTGAGAAAGCCCCAGGTGCCATGGCAAATTGTCCTGGGTGGATGAACAAGGGCTGCCCAGCACCCAAGGGGTTAAAGAACTGTTGCCCATGGAGGCCAGATAATGCTAAACTCTGCAGATGACTTGCAGTCAAGTGTGGAGGGCTTTCTGTCTGTACCATAAGTGGGGCAAAGGTCTCTTTAGTCAAACCTCCACATTCTTGGTCAGATTTGGTGTCCTCTTTCCTCCTGCTCTCCAGTTTCTCCTTCTCTAAACTCCTGACACTGAATATGCTGTCACTGTCCTTGCGACCTTCAGGTGACTCGGTCTTCTTGTCAGGTGTGGCTTTCTCCTTGCCCCTGTCCTCCAGTCTGGGACTGTTAGGGCTAGATAGAGGTCCTACAGGACTGCTGTGACCTCTGCCAGTCCTCACTTCATGTCGTTCTAACTCTTGGTCGCTGTCTGCGCTGTATTTCTCATCTAGAACAGAAATGTCATAGTTAGTCATCTGCACACAGAATATTATATACATAGAAGCTTAGTGGAGTTGCCCACCGTCTATTCAGCGACAGGTACAAGCCTGAGTCTACCAAGGCTGTTGATGCTTTGACAATGATTTAAAACTATCAGGATAAGAAAAAAAAAAGAAGAAAAGAAAAATAGAACAGAAAAATCGATACCATGCACATATTGTTGCTTTGCTTTAAGTATATTGTCACTGTGTGCCAAATGTAATAAACATTTTTTATAACGTGCTGTGTCATTCACTGTTCATTACAAGTTATACCTTAAAGACATGCTTTATAATTTCTCGTTTGAATAGAAACTGTGGTGTGATCAATGTACTGGGTGTATCTAATCCAACTGAATGGTGTATATAAAAATCTTTCTCTATAGGGCATGGATGGACTTACTTTCCAGAACAGAATAAATAATAAAATCTAGATAGTGTTAACCAATAGAGGTTTTACAGGCTTGAGTACTTCTTTTAGTCGCTGTCTCCCAACTACCTGTGTTCCTATAGTAGTGTTACTTGTGTGCTCATGTGAGGAAATAATAATTTGCAGATTCAGCTAAATATGCATCACAGACACGAAATAAACCTGTACAGTAAGTATGTGCATAGGACTGAAACCAATAACCCCATTGAATAAAAAAAAAGTGACTTTTGAATAAATAAATAAATAAAAAAGGTGTCCAGGAGACCTGAAAACCTTTGTATTGTAAGATTTTCTTGTATTGTTTAAAGTATAATAATCATATGTGCTTATATATTTCTAAATTAAAATTCAAACTTTTAACTGGCAACTCAAAAAGAGACTTTTTGTTGTGATGTAGTTTGTACAAAGTATTATGCTTTTAATATCACACATTCAAAAGCATAGGCACTCAGGGTTAAATACATGTGTATATGGTTCAAAGTTTGTGCATATACTGTAATATTAATAGGAAACTTAGGAACTTTTATAAAACAAATTACAAGGAAAGGGACATTTACCAGAATAATTTATTTTACATAAATAGAATGTTCACATAACTTATCCAATCAGGTGTAAGGGAGACAGACACATACATTTGTTTTGTCTTTAGTTTCCCTACATGATTGGATATCGGCAGTGACACAGGTACAGAAAATGGTACCACATACATATATATATATATATATATATATACACACACACATACACACACACATATATACATACACATATACACACACACACACACATATATATACACATACACACACACACTATTCATAAAGCAGTGCTCCATAACCTTACAACAGGGCTGATCTACCACCAGCAAGCTTTTCACCATATTCTTTGTTCATCTCCAATACTTTAAAATATTTTCCTGATTTTAGGTATTTAAAGCTAGGCCATTATGTACCACCAAGTATCTACCAATCCCAAAAGTCAGTAATTCCAAATGTGCATAAGAAAATTGTTGTAATTCTTTATAAATGTAACAGGAATGATCAAAATATTGGATTTGATAACAAATCAGACTCAGGTAGAAGTACCCCTGAAGAACAAGAGATTAGGGGTGCCATACACTGATCCTAATCACAGAGTTACAGTTGTAGATTTACTGTAACACAGTGCTGGTCACCCAACTACAACCAGACCTAGAAATGTGATTGGGATAATTGCCATATTTGCTTATAGTGATTTCGCAGAATCATTTATTCATTTCTGGCATTATACTAACACACTGTATGCAATGTTAATGTTTAAATCATAACACATTTCCATGGTGTATTAAGCTGATGCCATCATGCCTATATTGCTGGGGTCTGCTCTGAGTGCAATAAATAATAATAGCAACAACTGCAGGCTTAAGTGCTAGAATAATAAGAACAGTATTAATAATTGAATTGACGGTGGTGTAATAATGAAACCATATAGTAGACATGGGGAAGGTGCAGGCTTGCGGCTAAGTAGTGTTACTAGTAATCCTATAGAAGAGGCAAATTACCTCTATTACTGCGGCTGAGTCTCAGAGGACTGGGCTCTGTACCCAGAGGGGAGTGCAATGTGTCCCTGCCTGGGGCAGGATCGCAAGAAGAGGAGTCTGAATCTGCCCCATCCCTGTCTGGCTTGCACTGTTCTTCATACATCCTCAGGGATGGGAGAGTCAGCTGTTTCCTGATTGGAGAAGCAAAGCAGGAGACAAGACATTAGGCACCCATACACTGATTACTACATTAAAGCATTTATATGTATCAATATCCAAAATACTGCATGCCAACTAAATACTTATATATAACAGCACAGAAACTAGAGACATTTGCATGTTTACTTTATTTAGAAGAAAAAAAAATGCATGCTAATTACATTTTAACAGCACAAACACCTATAGGCATTTGCATGTATCAATATGCAATTATAAGAAGAAAAAAAAAAATACTGCATGCCAACTACATACTTATTTATAACAGCACAGAAACTAGAGACATTTGCATGTTTACTTTATTTAGAAGAAAAAAAAATGCATGCTAATTACATTTTAACAGCACAAACACCTATAGGCATTTGCATGTATCAATATGCATTTATAAGAAGAAAAAAAAAATACTGCATGCCAACTACATACTTATTTATAACAGCACAAAAACTAGAGACATTTGCATGTTTACTTTATTTAGAAGAAAAAAAATGTATGTAATTAGCATGCAGTTTTAAACAGCACAAACACCTATAGGCATTTGCATGTCTCAATGTGCATTTAGAAGAAAAAATAAATACTGGATGCCAACTACATGCTTATTTATAATAGCAAAAAAAACTATAAGCATTTGCATGCATCATAAAAGGGGAAAACTGCATGCCAACTGCATACTTATTTACAATAACACAAAACCATACTAACCTTTTCTCTCGCCTTCCATTACCCGTATCACGAAATCCTTTTGCAAAAGGATTGTTATCTATTTTCAGTTGTGTGATCTGTGGCAACATAGAAATTATAAGAATAAGCCAATGAATTAAAAAAAAAAAAGAAACACTGTGTATACCAATGTGGCCATGCAGCCATGGCCATAACCAAA
The DNA here is from genome assembly GCA_029206835.1 of Rana muscosa. NCBI lineage: Eukaryota > Metazoa > Chordata > Amphibia > Anura > Ranidae > Rana > Rana muscosa. Next base: position 574,367,546 of record CM055117.1, on the reverse strand, counting down.
GTTTATTATAGCACTGAAAGGGTTAAATGTGGCAAGTACTCATTGCCTTGCTTCTGCATCTACAATTTTTGTTTTATGCGATAATGGCAAAGTGCAATAGTACTGTAAAGGGCAAAAGTACTGAAACCCACAACAAGCAAATATTAGCTGTCAATAGTATTGGTGCTTATTAGATGCCATGCCATACATCAGTGCTACCTGCAGTAATATGCAATTGCTTTTCTATTTATGTATACTGTTTGTTTTTGTTTTGTTTTTTAACCCATCTTCTAAGGGTTGAGCTAGATGGACTTTGTCTTTTTTCAGCCTAACTATAGATAAATGGTAAAAGTTGCAGTATCAGTGACTTCACATAAGATATGAGTCAGCAGACAGTGGCTGTACATTGTATGTGGCGCTGAGAGGGTTAATATACATTTTGCATTCCAAACATTTTTCTGTAAATAAAAGTGTTCTAGCCTCTAATCCCCACACAGTTCACCAAGTGAGCAGGGCCGTGCCCTACCTAGTGTAGGTTCCCTTTCAAACAGTTTAAAACACACAGCCTCCCTGGTTTAACACACCGCATGCTTTATTAAAAATGATGCTGAGGTTTGGCTTGAATTATTAATAGAGTTTTAATGATAGCAAGTTATTTTTCAGAGCCCCCTGGAGGAAAGATGGCGACTACACATTGCAGCCCTGGTTAAAAGCTATTCTTATCTCTCACATAAGACTGACTTATGGTGCAGGCGACATTAGGGCCATAAATTATTCATACTTTTGAAATATGTCCCCCTCAGATGCCCATCTTTAAAAATGCATGTCTGATCTCCTTTATGGTATATTTGCTCAAACAAATTGATTTTCTTTTTTTGTATTCCCACTAAGAATCTGCGGAGGCCTGGTGTATAGCATAGGAGACAATGGGGAGTGTGGGGAAGGGAGTCGATTCAAATGTAATACTTGGTCTAGCTTCTGATGAATAGAAAAGGATTACTGAAAGCAACACAATATTCTTCTGAATTACAGCAATTTATAACAAAGCATTGATGGGGTATAGAGAAATATATACTTATTTCAATATGTTTTGGGAAGTATAATATTCCAGACAGACAAGGTAACTGGTTACTCTGCCTTAATCATATAGTCTTGAAGTGTCTGTGTGTGTGCGTACCCATCTATCTATTTTTTATTTTTATTATTAATTCACTTTTCTTTTTTTCTTTTTTACACACAAACTTTTTTCCTTCTTCACATACACAATATGCCCACAATATATACATGCCCACACACAGCACACAATACTATGTAAAAAAAAAATATATATATATATATATATTTGCTATTTTTAATAATTTCTAACCAGTGAAACAGAATTTAACCTTACAACGTCTAAGTTAATAGTTTAGTACATAAGGTGAAGCTGTGTTCATATTGTGCATATGCAATACACATAAAAAAGGCAACAACTGTTTTTTGCTTGGATGTGATTAGTAGATAAGGTGAAGCTGTGTTCACTTCAATCACCCAAAGTGAACATTTCTTAGGTTATTCTCCTACAGTGTGTATAGATAAAGAGTACACATTATATATATATATATATATATATATATACACACACACACACACACACACATATAGATATCTATATCAACACACACAAAAATAACATTTAAAAAAATGGGACATTTTGGAAATGATTCCCTTAGTAAGTATGTATATCGATCTACATACATACATGTGTGTACCTCTCTCTGTATGTATTTCTTGACCAGAATTATCACCGTGTGATACATAATTTCTAATATATATATATATATATATACACATATATACATATATACATACATATACACACACACACTTCTCTGTAGGTGTAGCTCATCAGCTGCCAAGCTGAGGATGTGAGCCTGTTGTGAGTAGGGGGATGAGCACAATATTGGTTAGAGGAACTGAGTCAGCATTAGGATTTTAATAAGAATGAAATAATAAGGAGGCCAGACTGCTCGGAGATGCACAGCCCTGGCGATCAGCTTTGTCCAGCTTGGGACTGAGCTCCAACCTAAAGTGCTCTTTAATCGATCGTGACTCTGCGCCATAAAGTTTACGATGGGAACAAGCCCACCAGGACCCTCCGACAGATCTGTCAATTAGGCTGAGCAGCAAGGGGTGAAGGTGTGCCCGGGGTGTAGCGGACGCCGTGTTATTATGTGTGTACATGTGTGTGGCTGCTGATCAGCCTTTTCATTCAATGTTTAGCCATAGGAACATAACACGGGGAGCCAAACTAAACAATCCAAGCTAATTACACATGCACAGCATCGGCCTTATCCTACAGCACATAGGAGAACGTGGATTAGGATGCCTGAAATGACTGCAAACCGACACACAAAGCGTGAAAGCCACATAAAACATAACCACAACGTATTAATTAGGCCAATAATCCCCTTCCAACATACCATAAAAACGTGTACTTTATACATTCACAATAAAGGCATGTTAACAAAATACCACTGACTCAGGGGTTCATATATATCGTTTTTAATGCTGAAACATAAATTTGAATTTGAAGAAAAGCAAGCCTTTTATTGGTAGAGTATTAGTATAGGAGCAAGGCAGGTGCACCATAGAATCATATACATCAGGGTCTTCCCTTACCTTATCATTCTGATAAGCAGTCACTGCAATAAAATCAGTCTCTGGGAACACATAGGTCCTGAAAGTGCTATAGGGGAGTTTCAGAATGTCATTGGCTCTCACAATATGAAACCTGGGCTGATATTTATGCATCGAGTTCAAGATGGTCTGCAAGAAAAACAGCACAGAAAAATAAGATGACCTGTCCTGTTTTAACTAACACCTGTTTATGCCCTGTAATTACCATATCACAGTCATTTACCAGTTAAATGTCATGTTTACATTGAGGTTGATTTACTAAAATTGGCTTGCAAAAACAAATCTGGTGCAGCTCTACTTAGAAACCAATCAGCTTCCAAGTTTAATTGACAAAGCTTAATTGAGCAAGCTGAAGTTAGAAGCTGATTGGCTACCATGCACAACTGCACCAGATTTTGCACTGTCCAGTTTTAGTAAATTAACATCACTGTGGGGTTGGATAAAACTGGAGAGTGCAAATTCTGGTGCAGGTGTGCACGATAGCCAATCAGCTTCTAACCTCAGCTTGGTCAATTAAACCTGGAAGCTGATTGGTTTAGAGCTGCACCAGATTTTGCACTCTACAGTTTTAGTAAATCAAACTCACTGTTATATATTAATTACACACCAGATCCAACAAGGCTTATCAAATTCAAATACATAAGGCTCAGTTCATAAAGCTAACACACCAACAGAAGGATTCTTAGAAATAAATTATATTTAGCTATTTTTTAATAAGTAAAATGATTTGAAAATTAGTCACTTGGCTGATCATGAAGATCCTATTGTGAATTGAGTCTATTGCATGTAAAATACAAAACACTAAAAGCTGTATTGAAATATATCGATCAACTATAACCTGATCTTTTCTATATTGTTCTATTAATAATAAATAATATACCCAGATGACATTGGCTTTATAATTCAGTGTAATGTACAAATGCATTGCCAGGTTAAAGTGATTGTGTGGAATAAATAAACTTCCAAATTGTCATCAACACCGATCGATAGGATTATCGTGCAATCAATGCAAATGCAGGGCAGAAAAATATTGCAAAGACTCCACTATCCAGATGCAGACCCCATTTGATGCCCCTTCTTCATAGCATTGATTATATGGGGCACTGTCATAGAGGAGCTGTCCCCTATAACAGAAAACTAAGCTAGGCTGCCTTTTCTTAATTAAATTGGAAACATAAATGATTATTTTATTTTTGAGGAGCACAGAGCCTGTATAGTGTGCACATCCTAACATATACCTGAACTTGTACTGAAACATGTAGCAACACTTTTGACATGTGTGGAATGACTCTCTAAACACCTTGAAGAACGACCAGTTTGGTAAGGGTTTAAAGTTGACTAATCCACACTGATGCCATCGCTGATGCTTAGATTGCAGGCGAAATCTTGAACATGTCATTAGGGAAATGTATACAGGCTTATGGCTGATGAATGGAGCTGCAACTGATCCTTTGCTAATGTTTAAAAAGGGGATCAGAAAAAAAAAAATGGGCTCTGCATCACAAAAATATTAGCATTGTAAATTGGCAATAGAGATTTGAATGCAGAGAGGATAGAGTGCATATTATACAGCACAGGAAACATAGGGGTTAATGATAACAATATACAAGGTAATGTATGGAGAAAGGAGGCGGAGGTCAAAGAGTTCAGTATAATAGGGATGGAAGTATGATCGTGTCCTGCCAGAAATTTTGACACAAGCAGGAAGCACAGTCTGCTGGGGAAATTAAAAGGGGGTGTCCTTGTGATAAGCCTGCTGGGCTGCTGAGGACAGAACTGGCCGTGTTCCATTAGTCCCTGAACACATCACATAAGGTGGCACCGTTTTTTTTTTGGGGGGGGGGGGGGTTAAGACACTGGGGTTGATTTACTAAAACTGGAGAGTGCAAAATCTAGTGCTGCTGTGCATGGTAGCCAATCAGCTTCTAACTTCAGCTTGTTAGAGTAAAAACACATTGGGGCTGATTTACTAAAATTGTAGTGCAAAAAAATCTGGTGCAGCTGTGCATAGTAGCCAATCAGCTTCTAACTTCAGCTTGTTAGAGTAACAACACATTGGGGCTGATTTACTAAAATTGTAGTGCAAAAAAATCTGGTGCAGCTGTGCATAGTAGCCAATCAGCTTCTAACTTCAGCTTGTTAGAGTAACAACACATTGGGGCTGATTTACTAAAATTGTAGTGCAAAAAAATCTGGTGCAGCTGTGCATAGTAGCCAATCAGCTTCTAACTTCAGCTTGTTAGAGTAACAACACATTGGGGCTGATTTACTAAAATTGTAGTGCAAAAAAATCTGGTGCAGCTGTGCATAGTAGCCAATCAGCTTCTAACTTCAGCTTGTTAGAGTAACAACACATTGGGGCTGATTTACTAAAATTGTAGTGCAAAAAAATCTGGTGCAGCTGTGCATAGTAGCCAATCAGCTTCTAACTTCAGCTTGTTAGAGTAACAACACATTGGGGCTGATTTACTAAAATTGTAGTGCAAAAAAATCTGGTGCAGCTGTGCATAGTAGCCAATCAGCTTCTAACTTCAGCTTGTTAGAGTAACACATTGGGGCTGATTTACTAAAATTGTAGTGCAAAAAAATCTGGTGCAGCTGTGCATAGTAGCCAATCAGCTTCTAACTTCAGCAACACATTGGGGTTGATTTACTAAAATTGTAGTGCAAAAAAAAATCTGGTGCAGCTCTAAGAAATCGAACAGGTTCCAGATTTATTTTTTATTTTTTCAAAGCTTCATTGAACAAACTGAAGCCAGGAGATTTTTGGCTACCATGCAGAGCTGCACTTCATGTTTTGGAAAACAACCCCAATGTCTGCCTTCTTTACGCGAATAGTATATAGGGTTAAAAGTGGGCAAGAAAATATTTTTTGGGGGAGGCTAAGCTACAAATCAGACAATCTTGTTTTGTTTTTTTTCATGTTTATTTTACTTTTAGCTGCTATTAAAAAAAAAAAAACCCTTATGAATCGACAATACCCCACATATGTGTTTCAGTATACACATCGCATAGGTAAGACTGCACTAACAACTGCCTGCCCGACTGACTGACTGTCACATAAAGTCAACGAATCCTGTTAATTACCATATCAAGGACAACTAATGGGCAACTTTCCTTTTTATCTCCTTAAATGCTTGTCAAAAGGCAGAGACAGTGATTGTGCTTAATGTAGGCAGACAAACAAATATTCAGCCTAGAAATGCAGGAAGCCTCTAATTTGTCTGGAAGGAGGGGAATCCAGGAGAAAACCGAAAAATAAGTCAGACTTGTTTTTTTGTTTTTTTTTCTAAATACACAAAATGAAGTGTACATGAAACATTCCATTATAGGGTAAGTGCATTTACCCTTTCTTTACACATGTCACCTTCCTATCACTCCCATTACAGCTGTTTATATTGATATGCTAGGTCTTCTGTCTGTGTTTATTGACTGGATCTTTAAAGTTAACAAAATCAGTGCACAGGTGATTTTTTTATTTTTTATTATTATTATTAATAATTCCTACCTTATAAGATTGATCAAACACCAATAATCCCAGTTTTAAGAGGAGACTGAAAACACACACATTACACTATTGGGACAGGCCTGTCTCTGACCTTAGATCTATATAGCCTTCCACATTTATATATTTTCTAATAAAAATTATCTCCTAAATTATTAATTTCATCCGTTTTCAACAAAAAGCAAACATCCCATTATCAGTGGCACATAAAATATAAAGTTGGGATCTTTTAAAAAATAATGGGGAGAAAAAAAACCTATTAGTAAATACTAAGCTTACAAATGTGAACCAACAAGTGTCTTCTTTCATGTCATTCATAAGAAGTGCCACACAACTAAAAACAAAGTTGTATTTTGTAGCGAGACACAAAGCAGACCTGGCTACAAAGAGCCTTAAAGGGTGCTTAGTTTATTGCATAACAAGCGATACATTAATCAGCTTCTTGCCTAGACATGAATTTACTATGTCATATTTGCACAAATGATGTTCAAATGCCAGTATGGCGTCAAGGGAAAATAACAAAAGAAAATAAGGGCTCAATAATAATTGACAGCAATAATAAATACTACTTAAAATGTAGTCATTAGCAAGACTGCAATTTCAAGTTAGAACTGAACTACATTATATTTAGGAAATTAATTTGAAGAAAATATCTGCTGCAATACTGGTCAGTTTCTGTAGCTTTATCATAATGTGTATTGTAATTTATTGCTGCCATCAGTAAAATAGTAGCAAGCCACCAATGCAGTGATAATTGTAAACGATACAGCATACACGAAATTGAATCATGGAGGGATTAAAAAGCAAGCCAGAATCTCTTGTGTGGGTATTTTTATTGAACACCCCCCCCCCCCCTGAGCCCAAGGGGCCATTCTATATTGTACACCATCCTACTAGTTTGGCATATGCAGCTCTTTATGGGAAGGTTTCTGCTATAGTCATTACCAGCCTAGGATTTTCTAGAGAAAAAAAAAAAAGAAGGTAAAATGAATACTTACAAAGCCATGTTTGTCTGAGATATTGTTGGTGAGCTTGAGCTTGTGAAATGCAACAGGTTTGGCCATCCATTGCTCCCCAGTGGCCGGGCTGTCAGGGTGGATGTACATACGCTTGGGCATCTCTGGGTCAGCCTTGCCAGCCACCATCCAGCGAGAATTATGGAATTTATACCGACAGTCATCAGCTGCCACTATATCCATTAATAAAATGTATTTGGCCTTCTTATCCAAGCCGCTCACTCTTACTTTAAACGGAGGGAACATTCTCCTGGAACAATAAAAAAAAAAAGGGGGTATGTCTTTTCAAACTGAAAATTAGAAGCTATTTAGCATCTTGACATGTTTAAAAACAGAGATCAATAAAAGTACAAGATTTACACAATATTATTGCCACTGCTATTATTATTATTCTAATACATACATTCCGGGCCTAGCCATTCTATAGCATATCTGTAGAGTTGGTGGAATTCTCCCCATTCATAGACAGGGAGAGGGTCTCTTCTTACTCACTATTACATGTGATAGCTGCTATAGATATTGCTTTTATCTGGGGAACATTGTATATATCTAGGACTGAACGGAAATCCAGACCATTTAGCAGACTATCACTGATGTGTATAGAGTACTACTAAACATGGCAATTTTTGGCTATATACTGATTACAGAATACCATCAAAGCCAAACAGATTTCATTCTTTTTCAGCAATATTTGTTTTATTTATGACTACTATCATGTTGGTGCATTTAAAATTGAAAGTATACAAACTAACGTTGTCTAAATGACCAGACTGATAGATAAAAGAGAAAATTATTATTGTAAATAATTCATGATTAACTAGTTGTGCTCTCTCCTTTAGACCTGCGTTATTTATATATATATATATATATATATATATATATATATATATATATAATGTCCAGGCAAGGCAGACAGCCCTAAATATATATCTATAACATGAAAGGCTATTAAATACCTGGTATCCCTGTGTATCTTTTTCCAGACATAATAATGTTTTGATTTTATTTACAATCATGTTATTAAAACTCTTCCTATAGTCAGCCCAGTCACTGTTTTGTGTCTCCTAAATTGTTACAATGTAAAACGAGATTTGTAATAATAACCGAGGGCTGTAATGTAACATTATAATCCCAAAAGTTACACTATAGATTGATTTTATAAAACATCCATACTTGCAAAGTATTACCTTTTTAGCTGAGATATATATATTACATACACATACATATATACATAAACACACACATATATATATATACATACATACACACACACACACACACATAAACAGAAGTGTATCTATGTGTGTGGTACAGCCTCAACTTTTTTTTTTTTTTTTTACCGTGAAGAAACCATGATAAAGTTATCAGGTCTCAGAGAACCTCTTTTTTTAATATATATATATATATATATATATATATATATATATATATATATATATATATATATATATTTATTTAGAAGTCGTAGTACATTAGCATTATCAGAACCCCTGGTAATTGTTTATATCTACAATAGTGCATTAGCATTATCAACCCTCAGAGAAACCCTAGTATTTTTTGTTTTGTTTTTTATATCTGCAACTCGTAGTGTTTCAACATTATTAGGTCTCAAGAGAACCCATAGTATCTTTTTGATCTACAACTTGTAGTGCATTACCATTAGCATATGTCAAAGAACCCCAATAATAATAATAATTTGCATATCTACAACTCATGGTGCATTCACATTATCAGGTCTCCGAGAATCCCTGGTATAATTATATATCTACAATTTATAGTAAATTAGCATCATCAGGTCTCCGAGAACCCCTAGTAATTTTATATCTATAACCCATGTTGCATTAACATTATCAGGTTTCAGAGAACCTCGTGTCATTATTTATATCAACAATTCCTAGTACCTTAGTATTATCAGGTCCAAGAGAACCACTAGTATTTTTTTTTTTTTTTTTTTTTATCTATAATCCCTAGTATTTTAGCATTGTCAGATCTTAGAAATCTCCTAGCATTGTTATACCTATAAGGACCAAGAGAACCCCTAGTATTTTTTTTATTTACAATTCCTAGTACCTTAGTATTATCAGGTCCAAGAGAACCACTAGTATTTTTTTATTTTTTTTTATCTATAATCCCTAGTATTTTAGCATTGTCAGATCTTAGAAATCTCCTAGCATTGTTATACCTATTAGGACCAAGAGAACCCCTAGTATTTTTTTTATTTACAATTCCTAGTACCTTAGTATTATCAGGTCCAAGAGAACCACTAGTATTTTTTTATTTTTTTTTTATCTATAATCCCTAGTATTTTAGCATTGTCAGATCTTAGAAATCTCCTAGCATTGTTATACCTATTAGGACCAAAAGAACCCCTAGTATTTTTTTTTTATATATATACAACTCCTAGTACCTTAACATCATGTCCAAGAGAACCCCTAGTGTTTTTTTTTTTTTATAAATACAACTTCTAGTATCTAAAGCTGGTCATACATTATACAATTTGCTTGTTCGATTTCCTTTAGTTTTACCTTCAACTATGTAATGGAAGGGCCTGCCTGTTTGCATACTTTAGGTTTGACCTCATATTATATGGTGTTGGTAAATCTAAAGGAAAATTTTGACACAAAAAAACAAAACAAAAAACATAATGTATGGACAGCCTTAGCATTGTCAGGTCCAAAAGAACCCCCAGTATTTATACACAACTCCCAGTACCTTAGCATTATTAGGTTCAATTAAACCCCTGGTGTGTGTGTGTGTATATATATATATATATATATATATATATATATATATATTTATACACACACACACACACACACACATACACATATATACCCCTAGTGTTTTTTTATATTTACAACTCATAGTACCTTAGCATTATGAGGTCCAAGATAACACCTCGTATTTTTTAGATCTATAACTCCTAGTACCTTAGCATTATCAGGTCCAAGGGAACCTCTCGTATTTGTTATATCTATAACTCTTAGTACCTTAGCATTACCAGGTTCAAGAGAACCCCTAGTATTTTTATATGTACACAGTTCCTAATATCCTTAGCATTATGAAGTCCAAAGAAAACCTAGTATTATATATATATATATATATATATATATATATATATATATATACACACACACACACACACACACACACACACACACATACACACACACACATATATATATACACACAACTCCTAGTACCTTAGCATTATCAGGTCCTATAAAGAACCCTTCATATATTTTTTTTTTTTTGTATATCTATCACTCCTAGTACCTTAGTATTATCAGATCTCAGAAGTGTCCTAGCATTTTTATATCCATAACTTCTAGTATCACGATATAATCGGATCCAAGAAAAGCCCTGGTATTTTTTTTTATATATATTTTTACAGCTTTTAGTACCTTGGCATTCTTAGGTCCCAGAAAGTCCCTAGTGTTTTCTTTTTTTATGTCTAGAACTTTTAGTACATCACGTTCCAGAAAAGTTCTAGTATTTTCGTATATATATCTCCAACTCACAGTTGGAGACAGTGAGAGCTGTAGTTGTGTCCCCTTCCATTGGTGCAGATGTACTAAAAGGAGGAACATCTGGATGAGCCCTGTATGAGAAGGTCTGGTGTATTGGTCTATATGGTCTATGTAGCACCCCCCCAGAACTTTAGTATCTATTGTGGTGTCTAGGAGTAGTATCTTTACCTTCCAGACTTGGTGATGACCATCTCGGTGCCTAGTTTGTGGAACTGATCCCACAGTTCCTTGGCTTCCAAGTTGACTTTGGGGTCGTCCTCCACCTCCTCGTCCTGCTCCAGGCTCTTGAGGGATCTGAGATGAGCCGCTTGGTGGTGATGTCCCAGAGCATGGAGGCCAGCTTCGGCGGCTCCGGCCAGGGTGGGATCGGTGAGGGGCTTACCCAGAGCAGACGGGGGCAGCGCCAGAGCCGGGAAGAAGGAGGGCTGAGTAGCCGCCAGGAAGGCGGACATGGGGAAATCGGCTGGTCTGTGACCGTGGAAAGGGTGGTAAGCCATGGCAGTCCCCGGGAAAGCTGGA
>CM055117.1:573996318-574351318 GCA_029206835.1 Rana muscosa | reverse complement strand
GTGTGTGTATGTTCAGTGGAGTGAAATGTCATTTCCAAAGAATCCAAATGCTGGATCCAAGCGACCATCTGTCCAGTAAACATGCAATGATAGTATAATCTAGTTAACATGACAACACGCGATCGCTTTGATTGAGCACTACTTAATATCTTGTCATTTTCTCCTCTAAATGAATGATTTGATCATGTAAACCTGTCCCTCCTGTCACGTCAGAGGTAGATAAGGCAGTGTCTGGCACTCTCAGACTTTTTAGAGACAGCATATGGGGAGAGTGTCACTGGAGAGATAGGCATCAGTCTTGTTAGACAAGGTGTCATCCTATGTCTCTCCTTGGACCTGTTCTTAATTCTCCCTAACTCCTAGTGACTGCGGCGCCACCAGAGAATTACACCAAAGCTAAAGGAGTGTAATCAAGGCCACTTTACAACATGGCATTGTGTATCTGCTTCTACTGCGGCGGGGCCTTCTTCTTCTTCTTATCAACAATCACTCATGGGATCAGCTGCTGGTGAATTAACCTGACCTGGTCACTAGACTTACCCCAATAGGAAAGTAAGGACACCTCCAGAAGACCATTACCCAATACTGCCCTAGTCACTGGTGGCTTTCTAAGGGGAGGAAACAAATAGAATATGTGTGTGTGTGTGTATAGATATATATAGATATCTATCTATATATATAGATAGATAGATAGATATATTAGAAACTGTGCCATGACTTACTACATAAAGGTCTTAGTTAAATACACTAGGTTACTGTACCAAACAACAGTGTCATATATATACTGTTTAGAATATAGTTCCTGTCTCTAGATCTCAAATATTAAAATTCAAAATGGTATGTACTGCTTTTATAAGCATAACATCCCTCCAGAAATATAACAATGCATATATATATGTTACCACTTATAGCAAAACATAAGTGGATGTTATAAGTGGTTGTAACTTAAAACAACCATTGCCAATCCAGCTAGCATTTGACTAGTGCTTTGGGGAAATAGCACCTGGCTGCTTATTGCATCTTGTTGATAAAATACAATAGGGCCATTTCAACTACCTATTTATTTGAGGGAAATAGTTTTAACATTTTCTAATCTAATAAATAAGGTTAACAGTGTAGCTATGTGAAATGTAAAAAAAAAAAAAAAAAAGGCAACAATTGTATACAAACAGGAAGCTTTTTTTATTAAAGAGGTCATTTTACATTGTCCTTTTTTAAATCAGTAAAAGCAAGTAAAAAAAGCATAACCAAAAACTGGGCAATTATGGTGTTGTGTAAATCCCTCCTTTAGTAAAGCAGTCCCCATAATATAAAACATATATGAACATAATTATGATCTGGTTTGTTACAAATGATGTAACAACAGATACATCCCAATAATACCAGAGTAACCTACTGTCCTGTTAAGGCCCTAGCAATGAATTGACAAATACAAAGATGCATTTATGTATTGCTGTTTGTAAATTAGACAGAGTAAGTCTAGCCATACATTATACAATGTTCTTGTACAATTTTCATTTAGATTTACCAAAACCATAGGAAATGAGGCCAAACCTAAATACTTTCCGTTTAGATTTACCTTCAAATGTAGTGCAAGGGCCTGCCTGATTACATATAAAGAAAATTGAACAAGAAAATGATATAATATATGGCCAGCTGATATGTTTAATTTGGCTTAAGAAAATTAACCGTGCACCAGGTGATCCACCATTCTCAGAAGGTCATTTAGTGAATCCTTTTCTACAACACTGGCCATAGAAACCTGCCCTAATATAAGATATATTTTCTGCAATTCTGCTAGTACATCTATGTAAGACTGGCCATACATTATACTATTGTTTTATTCGATTTCCTTTATATTTACCTTCAGCTATGTGGTGCAAAGGCCTGCCTAATTGCATAGGAATTAAAATTTAGCCAAACCATATAATATGAGGTCATAACACTCTTAAGAAAGTTGTATAAGGTATGGCTGACAATAATAAAATTAGACATTGGGATCCTTAAGCTGGCCATACATTATACAATTTCCTTTAGATTTACCCTCAACTATGTAGAGCAAAGGCCTGCCTGATTGCAAAGGAATTGAAAGTGTTAAGATTTACCAAAACCATATAATATGAGGTCAAACCTAAAGCAAATTGTATTATTGTAGCTTTACATAGGCTGGCCATACATTATACAATTTGACATTGGAATCCTTAAGTTCCCCATACATTATACAATTTTCTTATTCAATGTCCTTTAGATTAACCTTCAACTATGTAGTGCAAGGGCCTGCCTGATTGCATACAAATTGAAAGTGTTTTATGTTTGACCTCTTATTATATGGTTTTGGTAAATCCAATGGAAAATTGTATGAGAAATTGTATAATGTATATGCCCAGCCTTGCCCCTCTCTCTCTCTCTCCCTATCTCCTCTTTCTCTCTCTCTTCTCCCCCCCCTCTCTCTCCCCCCTTTCCCTCTATCTATCTATCTCCTTTCTCTCTCTCTTCCCCACTCTCCCCCTCTCTCTTCTCTCTCCTTTCTCTCTCTCCCCCCTCTTTCCCTCTCCTCTCTCTCCCCCTCTCTCCCTCTCCCTCTATCTATCTCCTCTTTCTCTCTCTCTCCCCCCTCTCTCTTCTCTCCCCCCTCTCTCTTTCCCTCTCTCCCCTCTCTCTTCTCTCTCCTTTCTCTCCTCTCTCTCCCTCTCTCCCCTCTCTCTCTCCCCCTCTCTCTTCTCTCTCTCTCTGAGAATATTTGTTAGGCATACCCTGTATATTGACATCGATAAAAGCAATTCTTTATGCCTGCAAATGAATATAGAGACTCCAGTTTGTTTGGCATGATATTTAGTATTAATTTGTGTATATAATATATATGGTCTATCTATCCATCTATCTATCTATCTATCTATCTATCTATCTATCTATCTATCTATCTATCTATCTATCTCTATATATATATGTGGATTTTGTGGGAGATATATTCAGCTCTTAGGGTAAATGAATAACTTCAAAGTGCTATTTTTTTTAGCTCCAGACTCTGCACTCCCTATAAAATGAAGTTTAGCTAAACATCCTAAGTTTGCACACAATGATAAAAAGAAAAAAGAAAAAGAGTTGTCCCTCGGATGTTCTTTTTTATTTCTCATTTTGCTTTCATCTTTGCCCATCTCTTCTCATCATCCTCTTGCTATTTTTAGCCTGTAGACTTAGACCTTGGCGCCAGGCCGTTTAAGACCTGTCAAAGTCCTTCATATTTCCCCCATGTCACATGGACCTTTTCCTTCTCTCCCCTTGCAATGCACAGGCAGTAATTTGGATCTGTGAGTATGGTGAGCAAACGCAATTTGCTCTTCTCCATTGCTGTGTTGTCACTGTGACCTCAGTCAGCAGGGCTGCTGGTGTCCTGTCCTGTCCACTTAGACAAATTGCAAGTGATTGATGAAAAATAACAATTCTCACAAGGAGCCAGCCCTCACCATGCATTCTCCTCCCTCTCCCAAAGCTTGGGACCTGGGCTCCATAAACTCTATAGGAAATGAATGGAAATGGCACAAATAGCAGCCCCGAACCCTTTCAGTCCCCACTGGCAGGGGCACAGATACTCTATGCTGGGTTATACCAACGTCTTGACATAATTCTCTTGTATCAGACCCACCAATAAAGCTCCCCCAAACGATTAACAAATGCAAACATATGAAGGAAGGAAAAAAATAATAATAAGCTAAGAACATTCCAAGTTCCTGTTGGATGGTAAGGAGCCCTGTTTGGGCGGATCATGTTACTTTTTGATCAATTCCCAAGGCTTGGATTGTACGTGTAATTTGGGATTGTAGATGACACAATCCTTATTGGCATTTTAATAAAGTCAGATCTGGGTGAATAAAGCCAGCTTATTGCAGTGACTACAAAACCAGGCTGGAGTTGATTAGACTGCATCCATCTTTGTAAGAGCAAAACATATGACCTGTTTGCCTACAGACTGAGCTCTGCCATCACAGCAACTTGGAGCAAGCAAATCGTGTCTTTTGTTCCCTAATTTATCACAGGAGATCACTACTTTACTTTTATTTTCTACAATAAAGGATGCATTAAGCTCCAGTCCGTTTACTCAATTACTGATATATATGTTGCTATTTAAAAGTCCACTTTGACTTTGAGTCAGGCTTACTAAAGAGATCATTTTAGGCTGGTCCTGGAAATTCGTGATTGCTTCATCCACATTCTAAAATTTGATTTGATTTTTCTGAACATGAGTGGGTGTTTAAGCAATCTCCGTTTTTTAGCCAGCTTAAAATGTTTACTCATTTCAAGAAGAACTATAACACTATTAGTAAGTACACACTTCCAGCACTTACTGGAATATTTACATGCAAGTCTTTTTTTTTTTTTTTGTTTGCCACAGATGAGCAAGTTTCCATGTTTTCAAGCTGGTATTTCATGCCCATGTTTGTAGAGACTCCCTTTAATGACTCTGATGTGGATTTACTAAAGACGTTCTCTCGTTTGTATTAGTTTAGTAAATTTGAGAAGCTGCGTTCACTTTAAATAGCCAATAATGTGCAAGAGATATTAAAAAAAAAAAAAAAAAAAAAAGGAATTTTGCTTGAGCACGTGTGGGTGTTTAAAACGGAGATTGCTAGACCACCCCTAACATTTTCTTATTTAAAGGAGAACTATAGCACTGTTAGTAAATACATAGTAAGTACACAATTCCAACAGTTGCTGGAACATTAACTGCAGGTCTTTTTTGTTGTCACAGATGAGCAAATTGTTGTTCCATGTTTTTAAGCTGATATCACATGCTCATATTTGTAGAGGCTCCCTTTAGTTCCTCTGATGTGGATTTACTAAAGGAGTTCTCTAATCTGTACTAACTTTAGTAAATTCGGGAAGCTGCGTTCACTTTAAATAGCCAATAAGGTGCAAGAGATATTTAAAAAGAAAAGGAATTTTGCTTGAGCATGAGTGGGTGTTGGAAACGGAGGTTACTAGGCCACCCTAAATGTGTTCTTATTTAAAGGAGAACTGTTAGTAAGTACTGTACACTTTTTTTCCAGCCCTTACTGGAACATTTACCTGCAGGTTTTTTGTTGTTGTTCTCACAGATGAGCAAGTTTGCTGTTCCAGGTTTTCAAGCTGATATTTCATGCTCTTATTTGCAGAGTCTCCCTTTAATGATGTGGATTTACTAAAGGTGTTCTATCATTTGCATTCGTTTATTAAATTTGGGAAGCAGCGTTGACTTTAACTAGCCAATAATTGAGCATGAGTATGTTTGAAACAGAGATTGCTAGGCCACGCTAAAGTTTCTTATAAAAAGGAGAACTAAAGCACCGTTAGTAAGTACACAATTCCAGCACTTACTGGAACATCTATCTACCTGTAAGTCTTTTTTGTTGTCACAGATGAGCCAAATTTGCTGTTCCATGTTTTCAAGCTGGTATTTCATGTTTCATAGTTGTGCTGGGTTTAATAAAAAAAGGAGTTCCCTCATTTGTATTAGTTTAGTACATTTGGGAAGCTGTGTTCACTTTGAATAGCCAATAATGAGAAAGAGATAGTAAAAAAAAAAAAGGGGCATTGTACTTGTACATGTTTGGATGACTGAACACAGCTACATTTCCTGTGAACAGTTTCTACCTATTTAGTAAATCAGCCCCCAACATATGGTTTGTGGTGAACTGCCGAGATAAAATCAATTAACCACATATACCCTCTGTTGTTTTCGATAAGTGTGAATAGACAAGAGAAAGCTGCTTTGAGGAGCTGTAAAACACAATGGGGGTTGAATTACTAAAGAAATAGAGACTATTAACCTAATGTACACTGTGGAAAGTAAATGTTAGTAGAAAAAAAAAAAAAAAAAAAAAAAGGAAACCTGTGTTAACTTTTCAATATTCAATAGGGTTGATTTACTAAAGGAATAAATAGAGTTCACATCGCAAAGTACAAATGTTCCTATATAGAAGATGTCCGCTATAAATACCCAATCACATTGAGAGGAAAGAAAACATGATCTTTGCTAGCACATGAAAGTGAAAACACCTCGTATTCATTTTGCAAAAACATAGCATAACATTCATTTTGCAAGGTGTATAACTTCCTAAGTAAATAATCTTCCTAAAGTAGGAATCTCCTTCATTTTTAATGATCAAACACGGTTCTTCACATGTACATGCAAACTATACATAGAAACAAAGGTTGATTTACTAAAACTGGAGAGTGTAAAATCGAGTGCAGCTGTAGCCAATCAACTTCTAACTTCAGCTTATTCAACTTAAGCTTTGCTCCAAAAAAAAAAGAAGCTGATTGGTTTCTGCACCAGATTTTGCACTCTCACGTTTTAGTAAATCAGCCCCAAGGTTTGTTATATTAGGCATGAAATGTGAGTGTAAAAATGAAAAAGTCTCACACTAGAAATACATTGGCTATAGATGCCCTTGAAGTAGCTGCTCAGTTCTCCAGCCCCCAATGGGTTAAGAAGGAGTTGTGCCTGCAGTTGCCCCTGTTCTCTATGTGTAAATAGAACATTTAGATAACGATAGGCAGACTGTAGATCACCCTCCTGCAGGCGTGAGACCTGTTCCTCTCCTGGGGAGACGTGTACACATCCACACTTGTAAAATAAACACTGATATCACAGCTTATCCCCAGGGTGGCTACAAGGCCAGGTAAATGCTCCATGTACTGACCAGCAGGAGAAGTCTGCATACAACAGGTGGATTACAATCTGCTCATCAGTATCTGTGTTGTCGCCATGCCCAATGTGGCAGGACACATACAACAATTACCATGGGAGTTGGGGATGAGTAGCTGGCAATGGGAGATAAAAGGGGTCAAGTGTCATTCTCCCTTTTTTTTTTGGGAGGAATTAAGGCTTATTTGCCTCTTCACCTCTTGTTTAAACCTTTCTTGCTTTCTGTCTCCTTCCAAATCCATGTTAATGACACAACTATGACTACACACTGATTATAGAGATGTGGATTCATTTTGCTCACATCCCTGCAGACACCCCTTCAGCTTTCAGATATTTAAAATGGTTACCAGCAAACTCAGCACACCTAAAAAGTCGTATTTTATTTGAATTAAAAATTGTCACAAAATTATCATTAACGTAAAAAAAATGTAACCTAAAAAAAAGCAAGATACTTCTAAGATGAGGACATCATTTGGAGAAAGCTTTTAAATAATAAAAAAAAAAAGTGCAGGAAAATAACTGCACGAGTGGAAGAAATTATAAGTGCACAAGAAGGAAGCTAGACAAATTTATTTCCATGCAATGACTTTATTTCTAAACACAATTATCATGATAATGATTTTTGTTTTTAAAATACAGACATATGAAAGCAATAATAAAACAAATAATAACAAAAATAATAGCAACAACAGTAATAATAGTAATAACAACTGCACAAAAATAAATAAAAAAATAATAATATAAAATAATAACAGTACTATTATATTATTATTAATAAATTATTATTATTATTATTTTACTAGACACAGCACTTTTGAGTTTTTTCCTTCAACTGTGTTTCCTAAAAGACTTCAGTAAAAAAAATGTCTAAAGTATAATTCGCAGTGGTTATCAGGACTGTACATTATAGAATCATGCAATCCTTGTTGGCACGATCCAATAGTGGGAGATAGGAGAATCCTTCCTAGACAGTCGTATCCTTGGTGTTGGTATTCCACTGGTCTGGTCAGAGGAGGGCGCTATCAGTGAGGATCAGGTCAGTCCTGAAGACCAGCATCCCGATGGTCACTTTCATCCAGAACGAAAATCAACCATTCAGTTAAATACATCAATATATTTCCCATGCCATTTACCTTAGATTTACTATGCAGTATAGTTCATATCTGTGACAGCAAGTAATAACACAAAAAACTGAAAAGAGTACTGTCTACAAAACACTAAGTCATTAAGGAGGCGTGCAAAGTAAATAAAAGTATATGAATGTATAATGCATAGTAATAAATAAATGTATGTTTTCCTTACAACAGTTACCTATAAAGTTCTATTCCTCTTTAACAAGACGTCACTGTCATATATTTTTTTCCTTTATGTTTAACGTCTTATCACAAGTTTTAGACAGTTGAAGATAAAAAAAATAAAAAAAACTATTCCCCCCAACAACTCCAGTTTCTGGACAATAACAACACGCAGCCAGAGAGACACAAACGTTCTGAAGTTTATCCAGAGCTTCACAATTTATAAACAGATTTGCCGACTATCAGCGAAGTTTCAAAGAGAAATGAACATAAGATGAACAAACGTGCTTTATATCAAGGAAAGGTTGGTGTACGGAGCTATAGATAGAGAGATAAGAAAGGAGAGAGTGAGAGATAAGAAAGGAGAGAGAGAGAGAGAGAGAGAGAGAAAGAAAGCAAACATTTAAGAAAGATAGATAGATAGATAACTATCTATCTATCTATCAAGAAGGCTTGCTGTACCAAGCTTTAGATCTAGAGTGATGGAAAGAAAGAAAGAAAGAAAGAAAGAAAGAAAGAAAGAAAGAAAGAAAGAAAGAAAGAAAGAAAGAAAGAAAGAAAGAAAGAAAAAATATATTATAGACGGGCAGGCAGACTGATAGATAGATAAGTAGATAGATCGATTACTATCAGTAAGGATTGCTGTACTAAGCTTTAGATCTAGAGTGATGGTAGGAAGGGAGGAAAGAAAGAAAATGGATTATAGACGGGCAAGCAGACAGATAGATATCTATCTATCTATCTATCTATCTATCTATCTATCTATCTATCTATCAAGAAGGATTCTTGTACTAAGCTATAGATCTAGAGGGAAGGAATGAATGAAAGAAAGAAAGAAAGATTAGGTTGTAGACGGGTAGGCAGATAGATAGATAGAAGAAAGAAAGAGAGAAAGAAAGAAAGAGAGAAAGAAAGAAAGAAAGAAAAAAGGAGAGAAAGAAAGAAAATAAAGAAAGAGAGAAAGAAATAATAGATTATAGGCGGGCAGGCAGATAGATAGATAGCTAGAAAGAAAGAAAGAAAGAAAGAAAGAAAGAAATCGATAGACAGACATACTTTATCAAGAAGGATGGCTGTAGAAAGAAAGAAAGAAATAGCTGATGGACATAGCTGGATAGGCAGAACCCCCCTATAATACACAGATAGATAATAATAGATGGTATAATAAAATAAAAGTGACCCAGCAATGTCGGCAGAGGTGTACCTGTGTATCCAGTGACATACATGTAATCAGTTGATATTGATGATGTATTGTGCCCTGTGTGTCCCGTCCCCATGAATGAATAAATAGTTGGGATCAGTAAGGAGGATCTCCCCGGATCCCAGCAGACATGGGTCGCATTGCCTGATGTGGAATGACTTTGTAGGGGACAAGATGCAATCACAGATAGGAGTGTGGGTACCAACTGGTCTTCCAGGTTACAGCACAGGAGGGGGTGGCACTTACACAGTCCTACTGAAACGTATTGCTGGTAAATCATCAGCTGTGACATGCCAGTGTCCTGTGTATGGTTCTATCATGCCTATACATGATGCGAGTGACATCGGCATGGCTGATGGGAGAATGGCACATTGTGCTGCTCAGTGCTCTACTCTTGGTGGCAGGCGGTAGAAATGGGTATTTTTCAGCCTCCTCTGAGTACACATTCCCCCCCTTTCCTCTTTCCCAACCCTCCCTTCTTTTCTTTGATCATTGAGCTCTGACCTTGTTCTCAACAGTCCAGCAGGTTGATTGATTTTCAATTACAAAGTCTTCAGTGACTTGGGACTAAATTAACCCCTTTTCTGTGATTTGAACATGTCCAGCCTGTTGATAGAGTTGCAGTCATCCATCCATCCATCCATCCATCCTCCCCCTCTCCCTGGGGCAGGCAGCTGATCAGACACATACAAATCCTTCCATCCAGATAAGCTATTTATTAAAGAGTGGCACACCGCAAAGTCATCTCTCCCAGCACAGCCAATAGACAAGGAAAAGTCATTAGCTCTAAAATGGAGAAAAAAAAAAGAAAGAAAGCAAGTCAATGTTGATGGCATGTAAATTGCATTAATGTACATAGAATGTAATGTGTTTACACCCGGAGAGTCTAGTCTAAGTGCAGCTTTATTTTGGGTCCTAAGTAGGCGTCTGCACTAAATGTTTATTCCATCTCTTCCTAAAGAACTTAACTTTCTAACATAAGCCTTCCTCAATGTTTAATTCTACTTATGATTATTTCTTAAAGGAACCCAGTTAGTTGAAACAAGCTCTAGAGATTCATGGTGGCCATACACACCAGCGATCGATGTGCGATCAGTAAACAATTAAATAATTATAACTTCTCTTCCAATCGATTTAGATACAATTTAGATCCGATTCAATCAGTCGATCGGCCAGAGCAAAAAATTATCAGCTGCTTTTTGCATCGATTGGCAGAAGTGAGATGCTTTGGTCATGTATTCAATCATATTTTGACCAATCGGATTATGAGAAGGCATGGTGATAGGAGAGATGTAAACGATAACTTGCAATCATATCGTCCAAATATCATAAAAAAAAAAAAAACATTGCCCAGTGTGTAGCAAATCGATTGAATGGGTTTATGCTATAGATAGATTTTTTTAAATCGGGAGAGATTGTTTAAAAAAGAAAGCAATCATTTATCGAAACGCGTATAACCACCATTAAGCTGATGACACACAAGCAACTTTTTATTTATTTGCTGCAACAAATTGCTAATGCCAGCGATTTGTAGGTAGCGATTTAATCGATAGTGTCGCTAGTGATTTGCTACAGCATTGGATTGTGCTCTGCTACAGTTCACACTCCTTCAGCGATTTGCAAGCATAACGATTGCGGCAACATAAAGCATGAGGAGCGATTGTTGCTAGCAATTCAGCCGCCAAGCCGAAACGCTGATTAATGTCAATCGCTGAGTGACAAATCGCTCTAAAATTTCACCGCTGGCAATCCCACAGACAATCGTTATGATTTCCTTTGCAACAGATCACTGAAACAATCACGGAAAACAAATTGTCTCTGTGCCATCAACCTTATGATGACCATTCAAGCTTCGATTTTATTAACAGATCGATGTGCGAGTCAATCAAAATGATTGAATGAGGAACTGTTAAGGTAAGCCATTACTTCCCTTCCAATTGCATCAGACTTAAGCCGTGTACACACGATCGGTTTTACCGATGAAAACAGTCCGATGGACTTTTTTCATCAGACAAACCGATCGTGTATGGGCCCCATCGGTCTTTTTTCCATTGGTGTTTAAAAATAGAACATGTTTTAAATTTATCCGATGGTTAAAAAACCGATAGCAAATTCCGATCATCTGTGTGGAACTCCATCGGATAAAAAACCCACGCATGCTCAGAATCAAGTCGACGCATGCTCAGAAGCATTGAACTTCATATTTCTCGGCTCATCGGAGTGTTTTACATCACCGCGTTTGGAACGGTCGGTTTTTTGACTGATGGTGTGTAGGCAAGACTGATGGAAGTCAGCTTCATCGGTTTTCCAATGGAAAAATCCATCGGTTTAAAAACCATAGGAAATCCGATCGTGTGTACAGGGCTTTAGATCAGATTTGATCAAACTAAGTTGATTGGCCACGGTGGAAAATTATCGGTCGTTCTGCATTAATCGGCAACACTGAGCTGATACAATCATACATTTGTATTTCGATTGATCAGATATTGGTGGCCATACATGCTTGGATAAATCATTTATTTATTTTCCGATCGATCTGCTGGAAACAGAGATGCGATTGATCATTGACGATTGCAAGTTACGTTTGAATCTTATAACTATTGATTGAAATACACCTCCCCATCTGTGGCTTAGGAATGATACAGGTTGTTGACTATAGATTGATTATTCCTATTGGAAGAGATTTACTGGAAAAGAAGAGGTTGCATGGTAGAAAGATGTGATCAATAACTTAGTTGGAAATTACGATACCTATCAATTGAATTCCACTTCCCTGTGTGTGGCATATTGATTGTACCGTTGACTATTCCTATTGGGAGAGATCAATCAGAAAATAAATCAATCATTGATTGCAGCGTGTTACGTCAGACGCAGTCCAACACATTTTTAAATACATGAATGCATATGTCAGAAGAAAATATTTCAATGAGCTAAAGCTGGCCATTCACGGAACAAAATGTGGGTGGTTCAGCAGGGACAGGCCTAATTTCAATCCTTGTGTGGCCACTGAGTGGCTTTTATCCAACGAGGAAGATCGACTTCTGTTCCACTGCAATCAGCAGCTGTAGCCAATGGCTGCAGCACTAATCAGTGTATTCTGAGAGTGGGGAAGTCTCCCCACTGTCAGAGAAAAATAGTGCAGTGGGGAGGATTCCCCCATCCACCTTGTATGTGTGGATTGGGGAATCAGTTCAGTTTTTTTTGTTCAGTACATGGCCAGCTTTAGTTTACATCCCTGGTGCCCAACCTGTGGCCCGAGGGCCAAATGCGGCCTTTTGGTAAATGTGTGTGGCCCTCTGCATTCTGTATTGGGAACATTGATTAAGGTAATAGTGTTGCTCTCTACTAGCCTCATATAACATGTTCCCGGTTTCGTATTTTCTTATTTACTTCTGCAGCATATCCCCAGCCATAAATGTATCCTGTCTGCAGACCTAATAGAGGAAATGAGGGTCAGAGTGTGTAGTCTTCGACAGTCCTCTCAAGCATTACATATATTGAACATTATGTGCGGCCCTTTGGTGATGTCAGGGGCCACATTTGAGGCCACCTCTAGCTCATAAGTTGACAGCCACTGGTTTACACCTTTGGTTTAAAAGAAAATACAGGGGGGAAATATTTCGCTGGGACCTGGGGGTCCCCAAGAGATTCCCTTAATTTGCAGGGGTTTCTCCTCACTTCCTCTTTGGCTATGGGACAGGAAGTGACGGTATATCTCCCCAATGGGACACAGATGGCAAAAAAAAAATCTTTAGGAAGATTGGAGCTGACCCTCTCTGTATCCACTTGGAGTTAGGACTTTTTAAAGAACTTAAATCAATGAGGGAACAAAACAACATGACCTTAATTGGTATATGCATGTAATATACTTTGATATGGTAATATCTGGGATTACACCTGGAATTTTATTATATGAATTTCAGCACGTTATTATTATTTTACAGGATTTATATAGTGCCAACAGTTTGCGCAGCGCTTTACAATACAGGCATACCCCACTTTTAAGTACACAATGGGTTTATTTACTAAAGCTGGAAAGCCCAAAATCAGGCTCACTTCTGCATAGAAACCAATGAGTTTCTAACCCCAGCTTGTTCAATTAAGCCTGGTAATAAAACCTGGAAGCTCATTGGTTTTTATGCAGAAGTGAGACCGCTTTTGCGCTTTCCAGCTTTAGTAAATAAAACCCATTGTGTACTTAAAAGTGGGGTATGCCTGTATTTATTTTGCTTTGTTTAATATTATTGTTATTGGTTGAATGGGTGGACCTATGTCTCAACCAGACTATGTATGGAAATGTAGTTAAAATAGGTAATATATTTTAAGAAGATAATATCAGGGAATGCATTCTATTGGCCAGAACGTTCATTTTTATGCTTAAAAGCTCCTTTCCTGAATGCGACGTTGGTGTTTTTTTTTATCCCCTCTGCCTCTAAACGCCCCTCCACTATAGGCGTTTACAGGAGTTTAGAGGCAGAGAAAAACAAAACAAAAAAACAAACGCCTGTAAAGGCAGCGTATTTTAGCTCAAGTATGCATGACAAAAAGCACATAATAAATGCATGCATGTGAACACAGAATGCTGGGATTGCGGTATAAATGGGCCCTTATCTGGAATGATTTAAAACAAATGCATGTCCTAGGACTCCGAAAAAAATAAAAAAAGCGATTTTTAAGGCGTAAATATGCTGGCTGCGTGAAGGCTTCTCTGTACGGGGAAGAAAATATTTATCAAACACTGAGGGCCACACACAAACACACTACTTGTGATCAGGCTGGACATGTATATACAATCCTGGGGGAGATTCAGAATGCATTAAAGCAAGCTTTGTATTTACTGCAACCTCATCCTTTAAATAAAGGGGATTAAGAAAAGCTAATATTTAATTAAAAAATAGAATGTTGTCAGTGTCTCTTAGCTGGGATTAGGGTTTGGATGGAGAGCCAGTCCTGTTAAGTCTTGCAGATGGAGGGTTGAGGTCAGGTGTAACTATCTCTTGTGTTTGTACAAGGTGGTGAGGATGGCTTGGAGGGCGCCTGGGGATCAATCTATACAAACACACAGGTTATGTCTTCATGGAAGATACAAGTCTGCAAAGAGCTGCCACCTTTGTGCTGCCCTGAGAACCGTTGACAGTTTTTCTTGCTCTTCCTCCTGTTTGACCTCACCTTCTTGTCCAACACATACACGAAAAAAAAAAAATGGATTGTACGGTAGCCAGTTTAAGCTGGTCATACGCTATGAAATCTGATTGTATAAAAAAACAGTTTGTCTAAGGGTCGGTTCACACCAGAATGTGGTTCAGGAAAGGTGCAGATGGGCACCAGATCGCATAGTACCGCAGGGCCCGGACAAGGGGTGAGCAGGAGGAAAAGCTGCCCTGGGAGTAGGGTGACCACATTTCCAAACTACCATTCAGGGACACCCTCCCTTCCCAAAAACCAGCTTGTGCTGCAACGAATCACAGCACAGTGATTGGACTCAAGAGGCGGGATTTATGATTTCTCCAATCACAAGCAGGGGGCGGGATTGTGCTCCTCCAGGCATTCCTGGCCAGGACGAGTACTGTCAGTGAGTAAAGAGGTGATGTGGCGGCCGTTTTTTGGGGGCATCAGATTGGCCCGGGGGGTGGCTGTGTCAGTTTCATTCCGGGACACTGTATTGTCCTGGAATGAAGGTGCCCGGGACAGACCTGAAAAATGCGGGACTGTCCCGGGCAATCCGGGACATGTGGTCACCCTACCTGGGAGCAATGGTTTATTCCAGGGATGGGGGTGCCCTGACCCTAGCCTTACGGGACTGGGGGGTGCAAATTGGCATCTTTGCCCTAGGCGCTGAATGAGCTTGTCCCTGGACTACGCAAGCCCATACAATTTGGTGCAATGCGTTTTTCAAAATTAGCCCATGCACAACGTTTTGTGTGTTTCAGTGTGATTTGCAGTCTATTCAAATAAAAACAGCTCCAAAATTGCATGGCAGGAAACGCAGACTGCATTGCTCTGCAATTCTGGTGTGAACCTGCCCTCAATTGTTCAGAAGAGAAGTCACGGCTATTCAATTGTTTGCAGAGTGTTTCAATCGACTTGCATCCTTTCCCCGCATCAAATTCGCATGACAGGAGAGTGTGACCGGCTCTCTATGGAGCCGGTTCACACATCTCCGGGGCAGCTGCAGAGCGATTTGCGCAAGGGCCTTGTGTGTCTTTGGCTCCGTTTCAGGTCCGAATTCAGGCCTGATTCGCCCTCCAGCTGATGTGGAACTACATTTCCCATGAGGCATTGCAAGGCTGGCAGTTACTCCCAGAAGCATGATGAGACTTGTAGTTCTGCAACAGCTGGAGGGCCCCAGGTTGCCTACCCCACTGATTCGTCCCTGAAACGGAGAACAAGGATGCACCGGACCCCTGCTGTGAGCCACAGCCGCACACAGTGTGAACTCAGCCTAATGATATAATGAAATCAAAGTGTGTATAGTGACCATTAAGCTGGCCATACACTCCACAATCTGATTGTATAATCTACTTTACATTTAACAAATCTAATACTGGTCACAGACGGAGCCATTTTCTTTCCTGCAACCATGGGACAATTTGCAGGAAAGAAAATAGCTTGGTTACCCAATCAACGCTGACTGTGGAGCCATTGTGTTTTCCCTGCGAGGGGGAGATAGGGGGGAGCCATCCCTGCCCGGAGAACACAGTGATTACTGCTAGTGCATAGCTGCTCAACCTGTGGCCCTCCAGCTGTTGCGGAACTACAAGTCCCATGAGACATTGCAAGCTGCTGACAGTTACAGGCATGCCTCCCAAAGGCAGAGGCATGATTGGACTTTCCGCAAGAGCTGGAGGGCCACAGGTTGAGCACCAGTGCTAGTGGCTATCATACCGCTATCAATAATTGCATGTAAAATCCGACATGCTGGTTGTACCCAAGATGATCAATCAACCAACTTGGGTACATTCAGCCTGCCAATATGTGGTTCGAATGTTGGCCAGTCCCTGCTGAACCGGCCAAGATTCGAACCCACATATGGCCAGCTTAAGGCAGGCCTTACAATTTGCAATTTTCTTTCCTTGAAATATGGACTGAAGGGAAGAAAATCGCTCGATTCCCCATAAACACAGTCAGTGTTGATGGGGCAATCCCTCCCTTGGAGCCATTGTGTTTTGGCAGTGGCAGATTTCCCAGCCGTCAGAATATAATGAACCCTGCTGACGGCTATAGCCACCAGTAGTGATCGCACTGAAAAAAACGGACAGGCTGGTTGTACTGAAATCGATTGATAGATCAACTTCATTGCAAGCAGCCTGTCCATAGAAGGATTACAATTTGGTTGGATCCTGCTGAACCAACCACATTTTGATTAGTTTATGACTGGCTTTAAGGAGGTTTTACAATCATGTTGTATAATGTATGGTCACCTTTATGCAGACTGAGAAGAGATGGGGATGCTGCAGGCAGTCCCTTGTATTAGTGGATGGTAGATCTGAAACAGATTGTACAACCAGATTGTATAGTGTATGGCCAGCTTTAGATTTACCAAAACTGCCTAATGTGAGGACAACCCGAAACAATCTATTCAATTAGCACCAAACCAGATAGGCCCTTGTACTACACAGTTGATGGTAGATGTAAAGGAGGTGATACAATCAGATTGTATAGTGTATGGCCAGCTTTAGGCTCCACGTTCCAAAAGGGGGGCAGGAAGAGGGTCATTAGTGTCTTTGATTAAAGAAATCCCGGTGTTTAGCAGCAAATCGCCGCGTGCCCCGGACTGGGATCTGATCACCGGCCCTGGTTTCCTGCACAGCCCCGAAGTTGAAGAAACTGGAGAAGTGGAGGAGATTGGAGTTGTTGTGTACAAGGCTCTCCTCTCCTCTCCACCTCCTTATAATCAGGAAAAGATGAACTTAACCCTTGGTCTGCTGGCCGTCCGGAAAGTACACGAGATGAAAGCACTTCCAGATGGGGAGCCTGCCAATCTGATTTCCCCAGAAAAAACAATCAGGTAAAATAGATACAGGTGTAAGATTTCACCGCGGGGTCACTCTCAGGTTTATGTCCAATCACTTTCCATTTCCTTCCCTTTGGATTAACTGACTTCCATGTTATCCTTGTAGTCTAAATTCCACAGCAGGCAAAAGGCTCAGCCCCCACCACCCCATGCAATGCTACCAGCTACAAAATACAACCAACAATAATACAACCACAACAATAATAATAATAATAATCATCATATCAACATTCATGATGACATCATTATCAGAGCTAAATGGTTTGATAGATTTGGAAGGATATTTAGTGGAAGCGATTTATCAGACTTTAATCTGCCAACCTGAGGCTAGGCATCTCATTTGATCAATGGAGGAAATGAAAGACAGATGGAACCCTCTTATCTATATACAGCAGAACTTTTCTTCTGTGCTCTTACCTCAACCGTTTCATCAGGCTCAACTCGCCTACAAATCTGTTTAGGTTCCAGCAAATTGTCGGATTACATTCCCATCGATTGGATGGTCAGGGGCATATCGCAGACAGGGGGCATGTGTATGGTGCCCAGGCTGACTGATGGCTCTATCTTGGTCAATCAAAGCTGATTCTAGGATCGTTAAATACCTAGGGCTATTCATTCATTGGTACCTTTTGTGTACAATTAGGTCGTAAGCGCTAACGAGCAGGGCCCTCCGTTTCCTCCTGTATTTAATTGCATTGTAACTGTACTGTCTGCCCTCATGCTGTAAAGTGCTGCGCAAACTGTGGGCGCTATATAAATCCTGTATTTTGATAATAATAGAAAACAATTGAGAACTGCCCCTCTTTGTTTTTTTTTTTTGTTTTTTTTCTTTGTTTTGTTTTTTTTGTTTTGTTTTAGTCTTCTAATACTTTTTTATTTATTTGTGTAGCGGTCCTCCCCCAGCTTCTCCCCTCTCTTCACGGCTGGTTCTACTCGTCTAGGGGTATCTGGGAGAAGGGGGAAAGATGCACACCACCAGCTCGGCTCTCTGATGTAGGATGCAGAGATATCAGCTAAACCGTTTGTTTACCTTCGGGTCTGCGTTTTAGGCCGGAGCCTCAGCTTCTCCTATGGAGGATGATTGCCACTGTCACTGACAGGGACACTTAGCTTCCAGTAACATGAGTTCCACACCAAGAAAAGTCCAACACTGTTTCATTGACTTGAAACTGGTTGACTTTTAAAAGAACAGAGAAGGTGTAGGGAAGAGTAGGTCCAGGCACAACTGATGAATTAAAGTTCCTCCTGTTCCGTTTAGTGCAAACAGGCTTGGCGCACAGTCGCTGCCACCGACTGTGAATTGCGTCACTGCCACTGACCTGGGTGAACGTTGAGGCCCCTGCCACAGGCCTTGGATGAGGCCTGCCACTGACCTGAGGAAGATGGGTCTCTGGCACAGACCATAAGAACATGAAGTACCTTCTTTAGAACAAACGACCTCTGTCAGAGGAAGACATCCATCCGGATGGTCACCAGAGGCCTCCACCGTCACCAGCCAATGCTGCGCTGGCTCTACGGGGAGGTCACGTCTCCGGTCCCTTACGCCCAGGATTCAGGCACCCAATACCAGGGGGCACCTTAGGAATGCTTCGCCCTCGCGGGACCAAGTCGAAGGTACTGGGCCCCAGGCCTCCTGGTAAAGTACCTCATCCCAGGCTGAAGGTGCCTGTGATGGAACTCGACTCCACGCACCAAGGCCAAGGGTGCCTGGGCACAGACGAACCGCAGCAGCCCCCAGGCCGAAGGTGCCTGGGGAATGGACCTCGTGTGCAAGATGTCCGCCCCCTTTTATATCCTCTCCCAGCAGGCACAGCGGGTTCCCCGCCCCGCCGTACTACTGCCGCGAGAGGACAAAAAGGGCACGGCTCTAGAATGGCAGTTTAACCGCGGTCCCAGGTGACAGCGCCACCCAGGGACCGCAGGGAACATGACACCATTCATACCTCCCACACTCCAAAGTGTCCATAAATCCCTAAAATCAATGTATCTGGGCCATTTATGGCCCAGATACACCCCACTAAATTTGACACCCGCTACATTTGCATTAACATCCACATTTTCAGGACAAGCTTTCTAGGTGTACCTCTTTCTTCAAGGTCCAGTCAGTACTTTCTGGGGACTACTTATACCTTGGAGACGGGGGGTACACCCTAAAAAGCAGAAAATTTGGATGTTAGTGCAAATCAATAAAGTATCAGGGACAATACTCAATTGTTCTTGTTTGCAAGTACACCTGGGCCTTTTGGGATCGCGGTGATCTCAAAATGCACTACAATCACAAAATGCAAGTTTAGGTGCTATTATTTTCAATGCCACCTAAAACACGGTGTTGATTTGTAAAGACCATCACGCAACTTATCGCACAGCAATTTCGGCAAATTGTATCGCGTGAAGCTTGTCGCCCAAAAGAAGCTCCTGCTCCTTTGTGGGCAACAAGCTTCACACAATTTGATATTGTGTGCGACAATCGTGGCAAAACGGCTTTGTTTTTCAGGTGCCATTGAAATCAATGGCACCTGAACCTGCGTTTTGCGATTTAAGGGCTTTTTGGGATTGCTGGCAGAATCACAACGATTCTGCTGTGATCCCAAAACGCTCAGGTGTGAATGGAGCCTTTTTAGCTGTGAGTGAGGCCTAAAGGCCAAGAAGAAGAATGAAATATATTGTAGTGTACCAGTCCTTAGAAGTGGTGGCTGTGTTTGTTTTCTTCTTTTCAGCCTAAAGCCCCGTACACACGGTCGGACTTTTGCCCAACAAACTTCGTTTTGAGCAAGTTGGACCAACAATCCGACCGTGTGTACGCTCCATCGGACAAACTTTTTTTTGCTTTTTTCTTGTTTTCATCGGACAAAAGTTGGGTCTGCAAACGGACAAACTTTTGGCCAACAAAAGTCCGATGGAGCAAAGTCCGACCGTGTGTACAGAAAACCATCGGACTTTTGTCCGATGGACAAAACAACTAATGTTAAAATCAACCAACAATAGCAGAAGTTGACCAAAGGGTGGCGGTAAAGAGCAGAAAAACGACGTGATGTTGCAAAAAGTTTTGGGAAGTTTGCAGAAAAGTCCTGTGGTGCGCTAATGTGATTTGACTAATATTTGAAAAGAAGTAATAACAAATCCACACATACATTGAATAAATAAAGTTCAATGGTGATGATAATGAATGTGTCCTGTGAAAATGGATATATCCAAAATAAGTCCCATCAGAAACCAAAAATAAAGGAAGCCGTGAAGAAGTGAACCACAACTGGTTAAAAATTCGGTGCATGCACACCCGTGTCCACCACCAACAATACAAGCTCCTTTTAGAGGTAAGAAACAAATAGGCCCATCCGCAATCCCAGGGGGAGATCCAAAGAGATCCAGAGAACTCCAGAGAAATCCAAACGTTACATTTCCTCTCTCATATACAGTACATGGCGCTTCTTGTTTCTACCATTCGGTGTAACACGCCTCACCTGCCCCAATTCTGTCCTGCAGAACAGACCAGCTGAGTCACATGACTGAGGACAGGTGTAGCTCATTACCTGTCTGTCTGGGCCCGGGGTTAAAATAGTGTGTATGCTATGGGTGTTCCCGACCAACTCCGTTCGGACAAAAAACCACGGAAAAGTCCGATGGAAGTCCGACCATGTGTACGGGGCTTTAGAATATTTAGGTAAGTACAGAAAAAAAATCCTGTTAATCAGGACAGAAATCCAGTATCCTTGCAATTTCATATGTACTGAATTTAAATCTCCAACAAGCTTCCCAGCTAGCTTCTGTGAACTACAAAACACCTGAACCTTAAGTTACAGAGATGAGAAGAGAGGGAGCTGTTCTCTAGTCTTGTGCTGGGGTGACAATGCTGCTCCTCCATTGACACAGTGCGGTCAATGAGCATAGCCACCTAAGAATAGGAAGTATGTTACTGGCAGGATCATCAAGGGAATAAAAAGAAGAAAAAAAGACAAAAAAAATAATCTATGATTTACAAAGACCTAGTAGACTGAAATATATGATATTTTTTTTTGTTCTTGGGTTTAGACACACTTTAGCCAAGGCTGCATTTTTACACTGGAATACAGCAGATAATTAGAGGAGGAATGGAACTCACACACAGGGCCCTCCAGTGCTCACTTCTTGTCTCTCCTCTTTTTAGGTTGTCCCTGGCTGCCCCCTCTGATATGGGAGAAGACAAGGAGAAAATGACAGGGAGGAAGCTGCAATTTCCTGGCCCCAGTCAGTGAAGTCTATAGCCCCTGGCCAGAGGGAGCAGCTTCCTGCAGCTGGACAGACAGGTGCATACCACTCAATGGCTTCTATTAGCCAGTCTCGGGCCACTGACTGCAGATAAAGTCTGTACTTCTTCTTCTAATACAATTCATAATAGAGGACAGCTGTCTATCAGACAATGGTGCAGGTAAGGGACCAGCCTTACAAACACTACTACCTTTGTATGCCTCTCTTTGTCTCCTGCCTTTGATGCAGCCCATGTATTAAGCGTAGATTGCCCATCTTTGTATGATAACACTGCAAGCTTGGCAATTTTCACAAGATGAGCTGCATAGCACCAGCTGAGGCTTGAAGTTTCATAGCACCATCTAGCGCTTGTAGTTCCATAGCACCAACTGAGGCTTGAAGTTCCATAGCACCAGCTGAGGCTTGTAGTTCCATAGCACCAGCTGAGGCTTCAAGTTCCATAGCACCAGCTGAGGCTTGTAGTTCCATAGCACCAGCTGAGGCTTGAAGTTCCATAGCACCAGCTGAGGCTTATAGTTCCATAGCATCAGCTGAGGCTTCAAGTTCCATAGCACCAACTGAGGCTTGAAGTTCCATAGCACCAGCTGAGGCTTGAAGTTCCATAGCACCAGCTGAGGCTTGTAGTTCCATAGCACCAGCTGAGGCTTCAAGTTTCATAGCACCAGCTGAGGCTTGAAGTTCCATAGCACCAGCTGAGGCTTCAAGTTCCATAACACCAGCTGAGGCTTGTAGTTCCATAGCACCAGCTGAGGCTTGAAGTTCCATAGCACCAGCTGAGGCTTGAAGTTCCATAGCACCAGCTGAGGCTTGTAGTTCCATAGCACCAGCTGAGGCTTAAAGTTCCTTAGCACCAGCTGAGGCTTGAAGTTCCATAGCACCATCTAGTGCTTGTAGTTCCATAGCACCATCTAGCGCTTGTAGTTCCATAGCACCAGCTGAGGCTTGAAGTTGCATAGCACCATCTAGTGCTTGTAGTTCCATAGCACCAGCTGAGGCTTGAAGTTGCATAGCACCATCTAGCGCTTGTAGTTCCATAGCACCAGCTGAGGCTTGAAGTTCCATAGCACCATCTAGCGCTATTAGTTCCATAGCACCAGCTGAGGCTTGTAGTTCCATAGCACCAGCTGAGGCTTGAAGTTACATAGAACCATCTAGCGCTGGTAGTTCCATAGCACCAACTGAGGCTTGAAGTTCCATAGCACCAACTGAGGCTTGAAGTTCCATAGCACCAGCTGAGGCATGTAGTTCCATAGCACCAGCTGAGGCATGTAGTTCCATAGCACCAGCTGAGGCATGTAGTTCCATAGCACCAGCTGAGGCTTGAAGTTCCATAGCGCCATCTAGCACTTGTAGTTCCATAGCACCAGCTGAGGCATGTAGTTCCATAGCACCAGCTGAGGCTTGTAGTTCCATAGCACCAGCTGAGTCTTGAAGTTCCATAGCACCAGCTGAGGCTTGAAGTTCCATAGCGCCATCTAGCGCTTGTAGTTCCATAGCACCAGCTGAGGCATGTAGTTCCATAGCACCAGCTGAGGCATGTAGTTCCATAAAACCAGCTGAGGCTTGAAGTTCCATAGCGCCATCTAGCGCTTGTAGTTCCATAGCACCAGCTGAGGCTTGAAGTTCCATAGCGCCATCTCGCACTTGTAGTTCTACAAGTCCCATCAGCTGGGGCTTGTAGTTCCATAGCGCCAGCTGAGGCTTGTAGAGCTACAAGTCCCAGCTGCTGTTGTAGTTCTATCACATAAGCTGGGACTTGTAGTTCTACGACACCAGCTGGGGCTTGTAGTTTTAAAAGTCCCAGCTGCTGTTGTAGAACTACAAGTCCCAGCTTATGTGATAGAACTACAAGTCCTAACTGGTGTTATAGAACTGCAAGCCCCAGCTGGTGTTGTAGAACTACGAGCCCCAGCTTATGTCATAGAACTACAACACCAGCTGGGACTTGTAGAACTACGAGCCCCAGCATATGTCATAGAACTACAAGTCCCAGCTGCTGTTGTAGAACTACGAGCCCCAGCTTATGTCATAGAACTACAAGTCCCAGCTGCTGTTGTAGAACTACGAGCCCCAGCTTATGTCATAGAACTACAAGTCCCAGCTGCTGTTGTAGAACTACGAGCCCCAGCTTATGTCATAGAACTACAAGTTCCAGCTGCTGTTGTAGTTCTATGACACCAGTTGGGACTTGTAGTTCTATCACATGAGCTGGGGCTTGTAGTTCTGTAACACCAGTTGGGACTTATAGAAGTACAAGCCCCAGCTTATGTAATAGAACTACAAGCGCCAGCTGATGTGATAAAACTCCAAGTTCAAGCTGATCTGATAGAACTACAAACCCCAGCTGGTGTTGTAGAACTATAAGCCCCAGCTTATGTTTTATAACTACACGGGCAGCATAGTGGCTAAGTGGTTAGCACTTCCGTCTGGCAGCTTTAAGGTTGTCGGGTGAAATCCCAACCAGAACACTACCTGCCTGGAGTCTTCATGTTCTTTCTGTCTGCGCAGGTTTCCTCCGGGTACTCTGGTTTTCTCCCACACTCCAAAGACTTGCTGGCAGGTTAATTGGATCCTGTCTAAGGCTTGATTCAGACCTATGCATTTTTAGTGCTTTTTGCATTTTTCAGATTTGCACTATAGCCCATTTAACACGGTTTCCTATGGAACATGTTCTGTAAAGCCCCGTACACACGATCGGATAACCTGGATTTTCGTCCGATGGATTTGTCCATCGGATATCCGATGAAACTCTTTTCCATCAGTCTTGCCCACACACCATCAGTCAAAAAACCGACCGTTCCAAACGCGGTGACGTAAAACACTCCGATGAGCCGAGAAAAATGAAGTTTAATGCTTCTGAGCATTCGTCGACTTGATTCTGAGCATGCGTGGGTTTTTGATCCGATGGACTTGCCCATAGACGATCGGAAATTCCCATCGGTTTTTTATCCATCGGAAAATTTTAAAACAAGTTCTATTTTTTACAACCGATGGAAAAAAGACCGATGGGTACCATACACGATCGGTTGGTCTGATGAAAACCATCCATCGGACGGTTTTCATCAGTCAAACCGATCGTGTGTACGGGGCTTAAAGCAAATCTGCAAAATGCAAAAAGCACTAAAAATGCATAGGGTGAATCAAGCTTAAACTGGCCCTAGTATGTATATGTATAAATGTGAGTTAAGGATCTTAGATTGTAAGCTCCTTGAGGGCAGGGACTGATGTGAATATATAATATATATGTAAGTTGTCGGTGCTATATAAGTATTTGTAATAAATAATATTACAAGCCCCAGCATATGGCAATGCACGATTAGCTTTCCATAAAGTAGGAAATCATGTGGTGCCATCCTACACACCAAACTACTGCAGATTTACTCTGCTCTTTAATAAAAATCACTCCTAGGAGTAGACACTCAAATAAGCTCGGTATAGATCCAGGCCTTACATTTCGCTGCTGATTATGCACTATGTCAAAGTTTTACAACTAGGATTTGTGTAATGCTATACATCCCCGTCATACACACAAGAGCTCTGACACTGACCTCATCAGAATACTATTTACCATCCTTCTACAATAGCAGCAGGCAACAGCTACTATCCCATGCTCCTAGTATAAGTATGGCATATTATCAATAAAGAACCGATCACAAAATGACACACTGCTGCCATAGCACAATAGCAATATTATTCTACATAAGTAGCATGACAGGGAGGTGTGGATTTTACTTTGGGATGAATCAATGTACAGTTAAGAAGCAGTCTTACACAGCTGTGTAATGCTTAGTACAAGTGTAAGATAAAGCTTATAAAGTCCCCATAAATGCAAATCTCTAGTCTGATAAGGTGCATTATTACTTTCCAATTATCGAGATGGACTTACTACAACATAGATAAATAGAGAATGCTTAATTTGCTAGTTTTTATTACTACTACAACTACTACTACTACTAATACAACAAATACAACCACCACTACTACTACTATACTCTTATAAATATTTATAATAAGAAATATAAGTATGAATAACTAATATTATATTATTATACTTCTACTGCTACCATTCTTATTTTTTTCTTCTATTATTATTATTATGATATTTATAGAATGCTTATTTTGCAAAGTGTATGTGCATTTGGTTTTAGGAATATGATAAAGTTGTGATTACTTATATATTTGATCATGTATAATATTAATAATAATACTTTCCATGCACATGATCAAATATCTAAGTGGTTTTAGGGATATGATGAATCTGTGATCAAATGCACATACACGTTGCAAAATAAGCATTCTATAAATATCATAATAATAATAGTAATTCTCATCATAGTAATTCTAAAAATAATATTAATATTATTATTACTAATAATACGAGTAATATTAGTAGTAGTAATCATAATATTAAAGGCATTATTATTTTGAATATTAATTATAAATATTATTAATAATAAAAAGAGGAGTAATAGTAGTAGTAGTAGTCGGAGTAATAATAAAAATAATAATACTTATTATTATTGTTATTAGTTATAATTATTATTATAATAAGAGTAATAATAGTAGTACTAGTAGTAGTAGCAGTAGTAGTAAGATTAATAAAAGTAATAATGCTTAAAATAATAATTCTAACTAATAATAATAACAATAACAATAATAATACTAATAAGAAGAAGAGTAATAGTAGTAGCAGTAATAAAAATAATAATACTTTATAATAGTTATTACTCTTATACTTATTAATAATAATGATAATAATAATAGTAGTAGTAGTAATACTAATAAAAATAATAATACTTACAATAATAATTATAATTATTAATAATAACAATAATAATAAAAAAAATAAGAGTAATAGTAGTAGTAGTAGTAATAAAAATATGAATACTTTTTATTATTATTATTATTATTATTAGTAATATTATTATTATTACTACTACTACCACTCTTCTTCTTCTTCTAATAATAATTAAAACTAATAATAATAATAACAGGATTTTGCACATCCTTGGATGATAGAAATTAGCATACCTTCCAATTATTTGCTTAGTGAATACTCAGTGTGCAAAGTTACCAGGCATTACTAGATGACCCTCACACAGTCAAGTCTTAATGTAATATTAACCTACACTGATGGCTGTTAGCTTAGAAAGGAAAAGTTATCCAACCCCCAAACCTTTTTTTGGTGTCTAGTTTTGGATTAGAGTGTGGATTGGAGTGTGGATGGATTAGAACCCCAATCAAGTTTTTGTTGCTGTCAATGTCCCCACTAGATTTACTTTCTCTAATTGTCCTGGTGGTCACTGTCAAGGAAAAATCCAACATTGAGGCTGGGTTCATAGTGTGCATGCTGGTTTGCCGTTTCAGGTCCGATTTTAGCCCGAATTTTGAGCTGAATTCGGACCTGAAACAGACCAAAAGACCCGCTGTGGAGATATGTGAACCAGCTCCATGGAGAGCCGATCAAAATCTCCTGATATTGCGAATTGGATGCGGTTATGTCGCATCCATTTCGCAATGGTGTAAACCCAGCCTCAAGCCTCGTACACACGACCGAGTTTCTCGTCCAAAACCGGCAAGAAAAGTGCCGCGTGAGCTTTTTTGTAGAGAAAACCGTTCGTGTGTATGGTTTTACGACGAGAAAATTGCCGTGAATCTCGACGAGAAAATAGAGAACCTGCTCTCTATTTTCTCGTCAGGATTCCAGATTTCCTCGTCGTGTTTCTTGTCGGCCTGTTTTGTGACGAGAAAATGGTTCGTGTGTATGCTTTTACGACTCTTCCAAAAGCGCGCATGCTCACAAGCAACTATGAGACGGGAGCGCATCTTCTGGAAAAACAAGCCTTCGTAATGGAGATAGCACATTCGTCACGCTCCAAATTTTTGCATCGTTTAAATGTTGTGCATTGAAATCTTCGTTAGAATGTTACATTAATCCAAACGAATGAACTTCTTTTGCTGCTGATATTCACACAGAGTTATGACTATCTTTTTTTAAACTTTTTCATGCTGCTCTTAAGAAGATTTATGTGTATTATATCGTGCAAGTTTTTAGGAATATTAAAAAATTAGATATTTTTCTAACTGATGTTAATTGTAATTTCGCAATGTTTTGGTAGTGATCTCCCATAGAATCTTTTAATATATATTATGTAAATTTTACACCCTTTTTTGGGAAATATGATTTAGTTATTTTTTTGGGGGGTTGTTATCTGTCCCTTTTTTTGTCAGTCAAATGTATCTGCTTACTCCAAAGCTAGATTTTACATTTTTACAAATACACATAGTCAAGTATGAACTTAAAGAAAAATAACATTTATTCATGTTTGAACTAAAATAAAGAGAAGGCAGCGCTGGAGAAGCTGCTGCCATTTGTGCATCCCAGGGACCCCAGAGCACACAGCAACCCTGTGTGGACACTAAAATTGGGAGCTTGAGAAGGCAAACATTTCTGAGCACAATCTGATGCTGGCCTCCCAGAGGTCAGGAACAGCAGCAGGTGATATATATGTCCCAAGTGTGTGGTACTACAACAGGCTGCCTTCTGTCCAACCACAATGAAGCAAGGCCATCACTTCCTCGTCTTCCTGGCAACCTTCCCTGCAACCTTTCCTGAAGCCTTCCCTGCAGCCTTCCTTCTTCGTTTGGCTGGAGGCTGGGCCACTGGAGGGGTACTCCTGTCAGGAGGAGGAGGAGGTGGAGGAGAAGGGGGTGGCGCAGAAGAACAAGGTGGAGGTGGAGGAGAAGGGGGTGGGGCAGAAGAAGAATGTGGAGGTGGAGGAGAAGGGGGTGGGGCAGAAGAAGAATGTGGAGGTGGAGGAGGAGGTTGAGGTTGGGACAGTTGTGCTACCTCACAAATGGCGGTATTGGGGGTAATTTTTTCCATCACCCCCTTGTTGAGCAAGGTGATGAGCAGGGGCTCGCATAGGAGGCGTTGCTCCATGCTCATCACCTTGAACTTTGCCTCCACTAGGCCGGCAATGGCCTCTTCAGGGGATGTGGGCTCTTTGAGGGTGGCATGGGCCTCTTTAATAAGGGCCATTGCTGCCTCACTGGTGGTCCTGTCCCTCCTGCCTCTTTTGGGAAGCCGGATGGGAGTCACCTGGGATCTGGTGCTTCTCCTTTGCCCTGCCACCTCCTGGCTGCCACTGGGCCCTGCCACCTCCTGGCTGCCACTGGGCCCTGCCACCTCCTGGCTGCCACTGGGCCCTGCCACCTCCTGGCTGCCACTGGGCCCTTCCTCCTCCTGCCTGACAGTTTCCAGACCCTCCTCCTGGCTGATTTCATCCTGTGTATGAAAAAGGGACATAGTTTAATATGTTGGTTTAATCTTTGCATCAAACTTTATAAACATGATTGAAGCAATTAGAATGTAAATCCAGAAATCATTTTTCTAATTTACACCTACATCAGATTGACTATTTAGCACCCAATTAAGTGCAGACTAATGTCTAGAGATCTTGATTTCACTTGTGGAATCCAAAATATTTTATGTTTGTCATCTTGACATATTTGTCAAACATTAAGTTTATCCCAATACATTTTCATTTAATACTATACCTGGCTCCAGATGGCCAAATCAGGATCATCCAGGATGGCTGCCTCCTCTTGCTCCAGAGAAGGCTCAGGTTGGCTGCAGGGAAGTCTGGGGGGAAGAGTGGAGAGTGATGGCCTTGCCTCAATGTGGTCATCCAGGAAGGACATCCTGCTGTAGTACCACAAAATCGGGACATACACATCACCTGCTGCTGCTCCTGACCTCTGAGAAGCCAGGACCTTAGAGCGTTCAGTCCTGTAGGTGCCTCTCAAGCTCCCAATTTTAGTGTCCACTTGTTTTGCTGTGGCTGTGGGCACCTTGGTCTGCACAAATGGGAGCAGCTTCTCCAGTGCTGCTTTTCTCACCCCTCTTTTTTTATGGATGGGGTTTTTCGTCTCCCACAGAGCGGGCAGCTCCCTTACCCGGTCAATAAATTCCGCCAGGAACTCTTTGTCGCTAATAAAGACATTCATATTGTATCTGCAAGTTTAAGAAATAATATATAACTAATGTGAGGCAAACAGTCTAACCTCCTTAACATCGTAGTCACCATATATATCCTACAACATTCTCAAAACAGTATAGGCCAACAATTTGTCCAAGTCACAAAATCACATGCCTTCGTTCGCACGTCCGTCACTTGAACTCCTCTCTCCGCACACCGAACGTACTATAGTCACATGTGTGTTTGCTATATACACACCACGCATGCGTCAAAATACGAACACGTCGCTCCGCACACGTCGCCCGCCCATGACGTTCTAACTAACATCTTTTCCCCGCCCCTTCTCTTTCGGCGCGCAGACAGATATGGCGGAGTTACAGCAGGTGTCTGATAATTCCGCAACTAACGAGGAGGAGACAAGCCCGGAGACCGAGGAAACGTCACGATCAAGGAGGAGATTCAAGGCATCGAATATGTCTTTTGCCGAGATGGCGGAGATGGTGGACATCTTGCTCAAGTCGGATTATGACGCAAAGCATGGGCCGTATAGCAAACCTAATAGAAGGAAGGCCAAAATCCTCACTAAAGTCGTGAAGAGTCTGAAGACGAATTTCGGGGTGAAACGCTCAAATGAGCAAATGAGCAGCTCAGAAAGAGGTGGTCAGACCTCAAACTGAGGGAGCCAGAGCAGTTAAGGAGCATTAAGAGAATGCTCGCTAAAAGTAAGTAAAATGTACACTTTTCTGCTATTAATCTTTTTCTAAACTGACATGTTGCTGGTTTATTTATTTTTTTCTTATTGGACTCCCTTCCAAAATGTTATATTTTGAACTTGGTTGGGCACAGTAATCGTTCGTTACGTTACAGACACTTTGTTCGGCCACTATCCGCTGTTTTGGCTTATTTTACAGCCACAAAAGTAATTAGACATCTGCCTTTTTTGGGGAAATTTGGGGCACAAAGTTTTAGGCTAGATGATGTGTTTGTAAAGAGAATGAAATGCAAACTTTTATCAGTGTAAAGGAGAGGACACTCAGCAGCTGCTTCCACATCTGTACTTTGGAGCACTATAGTGTGGGCCACCAGACCCGCCTTTTTTGGGTGTCCCACACAGGTGCATCAGAGAATTTTTGTGTTGCCTACATGTCTAAAAAATGACAGACAAAGGTGAATACTAAGCATATTCTTGGTCAGAAATAATGCATTCATCTTTAACTTCCACCCAAACACACACTTGTACCCCACTTCCAAGCAATTTAGCCTGTTTTTTTTTTTACATAGAGATTTTCTGTGTGATAACTCTACCTTTTGTTTGATTCTCATAGGGGAGAGAAGACTGGGAGGAGGACACTCCAGGGAGCACAAGAACCCCACAGCTTCACAACAACCCCAAACTCCCAAAGACCCACAAACGAAGGATGTAGAGGAAGTTGAGGTGGAGGAAGGAGAAGTGCAGGAAGGAGAGGTGGATGACGTTGTGGAACTGGTCACCACAACAGGTCAGTTGAAAAATAAAATAATGAAAAAATGGACTGCCGCACTCCAAAAACCTTTCGGTGGCTTTTATTTAAAATGGCATCAAACAAATGGCACTACAAGTCACAGCAAAGCAAAGGAACAGCTGACGCGTTTCACACTTTTAAATAGTGCTTACTCATAAGCTATGAGTAAGCACTATTTAAAAGTGTGAAACGCGTCAGTGTTCCTTTGCTTTGCTGTGACTTGTAGTGCCATTTGTTTGATGCCATTTTAAATAAAAGCCACCGAAAGGTTTTTGGAGTGCGGCAGTCCATTTTTTCATTATTTTATTTTTCAACTGCCTAGTGCATCGCCAGCACCCTCGATTTCTTGACTACTGAGTGATCAGCGGAATCTACCCACCTGGAGTGGCAATCTTTCTTTCTACCACAACAGGTCAGTATCTGTCACCACAACTTCAGGTAAGAGAGGTAGGCCTGCAGAGTTATAATACCTTTTTATTTTGTTTTTAGGGGATGTGAATGTTGGGGTGAAGGATAGTACAGGTTTCTCTGCTGACAGTGCCCTCCGCCTCATCCAGCAAGTGATGGAATGTAGCACGGAACTGGACAAAATTAAAGAAAGAATTCATGTGATGGATCAAACAT
The DNA here is from genome assembly GCA_029206835.1 of Rana muscosa. Taxonomy (NCBI): domain Eukaryota; kingdom Metazoa; phylum Chordata; class Amphibia; order Anura; family Ranidae; genus Rana; species Rana muscosa. The sequence continues at coordinate 574,319,770 of CM055117.1, read as the reverse complement.
TTAAAGACATTCTCGATGTTTTGGGGAGAATTCAATAAGGCATCCCAACCCCCTTTTGTTCATGTTTATTCTTCAACTTTTAAAAAACTTTTTGACAATCAAACCAGCCAAAAATTGAATCTGCACACAGTGTGTCAACATGTGCTATCTGCCATCAGGGGATATCCATGTACGTCTTTTGGGGGTGCAACCCCTTCCTCGTATCTAAAGTAGGTGAACTGAGGAAGGGGTTGCACCCCCAAAACACGTCCATTGATCACCCCTGATGGCAGATAGCACATGTTGACAATAGGGATCAGGAGTCTAAAATCCCTATAGGAAAATAATCCCAATTGTGTGCATATTCAATTTTTGGCTGGGCAAGGGGTGGCAGGACCCCATATTAGGACGGGCACATAGAGACATATCAACTATGTAAATTATACTGCGCTGTCCATTAGGTGAGACATAAACCACTGAATTAGTGAATCTATCTCTCCATAAATTGTTGCTGCAACTTCTATGTGAGACACACACAAAAAAGAAATAATAAAAATAATAAAGCTGCGCAAATAATGAAAATTGGTATATGAGCACCACCTTTAAACCAAAAGAAAAAAATTAATATTGAATAAAATTAATATACTCAGACTAAGTCTTAATTGCCAATGTGACAAATAGAACTGATGAAAGTCCCGACTGTCAATCAGACACCTACATCACATTCAGCAAGAGTCCTGTATAGTGAAAGAATTAATATTGAATAGTAACTGTGTAAATTCAAACAGTCCTGATAGCCAAAACTGCAACGAAGTGTGGATAAGAATCTTCTCGTTCAGCTAATTGGTGACTTCAAACGCACAACACCCAATGAAAAGTGCTAAACACTTGATAGATATAGATTCCACCACCATCAGTTCTCACTGCCGCTTACCAGAACTAGTGATCTCCGCAGAGATCGATACAAACAGATGGCTATTCCCCAGCCAGGGTCTCTAGATAATTTCAGCTTATCTCCCGAATTTCACGCCACTCCTCTCCACATATCGCAATGTTAGAATGCAAATGGAAAGAAAGCCACCATAGCGTGAAACCGATAAAACAATTTATTATAAAAAGTAATGCACTTACATGAATCGCAAGTAATTAAGGCGTGTAGTATATTTAGCCAGCCGGCTAAGACTGCCCGTTCCTTCCGGGACTCGTTGGTATGTCGGTGACGTCAGCACGCCGCTCCTCCCTACGCCGTTTCGTCACAGATGACGTCGTCCAGGGGCACGGGCGGCGTGATGACTCACCGCCATAAATACTCATGAATACAATAGGAACGCCCAGATCTGATCATTCAGCGCTCCTGACAAATGAATTGCCATGTTGACTATTGGCAAAAATGCCCATACAGCAACAAAGTCGTAAGGCCATAATCCATATTGCCAGCTAAAATGTAAACAATCCCAATCATAGGACAAAAATTCCGCTGATTGGAACATGGGGTTGAAAGAAGGAACTTTAGTCTGTAAACGGTATGCGGGCTGGCTGGTGTTGCCGCGCACAGCACAACCATAACTGACCATACCATTTACAGACTAAAGTTCCTTCTTTCAACCCCATGTTCCAATCAGCGGGACTTTCGGGACTTTCATCAGTTCTATTTGTCACATTGGCAATTAAGACTTAGTCTGAGTATATTAATTTTATTCAATATTTATTTTTTTCTTTTGGTTTAAAGGTGGTGCTCATATACCAATTTTCATTATTTGCGCAGCTTTATTATTTTTATTATTTTTATTATAACATAGAGACATATCGTTTGTGTAAGTGAATGTCTCAGATTGCTCCGAGGTATCCAATTTTGTAATATTTGGAATGCAACTGTTGTTTTTGTATTTTCCTAAGAAAACAATTGCCGGTTTGTGGCCAGGCAAACAAAAAATGTAAAAAAAAAAAAAGAAAAGGTGTGTGAATTTGCACATAGTAAAAGATTTGAACACAAACAACGTGTAGCTTCTTTTTCTAATATGCTCTAACCTTATTTGGTACATTTTTAAAGGTTACATAGTGAAATGGTTGGTATTTACTAAAGGAAAATACACTTGGCACTACAAATGCACTAAGACAAACTAGGAGACAGGAAACCAACAAAAGTTAGAAGTTTAAACAAGATTTTTATTTGGATCGTTCTCCAGGAATCTTTAGACATAGCCTGGCATAGGAATTGCCCCCCTACCCGTGAAATAGTCCATGTATTTGTCCCGAACCTCACGGGCATTTTGGGGGGGCAAGCCAGCACGGGCAGATTCCAGGCCCGGCAGGGGATTATCAGGGGATAGTCCAGCCTCAGGCAAAACTGAGGCCATATATGAATTAGATTTGCGGCAAAGAAAATTGTGTAGCACACAGCAGCATAACACTACATAGTTTATTTTGTAGTCCGCCAAGTGGATGGGAGTCATAAAAAGGCGGAACCGGCTGGCCATTATGCCAAAGGCATTTTCAACGACTCTTCGGCCCCTGGCCAGCCGGTAATTGAACACCCTCTTCTCTGGGGTCAGGGTCCTCTGAGGAAATGGCCTCATAAGATGTGGTCCGAGCCCGAAGGCTTCATCAGCCAAAAAAACAAAGGGGAGTCCTTCAATATTCCCTGCATCCGGTGGCAATGCAAGGTCGTCACTCTGGAGACGGAGGGCAAACTCCGTCTGGATGAAGGATCCCCCATCGGACATCCGGCCATTCTTCCCTACATCAACATAGAGGAATTCATACCGTGCTGACACCACCGCCATCAGCACAATGCTATGAAACCCCTTGTAGTTGTAGTAGTAGGACCCAGAACGGGGTGGCGGCACGATGCGGACGTGCTTCCCGTCTATAGCACCACCGCAGTTGGGGAAGTCCCACCGCGTGGCAAACTCCGATGCCACAGTCTGCCATTCCTGTGGCGTGGAAGGAAGCTGTGGAGTCAAACAAGATGAAAAAATATTAGAATACACAAATCAAACATTACAAGTATATTCTAAGAAAATACATTAGAGGCCAACATCAAGCAAAGACTACGTTTATTAAGGTGTTTTAAATAAGTATAATGGAAGGCTCATGTATCATATTCATCACCCCCTATGATGGTCCATTAATAAATTATAATGGGGAGGGGGGGGGTAGATGTGTTTGGCCACAGGATAGCATTGCAGTGGCTATGCGTCCAGAGTGGGCGCTGGAGCACTGCCCCCTCTCTCCTGTGCCCGTCACTCAGAACAATACATAGGTTCATGCCTTGCATTAACCTATGTATTGTCTATGCCGCCCACTATTCGGGTGGATGGCCCCCTGTTAAGCGACCGACATATGAAGAACTGCGGCATTTAGGGGCTTAAAATTGCATATCAAAAACAGTAAGGAAAATTGTCTTGCACATTACAGCCTGAGGGATGTAATTGGCTGCAGAAAAGTTAAATAGGGGACGCAGGGGGGGGGGGCATTCCTTGGGTAAACACTGACAGGATGCTCTGCCAATCATGTTCACCAAGTCTGTTTAATGGTAACATGATTGGCTGATGCAACATCAAGGGAAGGAGAAGACATCAAGGACAGAAGAAGGATGGCGCTGACCACAAGAAGGTAAGTGCAGGGCTGGGGGGGAACTGGCTGCATTGGAGGGGACAAAATGGCTGCATTAGAGGGAACAAAATGGCTGCATTGGAGGGAACAAATGGGGGCGTTTAATAGGCACCAGAGCAAAAAAGGAGGAAGTTTATTTCCTAAATTGGGTTTGAACCCCCAAACATTTGGAGCAACAGGCGCACCTGCTGGAAAGGTTAGTGAAGGAAAATATAAATGGAGGAGAAAAAAGGGGCAATCTAAAGCTTCAAGCATGCATGAGGACAAAGGGGACATTCTCAGCATATTACAATCATGGTAATTAGGGAAGGATGAAAGAAATACAATACATTAGCATACATGTAATACATAAAATGTGATGTTAATGGAGAAAACTTACCCTAATATAGTCCTCCTGCAGGACTTGTATAATGGCAGAACAGGTGTCTGGGATTATGAGGCCCAGAGCCTGGGGGGAGATGCCTGTCGTGAACTTCAAGTCCTGAAGACTTCTCCCTGTCGCCAGATAACGTAACGTGTCGATGAGCCTCTGCTCAGCACTGATGGCTTCCCGCATAACGGTGTCCTTCCTGGTAATATAGGGGGACACCAAAGCCAACAGTTCCTGAAAAACGGGGTCAGACATCCGCAGAAATTCCTGTAGTCCTCAGGATTATTCTCGACGATCTCCCGCAGCAGAGGCATGTGGCAGAATTGGTCCCGCTGGAGCAACCAATTCTTGGTCCATGAACTCCTCCTCACACCATTCATGGACTGGTCTTGGTCCAAAACAAGCAGACCAACACCAAGCGCACGCACAGCACGAACTCGACGACGAGAACGTCCAGGCGACATGGCTAGGAAACGGTCGTCTTATCAGAACGTACAGAACAGAACGCACTTTAGAACAGCAAGGCCTATGAATAACGAACTGAAAAACAGAAACGAACAGGCAAGAACGCACTGTAAAACAGATACGACCTGCCTAGACGCCCTGAAAGTCAAGATACGAACCCACAAGCACAAACTGAACGGCAGAAAACGATCTGAAAAGTACGAAGACTGAAAAGCGCAAATCGTCTCTTCCCAAACTTTTACTTCACACGCGGTAACACGAGATCAGCAAAAGCAGCCCAAGGGGTGGCGCCAAGAAAAAAGATCTTCCCCTTTATAGTGCCGTCGTACGTGCTGGACGTGAGCGCGGAGAACAACGAGGAAATTGGGAAATGTCAGTGTGTACGCATGGAAAGCTTGACGAGAAAATCGACAAGGTTAACCAGAATCTCGTCGAAAAAAACGACGTGTTTTTTACGACGAGAAACTCGGTCGTGTGTACGAGGCTTCAGAGTTGTAACCTGAACAAGAATAGAAGGAGGCTCTCCGAGTAGGGGCACTTGTAACTACAGCCGAGGGAATATTTCCTTACTTTTGTCCTGTAGACACTGCAAGAAGTAAGGTGAAATCTGTCCAATGAGACACAGATGAAAAAAAAAAAAATGACAGTGGATTCACCTTTCTTACCCTGGAAAAAAATGCTTTAGATATACTTTAAAACATAAACTAGATTTTAGGCCCATCTACAGCAAACTCCCAAGCTGTGCTGATTCTTTGTAATTATTATTATTATTAACTTGATGATTATTATTATACAGGATTTATTTAGCACCAAAATTTTATGTAGCACTTTACAACGTGAGGGCAGACAGTACAGTTACAATACAATTCAATACAGGAGGAATCAGAGGGCCCTGCTCGTTACAGCTTACAATCTAGGAATACTTCCTAACATTTCCTGAGAACTTATCTCATAATAAATGATTTTAAAGGGGTTGTAAAGGTTAGTTTTTTTTTTTCGAAATAGGTTCTCTTAAGCTAGTGCATTGTTGGTTCACTTACTTTTTTCCTTCGATTTCCCTTCTAAATTTTTTTTTTTCTTTGTTTGAATTTCTCACTTCCTGTTCCTCCTCAGTAAGCTTTCCCCCATCATTCGAGCCGTTCTGGCTGGGGGTTAGTCAGCGTGCTCGTCCCCTCCCTTAGGACTACATCCCTGCGGGGAGACGCTGGCTGGGGGTTAGTCAGCGTGCTCCCCCTGTCCCTTGGGACTACATCCCTGCGCCGAGACACTGGCTGGGGGTTAGTCAGCGTGCTCGCCCCCTCCCTTGGGACTACATCCCTGCGGGGAGAACACAGCTTCTCCCCGCAGGGCTGTAGTCCCAAGCAAGGGGGGGAGCACGCTGACTAACCCCCAGCCAGAACGGCTCGGATGATGGGGGCAAGCTTACTGAGGAGGAACAGGAAGTGAGAAATTCATACAAAGAAAAAAAACATTTAGAAGGTAAATCTAAGGAAAAGGTAAGTGAACCAACAATGCACTAGCTTAAAGGAACCTATTTAGAAATTAAAAAAATGAACCTTTACAACCCCTTTAATTTTTTCCATCTTTTAAATAGCACTAATTATGTTGTACTTTGCAACCTTTAGCAATTGATAGTAATGTTAGACTCTACAATTATCATCTAATTGTCCGAAGCTCTATCATCATATCCAGCCATACATGAGACAATGGATGGTAAGAATGGTGCAGCTGCTTGGTGATGTATGTTGGTTGTGATTGCTGTTGCTTCCATCGTGATCTGGCCTTCCTCTCTCGAATTTCTGATGGTGTACAGAAGGTCTATAAATTGTCAGTATTGCTGCTCTCCTGAGGGGGGAGTGTGAGTGCTCATGAATCATGCTATGTACATTGTCCCTATGGCGGAGGGATTGGAGATGTTCTCTCAGCAATCATCACACACATTTTAGTTTTGGAAGAAATACAGGTGTCCTCGCTATTCACCGCTTTCTTCTCCCTTCCAGCCGTTTCCCATGTGAGGACCTTATTACAAAGTGAAGAGGCACGCTTCATTTATTCCACACAACCTGCCTTTTGATTTAAAACCCCCAAAAATGGAAAATTCACTAAATCAGTTTTGTGTCTTTGACAAGTTCTGAGACAGTACAGGTTTTCCCAGATAGAAGATGATGCTGAATCCCACCAGCTCCAGTTTTATCTATAGAGGAAGCTCCTGTCTGATTGTCAAGACATGGCCCTGTCTGGACACAACTGGATCTCCCTGAGCCTAATCATTTCCACATTTTACACCTTAGCCTTCAGTTTCCAAAGAAGAAATGCCTCTGTCTTCTGAGTTAAAGCAGAGGGGGATGTACCGAACATGAGTTTTACAGAAACTTCACCCAACTCCCTTAGAGCTTGCACTGACATATCAGCTAGCCTGTGTTATTAATGTTGTATGGGCTTTCCCAGAAACCTTGTCAGACAATGTCACTGCAAGAGATGCAAAGCAGAGATCCTTATAGGCATTATAGATATTTCTGGCTGACAACAGGACAATTAAATGCAGCCCTGCAAGCTAAGGGGGATAGGATGAACCGAATTCCTGTAGAAAATTAATGACAGGAACAGGGTTTGTGTAACCCCCTCATGATGGCACTCCTCCACCTTTTAACCTCTCCTGATCCACAGCACCAGCTTCAAATAGTGACGGGTGATTTACTAGAGGTATAGGGACTGTTCACATACAAAAGTGAATGTTCAATCTGCAAAAGGAATGTTCACCAAGTTTGAGATGACCATATACGTTACAATCTGATTATACAATCTCTGCATAAACAAGTTCTTTTGATTAATTAAACTATCTAATATGAGAGAATGCCTAAACAATCCAATCGAACATATCCAGCTAGGTAGGACTTTAAGCCTTGTACACACGCACGGTTTTCTCAGCAAGAAGACTGCTGGTAGAGATTTCTTGCTGAGAAAACCGGCCGTGTGTACGAGGCTTTCAGGTTTCTAGTCAAGAAAACTGACCAGAATCTCAACGAGAAAAAAAGAGAACCTGCTCTCTATTTTCTCGTCGGGATTCTTGTCGGTCTGTTTCCCGACAAGAAACCCGAGAGTGTGTACACTTACCTGTCGCCGTGGAAACCCCCGCATGCTCGAAATGACTTTGACGCATGCGCGGTAGCTTCCTAGGCATAGGTAGAGTGTAGCAAGATGGCAGCGACGGCATTGAATGTGACGAGCGCATGCTTGTCGTAGTCAATAACGTCACTGCGTTCGTTCCATTCAAAAGAACGACGGTTCTTTGGATTGGATGTGTGTACACTCAGCTGGGACAAGATTCTTGTCAAGAATCTCGTCAGGAAAAACGACGTGTTTTTTCCTGACGAGATTCTCAGCCGTGTGTACTAGGCTTTAGAATACATAGCTGTTTGACAGATATAAAGGCGATATTACAATTATATTGTAAGGTGTATATTCAGCTCACCGCACGTTACAATCTGATTATACAATCACCTTTAGATCTATCAACAACTACACTATATTACTAAAAGTATTGTGACGCCTGCCTTTACACAAACATGAATTTTAATGGCATCCCAGTCTCAGTCCGTAGGGTTCAATATTGAGTTGGCCCACCCTTTGCAGCTATAACAGCTTCAACTCTTCTGGGAATTCTGTCCACAAGGTTTAGGAGTGTGTCTATGGAAATGTTTGACCATTCTTCCAGAAGTGCACTTGTGAGGTCAGGCACTGATGTGAATGAGAAGGCCTGGCTTGCAGTCTCCGCTCTAATTCATCCCAAAGGTGTTCTATCGGGTTGAGGTCAGGACTCTGTGCAGGCCAGTCAAGTTCCTCCACCCCAAACTCACTGTCTTTATGGACCTTGCTTTGTGCAGTGGTCCAAATCATTTTGTGGAGGGGGATTATGGTGTGAGGTTGATTTTCAGGGGTTGGGCTTGGCCCCTTAGTAGTTCCCTTCACTGGAACTAAGGCATCAGCATACTGAAGCCGGCCATACACGGTTCGAATTTCGAAAGAATTTTCTTTCAAAAATCGTATCAAAGAATTTTCGTACGAACTTCGCACCGTTAGTGGGCTGCAGCAACAGCCAATTTTCGTGCGGCAATCAAATTTGAGGAATCGGACATGTTGGAAATTTTTTGAAAAACAAACGATTTTCTAATCAATGATGGGAGAATCGTGCGAGAAATGTAATAGAAAAAAAAATGCGCATGTGCAAGAAAAGAATATTCCCAGAGAGAAAAGAATATTCCCGGAGAGAAAAGAATATTCCCGGCCGAATTTCGAAAATCAACGGTGGCATCATCGGATCACAAAAAAAAGCGAACTTTCTGATTTTGAAAAGAAAATTTGTTTGAAATTCGACCGTGTATGGCTTGCTTAAGACATTTTGGACATTTTCATGCTCCCAACTTTGTGGGAACAGTTTGGGGGTGGCCCCTTCCTGTTCCAACATGACTGCGCACCAGTGTACAAAGCAAGGTCCATAAAGACATGGATGAGCGAGTTTGGGGTGGAGGAACTTGACTGGTCCTGACTTCAACCCGATAGAACACCTTTGGGGTGAATTAAGGCTCCATGCACACTGGGCCACAAAAATGGCAATTCCCTTGGCAGAAAAAAACGCTCATATAGAGCATTTTTTTTACAAAGTTTAGACGAGTTTAGGAGAGTTTTGCATATTTTCTGCCTGTAAGCTCCAATTAGAAACGCAAACCAGAAGCGTTTATTTTTCCTACCTCTAAACATTAAGCTTAAAATATTCCTGTAATCGTCCTAATGTGCATGGTCACATAGGATAACATTGAGCTGCTTCTACAGGCAGAACACAAAACTCCTGTAGAAGCAGCAATTTTTTAACCAGTTTGCATGGAGCCCCGAGTGGAGATTGCGAGCCAGACCTTCTCGTCCAACATCAGTGCCTGACCTCACAAATGCACTTCTGGAAGAATGGTCAAGCATTCCCATAGACACACTCCTAAACCTTGTGGACAGCCTTCCCAGAAGAGATGAAGTTGTTATAGCTGCAAATGCTGATCTCCCAATCTGTAGTAACCCCCAGCTCTGCTGATCCCCAACTCAGTAGTGACCCCCAGCTCTGCTGAGTCTCTGGTTTTCTGATCCTCCTCTCTCTGTTCTGTCCCTGCTCTCCTGCTATATTGCTTCCATGGTGAGCACCATGTGTGACATCTGCAAGTTTCTCCTGCCTTAGTCCCCTGCCTTAGTCCCCTTAGTTCTGACAATCCTCTGCCGCTCAGTCCTTACTCTCCAGTCTTGTTCACCTTCCGCTATAGCGTTCCCATGTTGCACACCATGTATGCTGTCTGCTAGTTGCTCCACTACAGTCTGGACCCTGCTCACCTTCCTGCTTCTCCACACTGCACACCAGATGGGATGTCTGCCCCAGACACTTCCAGAATATATACACATGAACTGGAAGTTTCTGCTGATGACATCTTTCTGGTACCCAGTGCATCCTGGGATATCTCATACCTGCAAAACCTCCAAAACAATGCAAAGTTAAAGCTGAATAAAAGTCTCTCAAAAGCTTCAGGTGCTGTAAGCAAGCTTTGTCGTAGACTTCTCTAGAGGCTTTGGAGATGCTTTGAAGCACAAAGAAAGCCACATGGGGTATCATTTTTTAAGCAAAGCAAACATAACGTGTGAACAGGACGGTAAAGGAACCCTTTTATTTAGTGACGGGTATTGTGATTGGTATTAAAAGTGCTTGTCCAATATCACATTTTGAAGCAAGTGTAAACAAACCCTTATGCCTTGTACACACGATCGGATTTTCCGTCGGGATAAACTCCGACGGATTTTTCCGACAGGATTCCGTTCAAGCTGTCTTACATACACACGTCACACCGAATTCTGACCGTCAAGAACGTGGTGACGTACAACACTATGACGACCCGAGAAAAATAAAGTTCAGTGCTTCCGAGCATGAGTTCCACACAGACGAACAGAATTTCCGATAGGAATTTTTTCCATCGGAAAAAAAGAGAACATGTTCTCTTTCTAAATTCCGACGGAAAAAAGTCCAATGGGGCACACACACGGTCAGAATATCCGATGAAAAAATTTCGTCTGACTTTGTGTACAAGGCATTAGTGAATAAGGCAAAACTGTGTTGATTTTAATCATCCAGACACTTGCAAGCAAAAAATCAATTTTTTTTAATTTCCCTCTCACAGTGATATGAACATTTATTTTCCTATGTGAATCATTTCTGTTCCTTTAAGTTGGCCATAAATGGATTGAGATTTTGCTGGTTCGATCCATGTGTGGCCACTACAGTTGAACAGAAGTCAATCTACCGATCGAGTTCTGTTCAACCACCCTGTAGGATAAATCCCACTTGATCAACACAGCAGGCAGTAGGCCACAGTGCTAGTCTGTGTATTCTGACAGCAGGGGAATCTCTTCACTGTCTGAACACAATAGCACAGCAGGGAGGATTCCCCCATCCACATTGAATGTGTGGATGGGGGAATCTGGTCAGTTTTTTTTTCTTTCAACCCACTGGTTGAACATATGTATAGCCAGCCTTAGTAAATCAATCTCATTATATAATAATTAGTGAAAAGTTGTATGCTGTTTATTCATTCATTCTTTTGGTGGTTTTATTATCCGAGCGATGTGCAATTTGATCAAAACAATTGAATCACAAGCCAACTGAATAGCCATACCTTACCTTCTGATCGATTTATATCGGATTTGATTGGATTTGATCAAACTGAGTTAAACAGTCAGGGCAGAAAATGATAGATGGTTTTGCATCAATTGCCAGTACTGATCTGATTTGATTATACATTCAGTTGTATTTCGATCAATTGGACTATGAGATTGCATTTCAATTTCCACTATGCCATCGATAACTTACAACTATATCTTCCAAGTATTGATCAAATTCCACTTCCTTGTGTGTGGCATATCAACTGATTGAGTTGTTGACTTCTGATAGATCTTTCACTACAAGAAAGATCAATCGATAAAGATGGATGGACAGCATCAACAGGTAAAGATAGAAATCTAGGCACATAACCAGGTGTGTCCCCAAAAAACACCAAAATAAATAACAAATTACAAAGGGGTTACAGCTAAGAGCATAAGTTATTGCTCCCACTAAAGAATAATCCAGCAACTTCAGGCATTCCTGCCCTTTTTATTACCTTCCAGTAGTATGCAATAGAAATTAAGCTATGTCTGTGCTCAGGTCCTAACTGATCTCATATATACTGTATATATATATGTAGCGGGCTCTTCCTCCCCTCTCCCCGTCCCCTCTATTAAAGTTCTGCTCGCTATGTCTCTGGTCTAGGGGTATGATAGGGGGGTTAGAGGGTGTGCTACGCCTGGCTTCCACCACAGATGTATAAGTGGTATCAGCAATGCCTTCCTTTACCTTCGGGCCTGTGTTGTGCATCGGATCCTCCCTCCAAGAGTCTCCAAGAACCTCGTCTGCCAGAAACTTGAGCCACACACCGTTAAAGTCCAACACTCCTTTATTTAGCACATAACATGGACTCCCTTGGCTATAGAACAGAAAAGGAGGTGTGTGTACGAATAGGCCCAGACACAAGTTCGATCCTCCACTCTCCTCCAAAGAGTGGGTTATGGTCTCCGCACAAGAGAAATTCACCTTCCGGATGGTCTCCGACAAGAGGCTCACCCGCCACCGGCAGTATGCTGCACCGGGTCTTCAGATGAGGAGCTCTTCCCGGTCCATTATGCCCACCTAGGATTCAGGCATCCATCTCCGGAGTACCCTATGATCCTTCCCTCGCGGAACTCAGTGTTGGGCACTGAGCCCTGGACCGCCGTCCGAGTACCTCACCCCAGGCTAAAGGTGCCAAGGGTGGAACACGATCTCCGGTGGTCCTCTAGGCCTAGTCCACCTAGAGGACAAACACGAACTCCGTCCATAGGCTAAAGGTGCCAGGGACCAACAACCCCCTGACCAAGATGGCCGGCCCCTTTTTATCCCCTCTCCCAGCAAGCACGGCGGGTTCCCCGCCCCACCATACCGCTGCCCAGAGAGGACAAAAGTAAGCTCAGCACACAGCGGTATCCGTCCGTCGGCCCACAGTGACAGCGCCACCCAGTGGACCTCCGGAGATATACCACTGGTGTCACCGAAAAATTCAAAAACTTACGGCGGGAAAGTAAGTACCCACTACATATATATATATATATTAGGGCTGTGGAAATTAACTATTAATTCCTCGATTAATCGATTAATTGTTTTGATCGATCAAAATTCTTTTGATCGATCAAAATTCTTTGGGCTTGCCGTGTCCATCTGAAGGGCTCCTTTGCTGGGCCTTCATATCTGCATGCCGGCGGGACCTTAATATCTGCCACACGCAAGGGCTGTTACACTTCCCTCTATCACTTCCCTCTATCACCCTGGGATTCTACAGCCATCCACTGGGAGTTGGGACATCTACATGCTGAAGGACTGATGTTAACCCCTCCTCATCTGGATTCAGCAGTGGTATCGTTGTACACATTTTTATACCAGTATCATACTTAGCTACATGTTTTTATGACTGCTTTTGCTACCGTTTGGTATTACTCGCACCATTTTTACAGTTTATGTAGCTACATCGATTTTATCTCCAGTGCAATATTTATTTTGTTACCTACTTGAAGACTATAAAAGTTTTAATGCTATTCCCATCGAGCGCTGCCTTTGTGTGTTTTTTGTATTCTGCTATCGATTTTTCCAGTGGTTGGTAGCTGAACGGGTAGTCGGCCTGCAAGGAGATCAGCTAAAAGTAGTTGGATCTATGTGCGTTATAATTAATCGAAATTAGTCTATTAATCGATTAAAAAAAATCGATTAATCGAACACGAAAATTTTAATCAGTAACAGCCCTAATATATATATATTGTGACAGAGCATCCCAGAGAGAGCCTGGGAAAGTCCTGTTCGGGGTTTATACATCTCCCAGGCTCCTCTCATATACATTCAGGGATCTCTGAGCCAGGATCCACTTCAGGTGTTGGTTCTCTCCACCAGCTTAATTAAAATCTCACCTGAGCAGACAGCCTTGGCTCAGCCTGGGAAAACACAGACAACATTGGTCTGTGAGAGCAAGAAGGTTGGTAAAACATTGTTACTCTGAATGTGGAAGCTGACAAGCGTTAGGCTTGTTCAGCCTAGTAGTGAGGGCCTGTACATACTGTGTAGTTAGAGCCGAGACACGGCTAGGCTTTTGTTTAGATATTTTTTCTTCTGTTTGTTTTCAGCACTGTACAGCACCTGTCATTGACATTGTATATAGCACCAATAAACCACACTGTGTTTTCACTGATCCAATGGACTTGGTATCTGTGCCTGCTCATCCCAGGGAGCTTTTGTACCTACTACCTGTCCCCCAGGTTACATATGGTGGAGAATGCGGGCAGCTGTAGTAAGTTACTACTTAAAAGGCCAGTACCTAAAGTGATAACATGGAGGACCTCCTCAAACAAATGGTGTTGGCAAACACTGCACAACAGCAAACTAACGCTGAATTGCGGCAAGCAAACGCTACACAACAGCAAACTAACGCTGAATTGCGGCAAGCAAACGCTGCATGGCAGCAAGCAAATGCTACACAACAGCAAACTAACGCTGCACAACAGCAAGCCAACGCTATCGCACAGGAGCAAACCAAGGTGCTGTTCCAACAGATTGGTGCTGTACAGGAGCAATCGCAGAGGCTGTTTGAACAGCTTGCCACTGCTGCAAAAGCGGATAGGAAAACCCTCACTGAGGTTGTGGAGACGCTAGCACAGGGGTCACCTGCGATAATGAAGGATATTGGAGACAAGCCCTCAGCCATCCATGTGGGTCGCTTTCTTTCAAAGATGACGGCAGATGATGATCCAGAGGCCTTCCTACTAACATTTGAACGGACTGCTGAGAGGGAAGGTTGGCCCCAAACCCAGTGGGCAGGACTGATCGCCCCCTTACTTTCTGGAGAAGCGCAGAAGGCCTACTATGATCTGGAGTCAGCAGAAGCGGGAGATTATGAGAAGGTCAAGCGGGAAATCCTGGCACGACTTGGCGTTACCTTGGCTGTTCGAGCTCAGCGGGTCCACAGCTGGTTCTTCCAAGAAAAGAGGCCCCCAAGATCGCAGATGTTTGATCTGATCCACCTGGTGCGGAAATGGCTACAGCCGGAGTCCCTGTCTGCGCCACAAATAGTGGAGCGTGTGGTCATGGACCAATTCCTGAGGTCACTGCCAATTCCCCTGCAGAAGTGGGTGAGTCAAGGAGACCCCAAGTCAGCAGACAACCTGGTGGAGCTCGTTGAGAGGTACTTTGCTGCAGAGAACCTGGTCACCACCCCTACAGCCGCACGGACTTTCCACCCAAAGCCACGGTCTCCCCAGGCAACCGGTAAGACTGTTCCAGGGGAAGTGGGTGGTAAGCATGGCAAGGAAATAGGGGGGAGGATTTTTGGTGCCAGGACTGAAGTTTGGCGGCCCAAACAAGGGAAGCCACTGCCTGTCAGCAAACCAAACTGGGGAAACATCAGGTGTTTTCGTTGCCAAGAACTGGGACATGTTGCAGCAAACTGTCCATTGACAGATGAACCAATGCAGTGTGATCTATCTTTTAGAAGGCAGTCTATGTTTGCTGCTGTTTCATGCGCTGCAATGCCAAATGTGGGAAAACACATGTGTCATGTGACTATTAATAATAAGCCTATTATGGCCTTGCTGGACTCTGGAAGTCTGGTTACTTTGGTTACAGCTGAGATGGTTGAAACTGTGAATTTTCATGCAAAAAAGGTTGCTGTGATCTGTGTACATGGGGATACCCGCGAGTATCCAATAGCCACTGTTCAGTTTAAAACTGGCTTAGGTACGGTGACCCATTCGGTCGGACTGGTGCCCCACTTGGTGCATGAGGCTATCATTGGTAGGGACTTCCCTAAGTTTTGGGAACTGTGGGATTGTCCCGACCCAGTCGCAGTACCTAACTCAGTCGCAGAGCCAGAACTCGTGGCCATTACTGACCTTGTGAGTTCAGGGGACTCCTCTCAGGGCTCTCCGGGTGATCCTTTCTCAGTTATGGCAGGAGAGCTGGGGGAGCCGGAAGAAGTCCCCACAACCAGTAGAGCTGGACAGCCGTCTGCTGAATCTGAGCCTACGTTAGAGTTTGCCAATCTTAATGTGCACAAGGAAAATTTTGGTACGGAGCAGAGAAAAGACCCTACCCTTGCCAGGGCCTGGGAAAATGTAATAGTAATTAATGAGGTACCTGTCGAACCAGGGGACAGGCTCTGTTTTCCATATTTCTGCAGCAATGAGGATTTACTGTATCGTGTATGTAAATCTAATGATGAAGTGGTTGAACAGTTGGTAGTCCCTAAGTTATACAGACGGGTGGTGTTGGAACTTGCCCATGGGCACTTGCTAGGAGGCCATTTAGGGGTTGAGAAAACCACTGAAAGGGTGTTGCGCAGGTTTTACTGGCCTGGGATACGGAAAAACATAGAAAATTATTGTCAATCCTGTCCTGTGTGTCAGATGTCAGCCCCCCAACCCCACTTCCGAAGTCCGTTAGTGCCCTTGCCCATTATTGAAGTGCCTTTTGAGAGGATTGCCATGGACCTTGTGGGTCCACTCCCCAAATCTGCCCGCGGTCATCAACATATCCTCGTGATCATGGATTACGCTACCCGTTATCCCGAGGCCGTTCCCTTACGCACTGCATCTGCTAAAAACATTGCCAAAGAGCTGTTTATGGTGTTCAGTCGGGTTGGCGTCCCGAAAGAAGTCCTTACAGATCAAGGTACCCCATTCATGTCTCGAATAACTAGGGAGCTCTGCAAGTTATTTAAGGTGACGCAGTTGCGTACCTCAGTGTACCATCCTCAGACGGATGGCTTGGTGGAACGCTTCAATAAGACATTAAAGAGTATGTTAAAAAAGGTTGTTGATAAGGATGGGAAAAACTGGGACTTCCTGATACCTTACTTGATGTTCGCCATCAGGGAAGTTCCCCAGTCCTCTACGGGGTACTCTCCATTTGAGTTGCTTTATGGGAGACACCCTCGGGGACTCTTAGACATAGCCAAGGAAACTTGGGAGGGGGAGCAGACACCTCACAAAAGTGTTATTGAGCATATCGCTCAAATGCAGGATAGGATTGCAGCAATCATGCCGGTAGTAAAAGAACATTTACTGCAGGCCCAAGCAGCCCAACAGAGGATATACAACAGGGGGGCCCAACTTCGTGTTTTCTCACCTGGTGACCGGGTCCTCGTGTTAGTTCCCACTGTTGAGAGCAAATTCCTGGCTAAGTGGCAGGGACCCTTTGAAGTAATTGAAAGAGTTGGGGAGGTCAATTACAAGGTGTATCAACCAGGTAAAAGGAAGCCCGAACAGATTTACCACATAAACCTGTTAAAGCCCTGGAAGGATAGACTGGCATTAACTGCGAGGTCCCTCCCGGTAACCCTTAAAGGTACTGAATCCCCTCTGATCCCTGAGGTCACGATTCCAGACACCCTGTCATGTTCCCAGAAACAGGAAGCTAGAGAGTTCCTGATGAGGAATAAAGAGAAATTTTCAGAGTTGCCGGGCACGACTTCAGCAGTTCAGCATGATATTGTTACTGAACCTGGAGTCCGTGTCAAGCTCAAACCATACCGAATTCCCGAAGCTAGAAGAAAGGACATCGGTGAGGAAGTTAAAAGGATGTTGGAGCTAGATGTTATTGAGGAATCCAATAGTGACTGGTCTAGCCCCATTGTATTGGTCCCAAAACCGGATGGCACTTGGAGGTTTTGTAATGACTTCAGAAAGCTTAATGCGGTAACAAAGTTTGACACATACCCAATGCCCAGGGTAGACGAGCTTATAGACCGACTTGGCAAGGCCCGTTATCTGACCACTTTGGACTTGACCAAAGGATATTGGCAAATACCCCTGACTGGTAGTGCCAAAGAAAAGACTGCATTTGTGACCCCGGAGGGGTCGTTTCAATATAAGAAAATGCCTTTTGGGTTGCAAAATGCCCCTGCAACATTTCAGAGGGCTATGGACAGGACCCTAAGACCTCACCGACAGTATGCTGCAGCCTATCTGGACGACATAGTGGTGCATAGCACTGACTGGGAGTCTCACTTGCCCCGTGTCCAGGCTGTCCTGGATTCCCTCTTCAAGGAGGGGTTTACGGCAAATCCAAAAAAATGTGCCATTGGGCTAGAGGAAGCCAGGTATTTGGGCTACACTATTGGCCGGGGTGTCATAAAGCCCCAGGTGAATAAAATAGAAGCCATCCAGGAGTGGCCACGCCCTGCAAACAAGAAGCAGGTCAGGGCCTTTCTTGGCATTGCGGGGTACTATAGAAGATTTATCCCAAATTTCGCAACTATAGCTGCCCCACTGACAGACCTTACGAAAGGGAAAGCCTCCGTAATGGTGAAATGGTCTCCAGTAGCAGAAGAGTCTTTTCAAGTCCTGAAGAAGGCTCTTTGTGCACAGCCAATCCTATACTCCCCCGATTTCTCCAAAAACTTTTTGGTCCAGACAGATGCGTCTGATGTTGGTATCGGGGCAGTACTTTCACAGGTACACAATGGGGAAGAACACCCTGTGGTGTACTTAAGCAGAAAGCTCAATGACCATGAAAAGAAGTACGCAGTCATTGAAAAGGAGTGTCTGGCCATAAAGTGGGCCGTGGACGCGCTCAGGTACTACTTGTTGGGGCGCCAGTTTGAGTTAATAACTGACCATGCTCCCCTGAAATGGATGGCCCAAAAGAAGGAGACTAATAGGCGGGTGAACCGGTGGTTTTTGGCCCTACAGGATTACGCCTTTACGGTAAAACACAGGCCAGGTGTTGAGATGGGGAATGTAGATGCCCTCTCCCGTGTTCACTCCTGTTGGGCTACAGGTGTTCCAACCCTGGGGTTGAAACAAGGGGGGAGGATGTGTGACAGAGCATCCCAGAGAGAGCCTGGGAAAGTCCTGTTCGGGGTTTATACATCTCCCAGGCTCCTCTCATATACATTCAGGGATCTCTGAGCCAGGATCCACTTCAGGTGTTGGTTCTCTCCACCAGCTTAATTAAAATCTCACCTGAGCAGACAGCCTTGGCTCAGCCTGGGAAAACACAGACAACATTGGTCTGTGAGAGCAAGAAGGTTGGTAAAACATTGTTACTCTGAATGTGGAAGCTGACAAGCGTTAGGCTTGTTCAGCCTAGTAGTGAGGGCCTGTACATACTGTGTAGTTAGAGCCGAGACACGGCTAGGCTTTTGTTTAGATATTTTTTCTTCTGTTTGTCTTCAGCACTGTACAGCACCTGTCATTGACATTGTATATAGCACCAATAAACCACACTGTGTTTTCACTGATCCAATGGACTTGGTATCTGTGCCTGCTCATCCCAGGGAGCTTTTGTACCTACTACCTGTCCCCCAGGTTACAATATATATATATATATATATATATATATATATATATATCCTAAATCCAGCAATACAAGTTCACGTTGGGAAAAGACACAACGTTTTAGAGGGTAGACAGTATCAACAGATTTTTTTATTTTTTTTAGGAACACACCTGCTTTAGTGCATATATTGCTATCTTTACAAGCTGGTGCCGTCCACCTTCCAAAACTTTGTGTCTTGTCCCATTGTGGAGGTGCATTGCTGGATCTTGGTCTGTAGTTCACCTCCACCCATGTTTGTTTACCCCCCTATTGGCACTATATCCCCATGCTTTTAAGATTAAGCGATTAGTAGCAAGTATGAATTTGATCTCTCTCTAGCCATTCCCTACTATTCTTTGTAGATAGCCACTTTGATGTAGTTGGCCACCCTGAACGTGTATTACAATATATTTTATATATATGTAGCACACAGACCCTTTTTCCTACCTTTGGCTCACTTGCAGGAAAAGGGCAAACCGTACTATATGCCCGTACCCTCCTGGTTGAGGAGGTTGAGCGGTGTCATGTATTTGGGTCCCACAGCTAGGTTTTTCCATCAGTTGGTTCTCGTCTCCTAGGATATAGGGACAAGTCTCTGTATTCCCCCCAAGTAATTCCAATGTCCACACCACTTTAAACTCCAACGTTGAGTTTATTTTCTCAATATTCAGCAGATAGGAAAGGGTGAATAAGAGACAGGACAGCAAGGTTTTGGAAGGTAGGTCCAGACACAAGTAGATATTTCAATTACCACTCTATCCTAGAGTAGGTTCAGCTCACCCGGATAGTCTCCTGTAAAGTGGATCCTAGCAGCCGAAGTGATGCTCGGACGCTTAATTAGGTTCCTTTCCTAGATACGATCGGGAGACTCTCTGCCACAGAATCTATCAGACCCCGAACTTCTCAGCTTTTGGTATATAAGGACAGGTGCCAGCAGCAGCACATAAGTAGGCCCTTGGTGGATAGATGAATCCCTCCAGAAAGTTACCGTCCCCTTCCTTCACCGTGAACTCTCGCCGGTCCATCAGAAAGGTCCTCCCCTGGCCTCCTCTTCTTAGAAGCGGGCTCCCTCGCAAGGGACACCCTGGGATTCTTCTTCCCAGAGGTGGGCTCCAGCTAAAGGTGCTGGGCCCAGTGTTAAAGATGCAGACCCAGGGCTAAAGGTGCCTGGGACTGATGCGCACGTGGCCCCATGGCCTGGAGGGCCTTGCGCCACGCACTTGGACTCCGACTCCTCTCCTCCTCCGAAGACCCCTCCCAGGCGGCGTCTGCCCCTTATGTATCCTCTCCCAGCATGCACAGCAGGCCAACCACGCCCACTGTACCGCTGCCGAGAGAGGACACCCCAAGGCACAGCACTAGTACTGATGGTTCAACCCTGACCTCTCATTGCAGTGCCACCTACAGGCCACAGGGAAAACGATTTCTCCAGGTGGTATACTGGTGTACAAAGTAGCACAACCTATAAATGAGAACGGTCTGAGCCCAACTACTATCTCAGACCAGCCCCTAAATTTGGGTATATAGCACCCCTAAATAGGGTGGGCGCTACATATAATATATAAAGTGCATTCATAAAGTATTCAGACCCCCTTAACTTTTTTACATTTTGTTATATTCCAGCCTGATACTACAGTTGTTTAAAAAAAAAAATTCTCAATAATTTACACTCAGTACCCCATAATGAAAAAGTAAAAACAGAATTTTAGAAATATTTGCAAATGTATGAAAAAGGAAAAACTGAAACATCATATTGTCATAAGTATTCAGACCCTTTGTAACAACACTTGAAATTTAGCTTAAATGCCTCCCATTTCTCTTGATGGTTGCTGAGATGTTTCTACACCTTGATTGGAGTCCACCTGTGGTAAATTACATAAACTGATTGGACATGATTTGTAAAGACACACACCTCTCTATAAAAGGCGTCACAGCTGACAATGCATACTGCATCAGAGCAAAAGCCATGAGGGCAAAGGAATTGCCTGTAGAGCTCAGAGACAAGATTATTGCAAAGCACAGATTTGGGGAAGGCTTAAAAAAAAATTCTGTTGCACTGAAGGTTGCCAAGAACACAGTGGCCTCCATATTTCTCAAATGGAAGAGTCCTGGTTGTGCCAAACTTCTTCCAAGAGCTGGTCGCCTGGCTAAACTGAGCAACTGGAGGCGAAGATCCTTAGTAAGAGAGGTGACCAAAAACCTGATGGTTGTCCTTCTCAACTTTGTCCCATCTCTACACAGGATCTCTGGATCATGACCATCACTGCAGCCCTCCACCGATCTGGGCTTTATGGCAGAGTGGCTAGATGGAAGCCCTTTCTTAGTGCAAAAAAACACGAAAACCCCCTTGGAGTTTACAAAAAAACACCTGAAGGACTTTCAGACTGTGAGGAACAAGATTCTCTGGTCTGATGAAACCAAGATTGAACAGTTTGGCCTCAATTCTAAATGTTATATCTGGAGGAAACCAGGAACCGCTCCTCCCCTGCCCAATTACCATCCCAACAGTGAAGCATGGTGGTGGCAGCATCGTGCTGTGTTTTTTTTTCAGCAGCAAGGACTGGGAGACTGGTCAGAGTTGAGGGAATGCTGAATATAGAAAAGTACAGAGATATCCTCAATGAAAATCTGTTCCACAGTACTCAGGACCTCGGACTGGGCCGAAGGTTCACCTTCCAACATTACAATAGGGTTGCCACATCATCCCTTTAATCCAGGACACACATTAATTACACAGGTTCTGTGGCTGATTAAGGTGGTAATTAAACTCACTTGGTGCCTTATCTGCATTAAATCAGCCTCAGAACCTGTGTAATTAATATGTGTCCTGGATTAAAGGGGTGATGTGAAAACCCTACATGACAACGATCCTAAGCACACGGCCAAGACAACACAGGAGTGACTTAAGGACAACCCTGTGAATGTGCTAGTGTGGCTCAGCCAGATCCCTGACCTAATGAACATCTCTGGAGAGACCTAAAGATGGCTGTCCACTGACCGTCCCCATCGAACCTGAATGAGCTTGAGAGGATTTGCAAAGAATAATGGCAGAAAATCCCCCAATCCAGGTCTGTAAAGCTTGTCACATCTTACCCAAAAAGACTCAAGGCTATAATTGCTGCCAGAGGTGCTTCAACAAAGTACTGAGTTAAAGGGTCTGAATACTTAAGTGATATATCAGTGTTTTTCTTTGTAATAAATTCAAAGACATTTCTAAAATTCTGCTTTCACTTTGTCATTATGGGGTACTGAGTGTGAATTAATGAGAGAAAAAAAAAATTTAAACAACTGTAGTATCAGCATAGGTGTGCGCAGCCTATTGCATTAGGGTGTGCACCCCAAATGTATTAAAACATGGACGGTGTCAGTAGAGCAGTGGACTTGTCAGTAGAGCAGAGGTTGGTGTTAGTAGGGCCGTGGACAGTGGCTTTTTATTTTTATTATTTTAATCTTTTTATTTTTTACAAGTTTTTTCGGGGGCATTGGTGCAATATCAGCAGGGGGAATCTGCACCTCAAGCGGTGATTAGGGTGTGCCCAGGCACACCCGGCACACCCCCTGCGCACGCCTATGAGTATCAGGCTGAACATAACAAAATACTTTATGAATGCACTGTAATTGCAACTAAGAATGACCTTTATATGTCCTATATGTGGTGTATATGGAAGATATTTAGGACCTGAGCACAGACATATCTTCATTTCTACTGTAGGTCAATAATTAAATAGTCAGGAATGTCTGAAGTTGCTGGATTATTCTTTAATAGGAGCAATACATGATAGCCATTGTGCTGTAAGCCATATATACATTGATTTTAGGAATAGGTGTCCTAGAATAGTGTGGAGCAATTCAAGTACTGCTTTTACTTGTCATATTCAAGCATCTGTTGAAGAGCAATCGGCAATGGAAAGATCAGCATCTTTGGTGTTTCTTATTACTAACTTTACAGCTCAAAGCTACGTGCAGTCAAGAGATCTCAACCTTGGTCAATGTATAGACACTAGACATCATTTATCTTTAAACTGTATATAACCAGAAAATGATGTAAGCTGGCAGGCTCAGTGTTAAAATGCATGGCCAGCCAAAATTTCTATTTTCTATTGGATAGAATAGGAAAGGATTAGAGTCCCTATTTTTTTATTTTATTTTTACTGCTATCTAGGACTTCCTTAGGGAGACTGACACTGAGATAGAAAGTGAGAGAAAAGCTATGAAATCCCCCCAGATAGCATTAAGGCCCCTTTCACACTGGGGCGGGCAGGTGCGGTGGCGGTATAGCAGCGCGATTTTCAGCGCTGCTATACCGTCGTTCTTACCGCCGTATGCGGCCGCTAGGGGGGTGAATTTAACCCCCGCTAGCGGCCGAAAAAGGGTTAATACCGCCCGCAAACCGCGGCTTTTGCCGCGGTTTGCGGGCGGTATTACTGCGCTGTCCCATTGATTTCAATGGGCAGCCGCGGTAAAGGAGCGGTGAACACACCGCTCCTTCACCGCTGTAAAGAAGCGGCTAGCAGGACTTTTGGAGCGGTCCTGCTAGCGCACCGCTTCAGTGTGAAAGCCTTCGGGCTTTCACATTGAAGGCTACAGGCACGAATTTTTCATGCGGTATAATAGCGCTAATATTAGAGCTAAACCGCATGAAAAACGCCCCAGTGTGAAAGGGGCCTAACAATTGGCAGATCTCTTCCTACTCTACCAAACAAAAACTCTGGCTGGACAAAGATTTCAATATTCTGTTTTAGGTAATTTGCGAATTGATACGTGTAAAAATTATTCTTTTTGTAAAAGGGTCTTCATTGATCTGTCACATATGAGGCAGAATTACCTTTGTTGTAAAGTATATTGAAACAGTGTAGAAATGACTGGACTTCTACCGTTTGTCCTGACACTTTCAACGTTCACCCTTTTTTTTTTTTACTTCTAAATTCCAGCTCCCCTATGTACCAATATAGCAATAATGTACAGATCCACCCCCCCCCCCCCACAACCAAGGCCGCCAACAGTCTCCTCAGCACTCCATCTTCCACCCAACTCTCCTGCTGACATGACTTATCCATAAGTCATGCCATCCTGCCAGGCCCTCCATGTGGGGATTGCCTAAACTCCCTCAAGTATGCAGATCAACCCTCTTGGCCTCCGTCCACTTCATTTATAGAAGTTTCTCTAAATTTTCAGAACCATGGGGAGGCACCAGAGACCTGCCTCTGTGAGTCATCTAGCCTGACCTGCAGTAAACCTTGACCCAATTTAGGCTTATGAGTCATAGCATAGATTTGCTTACTGGCAGGCTATGGAAGCCCAGAGTGGCGATATTTCTGTCAGGCAGAAAGGGAGAGGGGTAGAGAAGACTGCACAATAGTAAGCCCTACCCCGAAAATAAGCCCTACCGTGTTTTTGGTTGCCAAAATTAATATAAGACCCGGGCTTATTTTCGGGGAAACACGGTAGGACACTGTCACCTTTGTAGCCGACAGCATCATAGCCAGTCCACTGCCGGCCGGGAAGTGGGGATGCTGGTGACATTATTGCCCAGACATGATCATTGCCATATTTGGACAATGATGTCACCAGAAGTCCTGCCCCTTTGTTCACTTTCAGTTTTCCCACTAGGGAATCTCCCAGCTGGCAACTGAATGGGACCAGGCATAAGTCATTGGTTGCTAGGAAGTCAGAGACCACGGGCGTCCTAGCAATCACAAGCCCTGTGCTGGAAGCTGTCACAATAATGACCACATCCCAGCACATATGCCCAACTCTATGCACTGGCATCTCTCTGTATGCCAACTTACTGCTATTTTGTTTATCTGCGAACTAGCAATAATTCTTATTTTTAAATTTGTCACAGTCATAGCAACAGTTTCTTAAAGTGGTGATAGTAAGGACTATCTGAATCAGGTGCACATGCCAGTACTGGTACCGAAACTGCTACATAGCTTCCATGAATTTGGAGCAGGCCATGTTACAGGAGCCATACTGATAGAAAAGTGCCTTTATTACTTTATTGAATTCCCCCCCCCCCCCACCATGAGTCTTATCGATCTGTAGTTACTGATGAAATGACGGCCTAAAAGTTGATTAGAAAGGCACTGAAAGAAATCAGTGCGCCCCTGCCAAGTAATTAGCCTTGGAAATGGAATGGTTTTGTAACACGCGGGCAGGAGCTCTTATCTATGCTGGGAGAAAACATGTAACATTATTTCATTAGTGAACTACTGCATGTCCAAGCACCCATTTCTAAATGACAGATTCCCATGAAGCTTTCGAGCAATACAGTAACTCAGTGGTTAACATTGGGGTGGATTTACTCAAGGAACCTAGCAAAGTGAGACTAAACTGGCCGTACATGCACAGGTTTCTCTCACTCATCTATTAGTTATCTCGCAGGCTGAACAAGAGAAATCTGTTTAGCATGGAAAGAGGAACCTTCCATGCCAGATATTGTATCCAGACAGCCACAGAAACATCAGCTGTCTGCATCCTATCACAGTCACAGTTCATGTATTCAATCATTTTTCAGGCTGAAAATTTCTCACCTTGCCCCTTCAGTTTTTTAAATCCAAGTTTGGGTGGTGCAGACAGGCAGGGCCGGTGCAAGCATTTTTGTCTACACAGGCAAAAAGCGCATTTTGCTGCATTTAGCTGTATATTTCTGGCTATTACCATAGCTTACCACAAAAGAATAACCCAAAATAAATTCTCCTGTTCCTGACAATCACATATGTGTATGTTATTTGTTGTTTGCACTCATAGTAGGGCACAGAATCAACAGTGTGCATTTTGCTTTTTTTAAAATCATAACCCAAAAAATACTGACCCTGACCTTTGACCCCAACCTTTGGCCCTTACCTTGACCTTTGATCCTTACTCTGACCCTAACACTAACCATGACACTGACCTAGGTCAAGTCTTTCTTTCTTTCAAATCCCAAGCAAGTAGCCCCCTATCCTGGCACTCTTAGGCAGCTGCCTAGGCAGCCCTGTGCTGACAGGACCACCCAAATCTATATAGCTTTCTATCTTTCTCTCTTTCTCTCTCTTTCTCACTTTCTCTCTTTCCCTCTCTTTCTCACTTTCTCTCTCTCAGTTATTGACTGCATTTGGAGCTGTGCATGGCCAGATTAGTGAATAGAATTAAAGGGATTTTTAATAGACCATATTTAAGTTGGTAAAGGTTAGTAGATTATTCTAGTATATAATAAAAACTTGGGGGTTGATTTACTAAAACTTTAGAGTGCAAAATCTGGTGCAGTTGTGCATAATATTCAATCTGTTTCTATCTTCAGCTTGTTCAAATAAGTTTTCACAAAATAAATAAATAAAACCCTGCAAAATGATTGGTTTCTATGGAGAGCTGCACCAGATTTTGCACTCTCCAGTTTTAGTAAATCAAACCTATTGTGTCCTTACAGCCTAGTGGCCATGATGTTCACGTAAAATATTAGTATTGTTAAAATGCAGAACATCTAATACAGGAATTCCGCATTTGGGGCATATGGGCATATGTCCCTGAACCCATCTGGCCCTAAATACGAGGGCCACTAAGAACAGCATACAGACATTGCGTATTTCAGCATGTCATAGAATAAGACAGTAGGCTGTATGCAGCACCTGTACCTCCTAGGCACCAAAAGTATATGTCGCCAGCACACCAAGCAAAAAAAATAAAAATAAAAATAAAGAAAATTAAATAAAATCCAAGCGTTTATTCGGTGATGACATCACAGTGCTAAGTGCAAAGTTTTGGGGCCATCATATGCCTGATGAAGGGGTACTGTGTGGCCCTGAAACATTGCACTTAACACTGTGATGTCATCACCGAATAAACACTTGGACCTTATTTCAAGGATCCTTGACTATTGTTTCCAGTCTCCAGCTGACAGTTACTGCAGTACCCACCTACTTCTTGCCTTTTCCAGTAATGTTGATGGGAATGTTACAACTGGTTCCCAGGCACCCAAAACTGTAATTTTAGGCTGTACGGGCTTAACCACCAGTGGCGTCCTGTCCATTAGGGGCGCAGGGGTACCACCCCCTTAATCCATGTGCCCGGCCCCTAATCCACATGCAGGGCACAGGACACATGGATTCCAATGGGGTTTTTTGAGCACGTGTTTCAAGCCATAGGCTCTAATTGGCTTCAAAAAAGGGTGGGCTCGGGGGACGCAGAACACTGCACCCTGAACCCACCCAGTTGTGGGACAATAGCAAATTAATATTCACTATTATCTTCCTGACTCTCCCCCCTGCCAATCAGGAAGCGGATCCTGAGACACTATTGGCTGAGAGGCGAAGCATTTGTATTGGCTGCTGCGCCGAGGGAAGGAGGAGGGAAGCCGTCGTAAAGACCAAGACACAGAGGAGGTGGATAGGCAGGAAGGAGCCAAAACTGCCCACAACCTAGATAGGGTAAGTGCCGGACTGAGGGATCGACGGGGTGGGGGGTGGAGTTGTAAGCGCGGGGCTAGCCGGCCCACCGAGGGGGTGGTTTTTCTCGGGATGTCCTATTTGCCCCCCCCTAAATATACAGCACCAGCTGCCACTGTTAACCACCCGTATGCATTAAGGTTACAATGTTGCCTTTATGATACTAGCATATAAAGAAGTCAGTTCCATCTCATTCTGAATGACATTTTGACAAGAATCTGGCTATTTACAGGTACTACCAGGAGTCAGTAAAGAGTAATTCCAATGCACAAATTGTTTACAGAGTTTTTACAGCTTGTTGGATGTGATTGTAGCCATATTAATGCACTATTGCAACAACACAGTTTAGTACTGTCTGTGCTACTTTTTTTTAATTTGCGCTAACAGTTTTCAGGTCAAGTTTTTAGTTGCGCTAACATTTTCAGGACAAGCTTTTGGGGCCTCCCCCATTCCTCTAAGGTCGAAGCAGCACTGATACACAGGAGATTTAAAGTGTATTTCCACTGTTGCAGCCAAATTGGGATAACACCTACTGTATGTTTGTTACATGTTTCCAATCACACGGCATAACTTAAAAAAGTATTTAAAAATTGTAGGTCACATTTTTTTTAGATGCTCTATTCTGGACCCTCCTGCAAAAAAAATAAATAAATCCTAGGTAGTTTTCTTTGTTTATGAGGGGGCTGGGCAGCTGTGCTTGCCATAATTAATCCTGTGCTCTGCAGGCAGATCTTCATTATCAATTGTAACTAGATTTGAAGATTGTCCTAACAAAGGGTTAAAGGGGTAGAGGCTGGGATTCTTGCAAAGTTTGGTAATAAGGACAGATTTGGGACAGGCTCATTTTAAGGCCCCTTTCACACTGGGGCGGTAGCGGTAAAGTGGCGCTATTTTTAGCGGCGCTTTACCGCTAATTTCGTGGCGGTGATCGGCCGCTAGCGGGGCGGTTTTACCCCCGCTAGCGGCCGAAAAAGGGTTAAAAACCACCGCAAAGCGCTTCTGCAGAGGCGCTGTGCCGGCGGTATAGCCGCGGTGTCCCATTGCTTTCAATGGGCAGGAGCGGTGGAGGAGCGGTAAACACACCGCTCCTAAGATGCAGCTAGCAGGACTTTTTTTACCGTCCTGCTAGCGCACCCCTCCAGTGTGAAAGCCCTCGGGCTTTCTCACTGGAGAAACAGCAGCCGCTGTTTCAGGCGCTATTTTTAGCGCAATAGCGCCTGCAAACCGCCCCAGTGTGAAAGGGGTCTAACATTTTATAAAAAACTATGCAGTCAACCATGACACCGCCTCCTAAAAAACACATAATAGGTTAGAGATATTCAAGAAAAATGTAGGCATGCTGTGTGAACACATAAACAGCATATAGTGGGGTTTTCTCAAATTTGACTGCAAAATTGGAAATAAGTTTTAAGCTGGACATACACAGCAGGCTGAAAACAAACAAACAAAACAGAATCCTCCATCCACACAAGCAAGATGAGTGGAGGAATCCCCCCCCCCCATCAGGATATTGTACTGAAATTGTACTGTACTACCCATTGGGTAACAACAGTACCCCCAGTTGTCAGAATACACTGGTCGATTGCTGAAACTGATTGGCTGTAGATCAAGGAAGCATTTCCCTTCAATGGATGTTGATCAAACAATTGACTTCTATTGAGTAGAAATGGCCACACATTGGAGTTAATTTACTAAAACTAGAGAATGGAAAATATGGTGCAGCCTTGCATAGAAACCAATCAGCTTCCAGGTTGTTGTTTTTTTTTCAAAGCTTTCTATGCAGAGTTGCACCAGATTTTCCACTCCAGTTTTAGTAAATCAACAGCCTCTGCTGAACCAGACAAATTTCGATCAGTGTATGGTAAGCATTAGTGAAATGGTAGGAATAAATCTGCAAGACAACAGTCTCTGAAAAAAAACACACAGACAGTCAAAGGTAATAAAATGTAGGCAGTTGATCAGATAAGGAGTAAAGGAGTGGGCTGTAGAATGAGAGGGAGGAATGAGAGATTGGAATGGTCATAAAGTGCTTGATAATGATTCAGAAAAACGTAGATCCAGCTTGTTTGGAACTTCCCAAGTGATCTGGCTGATGTCTCAATAAGAAGAGGAAAGGATGGTGTTAGTCACATGCGCTCCACTTCTGCCTATGGGCAAGTCACACAAAACACAATGGCAGGTCATTGTACTACAAACAATGGGCAAATGTGTCCTTGTATGTCATTTCCATTGAGGCGTCTTCTCATTTATTACAGGTAATTATATAACACCAGCAATTTTCCTACTAGACATTCACATCAGCCCCTACCCTCAAGGAGCTTTCAATCTAAGGATCCTATCTCACATGCATACATAGTCCAGGGCCAATTCGGATAGCAGCCAATTACACTACCAACATGTCTTTGGAGTGTGGAAGGAAACCCATACAAGCATAGTAAGAACATGCAATCTCCATGCAAAACATGCAAATAGTGTCCTAACCATAGTACAAACCGGGGACACCAGTACTGCAAGCTGCTACAGAAGTGCTAACTAACCACTAAGCCATACCTTGCCTGTAGTTCACAATAAGTGTTAACAATATGTGATATGTATGGGTTACTTCCTGAGACATAACAAACATTTGCTAGTAACTAAAGAGATTTGGCTGCAGAGTTTCTTTGACCAATCAATGGGTGTTCACTGTTCTCCCTGAAATGGGGGGAAAGCCAGACAATTTACAGAGTCAGGCTGAGGGATTAACTGGTGGGTTTCAGGAGATTTACCACCTCCAGGCATCCTTGGGTAGAGATCTGCCCATCTATTCATCCCAACCACAGCACTACCTGCCTGGAGTTTGCATGTTCTCCCTGTCCCTTCGTGGGTTTCCTCCGGGTAATCCAGTTTCCTCCCACACTCCAAAGACATGCTGGTAGGTTAATCGGCTCCTGTCTAAACTGGCCCTAGTATGTGCATGTATGAATGTGTGTTAGGGATCTTAGATTGTAAGCTCCTTGAGGGCAGGGACTGATGTGAATGTACAATATATATGTAAATCGCTGAGTAAATTGACGGCGCTATATAAATACCTGAAATAATTAATTAAAATCTATTAATCACATGCTATAGTCAACAGTTATGGCTAAGCTAACAACACTTCTTGCAACATATTAATTTGTTTTTGTTTTTTTTGTTTTAGGTTATTGTGGAGAAAAACATCCAATTACTTTCAGTCTACTTTCAGCCTGAAGAAGAGCCATGGAGGCTGAAACGTCACTGCGTTTTTTTCATGAAATTGTTTAAATAGACTATCAAAATCTCTATTCATTGGTGTAGTCACATTGTCTAATACACTGGATTGCTGGTAGGAATGTGCCAGTCAGCTGATGTGCCCAGGCATGGACAGCAAGCAGCATGTGGTGAGAATGCTATTTTTTTACTAAAATGATCATGGGAGATGCCTACTGGCTGTATGGGAAACACAGACACTTTCCTCAGATTCTACCAAGGCATCTACAGTTTATGTATCTGTTTATAAAATTCTTATGCCCCGTACACACGACCGGTTTTCCAGACGAAAAAACTGCCATCTTTTAGATTGGTCGGGAAAACCGGTCGTGTGTATGCTCCATAGCAGTTTTCCCTGCTCTATTTTTTCCCATTAGTCTTTTTCTTGTTGCGAAAACCGGTTGTGTGTATGCTTTTCCGAGGGGAAAAAAACGTGCATGCTCAGAATCAAGTGTAGCACACAAACCTTTTTCTCGCCTGGCTCACTTGCGAGTCGAGGCACACCGTGCTATGTGCCCGTACCCTCCCGTTTGAAGAGGTTAGGCGGTGTTCATAAATTTTGGGTCTTTCAGCGAATCACCCTTTCCACTGGTTCTCTCCCACCAGAGTATGGGATCAAGTCTCTGTTTCTTCCCCCAAAGAAAACAATGTCCAGAAGTACTTTAACTCCAACAGAGAGTTTATTTTCTATTTGCTGCGTAGTAGATATAGACAGGTGGATGAAAGAAGAAATAGTGTGAAGAATAGATCCAGGCACAACCAGCAATCTCGTCGCCACTCGATCCCGAGTGACTTTAGCTCACCCGGATAGTTCTCTCTCACAGCCCTAGCAGCCGGTGTGGAGCTCGAACAGTTCCGTCACCCTATCCCCTCCTTAGACGGGTGTTAGAAATCCTCTAACCTCTGTAGACTTTACGAACAGGATGATGCCAATGGGCACTCTACAGGTTAGTTTCCCCAAGTTACAAATCCTTCCCTCTGACAGGTCACCAGGCCTCTCCCGAGACAGCAATCTTCCATTACTCATCTCCTCAATGGGACCGGTCCTCCCCTGGCTTCCTCTTGGTCAGAGCGGGTACCCTTCCCTGGGTATCCTTGGACTCTTCTCTCGGGGATAGGCCCTAGCTAAAGGTGCTAGGCCCAGTTGCAAAGTTGCATGCCCCAGGCTAAAGGTGCCTGGGCCCAATCACATCCACACGTACCCCTGGCCATTAGGGCCACCGGAGCTGGGGTACGTGTCTACTCCTGCTCCTCCGACCCTGACGGGGGACCAGGGGAACCGACCACCCACTATGGCATCTGCCCCTTAAGTACCCTCTCCCGGCATGCACCGCAGGTTAACCACGCCCACTGTACCGCTGCCGAGAGAGGACACCCCAAGGCGTAGTAATGCCACCCCTGGCTCAACCCTGACCCGATGTGACAGCACCACCCACAGGCCACAGGGAACCATACACCAGGCAGCATCACATAGGCAGAAGCAATACCTAGCAATGAGAATGGTCTGAGCCTGGCTAATAGCTCAGACCAGCCCCTAAATTTAGGCACATAACACCCTTAAAAAGTGAAAGGACGCTACACAAGTATGAGATGGGAGTGCTCGTTCGTAATGGAGATAGCACATTCGTCACGTTGTAACGGACTGAAAAGCACCAGGCTGAAAAGCGCGAATCGTCTCTCACCAAACTTTTACCAAAACGAGATCAGCAAAAGCAAGCCCAAAGGGTGGCGCCATTTGAATGGAACGTCCCCTTTATAGTGCCGTCGTACGTGTTGGACGTCACCGCGCTTTGGTCGAGCATTTTTTTTAATGAACGTGTGTATGCAAGGCAGGCTTGAGAGGAATCACGTTGGGAAAAACGTCGGGTTTTGGCATGTCTGGAAAACCGGTCGTGTGTACGAGGCATAACTCCCAAATTTTATTTAATAGGGACATACATAAGAACTTCTAAATATTCATACAAGAAAGAGGAAACTCACAGAAGAACTCTTTTTATATGGAACATATACTTAGTACATCCACCAGTGGCATACCTAGCACATCTGGAACCTGGGGTTGTTGTTTTTTTTTTTTTACAAAGAAGAAATGGTTTGTTGAAATAAAGTGGTGCACATAGCGCACCATGGAAAATTGTGGTGTGGTCAAATTGCATTACCAGTAGGAGGGACTTAAGCCGGCCATAGATGGAGCGTTTTTCTTTCTTTCAACCACAGTCAGTGTTGATGAAGGAATCCCTTCCGAGGAGCCATTGTGTTCTCTCAGTGGGTGATCGGGGGAAGCCGCCCCCCGCCGAGAGTACGCAGTGATTATTGCTAGCAGCTACAATAGCCGCTAGCAATAATCACATGTACAATCCGACAGGCTGGTTGTACCTAAGTTAAAAAATCGATCAGCTTGGGTACATTCAGTCTGCCCATACATAGTTGGCATCTTGGCCAGTTCAGCGGGGAACAGCCGAAATTCCAACCGTCTATGGCCGGCTTTAAAGGGGTATAGTTAAATAACAAGCATAGATTTTTTTTTTTCGGTTCAACCAGCGCACCCAGTGCAGAATACACCCCCACCTACATTAGTATGCCACTAACAGCCACTAGTCAAGGCATATTATGTGAGCTGTCCATGGATCCAGCATATTACTATAAAACAGTGACTAAAAATTTCCAATCCCACCAAATGAACTTGTGACACATGGAATGATGGAAGTAATAGGGAAAATACAGTTGAAATGCATGCTGTATCCTTTACAGCCAAAGAAAGCTGTCATCATAGTTTCTCTTTGATCTGTACATGTGATCAGTTAGGGCACCAGCCATTTAATGGCTTGACAGTTCAGTTGGGAGCACAAGCAACCGTGCCTTGAATCTAACTGTTTTGAGAAACCGTTCCATCAACAGGTTTTGTTCTGCTTTAGCACACATCTTCTGCCTGCTCTCACTTCCCACAGTACTTGCAGCATGGCCAATATTCCTCCTTGCACCACTCTCACCCTTAAACAGCTCCATGCATTTATGACAAACGCAAAAAACTCCCATACTCATTCCCTAATGCTAGTCATACATTTTCCAGCAATTTTTAACAAATTCAGCCAGTCTTTGGTAACAAGTGTGAATAAACAGTTCAGGGCAACCCACCATCAAAATGTTGCTGCTGAGCTGAATATCCCTGTCTATTGCAGCACTGAGTGCTAGGGGTGCACTTTGCATAGTGCTCACAGACCAATATTCTTCCTAGGTCTATGACTATGGACACACAATGTTTCCCACATAAGATATACCTTTATTAGTTTTTAATTATGGGGTCACACAGTTAAAACTTGTAGCCTTTTCAAAATTGTAATAATCACCTACATTACAATTACCCCCTTCCTTTATTTGTTTCTCCTTATTTATATTTTCATTCATTAGATTTTACCCTTTCAAGCATGAAGGCTCAACATTAAAAGTGGAATTACTTAGGGCAGTCTGCATGCAAATGCAATCTGCCAACAAATGCCCGGACTGGTATCACCCATTACAGGGTTTTTACCATTTACATAACTACTCCTTGCATCAAGGCTGGCGACTAGTGATGAGCCGAACACCCCCGGGTTCGGTTCGCACCAGAACCCGCGAACGGACCGAAAGTTCGTACGAACATTAGAACCCTATTAAATACAATGGATGCGAACGTTCGAATTCTAAAGTGCTAATTATAACAACTATTATGCATGTTATTGTCCTAAAAAGGGTTTGGGAACCCGGGTTCTGCACCAGGGGACATGTATCAATGCAAAAAGAAGTTTTAAAAACTGTCGTTTTTCGGGAGCAGTCATTTTAATGATGCATAAAGTGAAAAAAAAAAGTCAAACATTCCTTTAAACATCGTACCTGGGGGGTGTCTAAAGTATGCCTGTGAAGTGCCACGTGTTTCCCGTGTTTAGAACTGTCCCTGCACAAAATGACACTTCTAAAGGAAAAAAAAGCCATTTAAAACTGCTTGCGGCTTTAATGTAATGTCTGGTCCCGGTAATATGGATGAAAATCTTTAAGAAAAATGGCATAGCTACCCCATGACCCCCCCCCCCCTACCCCAGCCCATTACCAGTCCCTTTGGGTCTTGTATGGATATTAAGGGGAACCCCGCACATAAAATAAAAAAGGCCCTATATACTCTGAACAGCCGTATACAGGCGGTGCATACAAGACAGGGACTGTAGGTTTGTTCTTATGTAGAATCTGTTTGTAATTTTGAACAGGTACATTGTTTAAGTGTAGCTCCAGCCCAAAAATCTATTTTTAAACTTTTTGGAAAACATAGGTAAGGGTTATCACCCCTGTAACATTTGTTTTGCTGTCTGTGCCCCTGTTCAGAACATTTCACCTCACTTTCCGTCCCAATGACAACTGTTTTTGAAATGTGGTGTTTTTCTTGAAACAAGGATTGCTGATAAAGCATCAGTACAGAGGAGACACCTTTCTCCCATATTAATTCTTACAGGAGAGAATTTTCCTTCCTAGGGGTAGATTTCCTCTCACTTCCTGTTGTCTTCTTGCGTTTGCAAGTAGGAGTCATTTGTAAGTTGGATGTTTGAAAGTAGGGACCTGCCGTAGATACTCTGCAGAAATAGGCCCCTTAGTTGTTGGTGTTGGCACAACACTGTAAGCACTCACAGTTACTCTTGGTTGGTGCTGGAACGCCCTGCTGTCAACTATTATATCAGGAATTGTAATTACATATAATTGTTGAACAGTGGTAGTAAAAATTGGGCCTTTGATGGTGGTGCTGGTGCCACAACACTGTAAGCCCTGACAGTTACTCTTGGTGGGTGCAGCAATGGGCCCTGCTGTGAATTATTAGATCAAGAATTGTAATTGCATGCCCCTGTTGAACAGGGGCTGAAAAATTGGGCCTTTGGTGGTGGTGGTGGTGTTGACACAACACTGTAAGCCCTCAGAGTTACTCTTGGTGGGTGCAGGAATGGGCCCTGCTGTGAATTATTAGATCAAGAATTGTAATTACATGCCCCTGTTGAACAGGGGCTGAAAAATTGGGCCTTAGCCACTGGTGGCACAACACTACAACCCCTCACAGATACTGTACTTGGAGCACAGCAATGAGCCCTGTTGCAAAGTATTGCTTCAAAAATTGTAATGACACGCCCCTGTTAAACAGGGGCTGAAAAATTGGGCCTTAGGCACTGGTGCCACAACACTCCAACCCCTCACAGATACTGTACTTGGAGCACAGCAATGAGCCCTATGGCAAATTATTGCTAAAAAAATTGTAATTACACGCCCCTGTAAAACAGGGGCTGAAAAATTGGGCCTTAGCCACTGGTGGCGGCACCCATAAACAAAAATGATCTTCCAAGCTATCATCATCAATCGTATCATTGAGGACTCGGAGGAGGAGGATAGCCAGTCAACATAACAGCACAGACACTCAGCATCAGCATCAGTCTTGAAGGGATGTGACATGTTAAAATCAATTAGTCTGTTATATCAGCATCAGGTGTGTGGTAGCTGGTGGTGATCCAAGACTGGTTCATCTTGATGAAAGTCAGTCGATCAACCGAGTCGGTGGACAGGCGCACCCTGTGATCCGTGACAAATCCTCCAGCAGCACTGAATGTGCGTTCCGAAAGAACGCTGGATGCAGGACAGGCCAGTAGCTCAATTGCATACTGTGCAAGCTCTGGCCAGTGATCCATCCTCAAGACCCAGTAAGCCAGAGGATTTTCGGTGGGGAAGGTGTCCAAGTCTGACCTTGCCCCTAGATATTCCTGCACCATGTTTATCAGACGCTGGCGATGGTTGCTGGAACCAATCATACTTTGGGGCTGCGGACTAAAGAATTGTCTGAACGCATCGGTCAGACGGCCACCTTCCCCACCGCTCCTTCTTTGACTGGCCGAAGCCTCAGCAACTCGTTGTCCTGGACCAGGAGTTTGTAACCTCCCAGTCTCTGGGAACGCGTTGCACAGACCTTTCTGCAAGGCCTCCCGGAGTTGTCTCATCCTCTGCTCCCTCTGCGACGGTAACATAAGGTCCGCAACCTTACCCTTGTACCGTGGATCAAGGAGAGTGGCCAGCCAGTAATGGTCCCTCTCCTTGATCCGAAGAATACGAGGATCCTTCCGCAGACTTTGCAGGATCAGGGAGGCCATGCAGCGTAGGTTTGCTGAGGCATTCGCTCCGGAGTCCTCTGGGTCACTAAGGACGACATGATCCGCAGTCACCTCCTCCCAGCCACGTACAAGTCCACTGGTTTCTTGGGACTGTAAATCATCCCTAAAAGACTGCTGCTGATGATGCTGAGTGCCAGCCTCCACCTCCATGCTGACACAATCCTCCTCCTCCTCCTCCTCCTCCTCTTCCTCTTCCTGTGCGATGGGTGAGACAGAAGGAACACTGTCTGGGTAAAGGGGGCCTTGAGAGGCAAGGAAGTCCTCCTCTTCCTGCCTCTGTTCTGCCTCAAGTGCCCTGTCCATTATTCCACGCAGCGTGTGCTCCAACAGGTGGACAAGAGGTACAGTGTCACTGATGCATGCACTGTCACTGCTCACCATCCTCGTGGCCTCCTCAAATGGTGCCAGGACAGTGCATGCATCCCTGATCATGCCCCACTGGCGTGGAGAAAAAAAAACAAGCTCCCCTGACCCTGTCCTGGTGCCGTAGTCGCACAGGTACTCATTGATGGCCCTCTGCTGCGTGTGCAGCCGCTGCAGCATGGCCAACGTTGAGTTCCACCTGGTGGGCATGTCACATATAAGGCGGTTCTTGGGCAGGTTCAACTCCTTTTGCAGCTCAGCCAGGCGAGCACTGGCATTATAAGATCTGCGGAAATGCACACAGACTTTCCTGGCCTGCCTCAGGACATCCTGTAAGCCCGGGTACCTGCCCAAGAACCGCTGCACCACCAGGTTAAGGACGTGAGCCACACAGGGCACATGGGTCAGTTGTCCCTGTCGGAGGGCGGAGAGGAGGTTGGTGCCATTGTCGCAAACCACCATTCCTGGCTTAAGCTGGCGTGGCGTCAACCACCTCTCGGCCTGGCCCTGCAGAGCAGACAGGACCTCTGCCCCAGTGTGGCTTCTGTCCCCCAAACACACCAGCGCAAGCACGGCATGGCATCTTTTTGCCTGCGTACTTGCGTAGCCCCGTGAACGGCTACGGAGCACCGCTGGTTCATAGGACAAACCACAGGAAGAGGCCATGGAGGAAGAAGAAGAGGAGGGGGTGGAGGAGAGAGGTGTGTCACAACCAGTAGTAGCATTTTGGAGGCGTGGCGGTGGGACAACCTCCAACACTACTGCACCTTGTCCTGCATCCTTCCCAGCTGCCAAAAGAGTGACCCAATGGGCCGTGAAAGAAAGGTAACGTCCCTGTCCATGCCTGCTGGACCATGAGTCAGCGGCAATATGCACCTTACCGCTGACCGCCCTGTCCAGCGAGGCCAAGACATTGCCTTCCACATGCCGGTAGAGAGCCGGAATAGCCTTCCGTGAGAAAAAGTGGCGTTTGGGAACCTGCCACTGAGGAACCGCACATTGCACAAACTCACGGAAGGGGGCCGAGTCTACCAACTGAAAAGGCAGCAGTTGAAGCGCTAGCAATTTAGCCAAGCTAGCATTCAACCGCTGGGCATGTGGATGGCTGGGAGTGAACTTCTTTCGACGGTCCAGCAGCTGGGGCAGGGAAATTTGCCTGCTAGAATCGGACGTCGGTGTACTGCTAGCAGAGTGGCCGCAAGTACTTGGCTGTGACACACCTAATTCTACACCTTCATTCCTCTCAGTGCATGTTTCAGAGAGGACTGAAGTTATAGTGGGGTTGGAAATCCCAGCTGATGCGGTGCAAGGAGAGGTCCGCTTTGTTCTTTGGTGTGGGTCTTTGAGGTAGGCTTGCCAACGAGCTGCATGGCAGGTCAACATATGTCTGGTCAGGCATGTGGTACCCAAGCGGCTGATGTTTTGGCCACGCGATATACGCTTGAGACATATGTTGCAAACAGCAGCTGTGCGATCTGATGCACTAGCCTCAAAAAAGGCCCACACCAAGGAACTTTTTGAATGACGGGCAGAGGCAGCGCCCTGCACAGGCGGAGCTCTGCGGTGTGATTCCGTCGGTGTACTGCCCTTACGCTGGCCACCAAAGGGCATCCTGTCTCGTTGGAGATGTGCCTCCTCCTCATCCTCCTCCTCCTCTCTCCTATTAGGCACCCACGTGGAGTCAGTGACCTCATCATCCCCTCCCTCCTCATCACTGGAGCCAATCTGGCAGTATGCTGCAGCTGCTGGAACATGACTGCCAGATTGGTGTCCTTCTTGAGCATCCCCTCTGTCTGCTCTCACCCTACTGCCTTCCTGTAGCTGGGTTTCATCATCAGACCCTTCGAAACGCTGGGCATCCTCCTGGAGCATGTACCCAACACTGTGCTCAAACAGTTCGGGGGACTCCTCAGGAGGAGGACATGGTGGGTCTAGGGAAGGAGTGACTGATGATGAGTCTGACATTGATACCAGGGAAGAGGACG
Organism: Rana muscosa; assembly: GCA_029206835.1. Classification (NCBI taxonomy): domain Eukaryota; kingdom Metazoa; phylum Chordata; class Amphibia; order Anura; family Ranidae; genus Rana; species Rana muscosa. The sequence continues at coordinate 574,280,681 of CM055117.1, read as the reverse complement.
CTTTGGCAGCTGCTTTGCCAGTACCCTGAGCCTGGGTGAGAGAGGATGAGGAGGAGGAGGAGGGCTTGGTCATCCACTCTACCAAGTCTTCGGCATGATGTGGCTCAACATGTCCAGCTGCGGAAAAGAAGGACAAGCGTGTCCCATGGCCATGTGCTGATGACAATGCACCGCGTCCACGACCAGCACTGTTGCCCCCAGACACAGAGCCTGCTTGCCCTCTTTTATTGCCTCCTGACTGTCTGCCTCTCCTTGTTTGCCTTCCAGACATTCTAATAGATGGCCTGCAGGGAGATGGGAAAAAAGCAATAAGGGCTACCTTCAGGTGTCCTTCTCTGTCCCTTGAAACAAGGACTTGCACAGTGAAAGAAACTGACACTCTCCCTACCTACAGTTTTCTGTCCCTAGAAAAAATGTTTTTTTTTAAGCACAATATAGCACAAGGAGAATTCACTCACTGTCCTTCCAGGTCCCTGGAAACAAGGACTTGCACAGTGAAAGAAACTGACACTCTCCCTACCTACAGTTTTCTGTCCCTAGAAAAAATGTTTTTTTTAAGCACACTATAGCACAAGGAGAATTCACTCACTGTCCTTCCCAGTCCCTAGAAACAAGGACTTGCACAGTGAAAGAAACTGACACTCTCCCTACCTACAGTTTTCTGTCCCTAGAAAAAATGTTTTTTTTAAGCACAATATAGCACAAGGAGAATTCACTCACTGTCCTTCCAGGTCCCTGGAAACAAGGACTTGCACAGTGAAAGAAACTGACACTCTCCCTACCTACAGTTTTCTGTCCCTAGAAAAAATGTTTTTTTTAAGCACAATATAGCACAAGGAGAATTCACTCACTGTCCTTCCAGGTCCCTAGAAACAAGGACTTACACAGTGAAAGAAACTGACACTCTCCCTACCTACAGTTTTCTGTCCCTAGAAAAAATGTTTTTTTTAAGCACAATATAGCACAAGGAGAATTCACTCACTGTCCTTCCAGGTCCCTGGTAACAAGGACTTGCACAGTGAAAGAAACTGACACTCTCCCTACCTACAGTTTTCTGTCCCTAGAAAAAATGTTTTTTTTAAGCACAATATAGCACAAGGAGAATTCACTCACTGTCCTTCCAGGTCCCTAGAAACAAGGACTTACACAGTGAAAGAAACTGACACTCTCCCTACCTACAGTTTTCTGTCCCTAGAAAAAATGTTTTTTTAAGCACAATATAGCACAAGGAGAATTCACTCACTGTCCTTCCAGGTCCCTGGAAACAAGGACTTGCACAGTGAAAGAAACTGACACTCTCCCTACCTACAGTTTTCTGTCCCTAGAAAAAATGTTTTTTTTAAGCACAATAAAGCACAAGGAGAATTCACTCACTGTCCTTCCAGGTCCCTAGAAACAAGGACTTACACAGTGAAAGAAACTGACACTCTCCCTACCTACAGTTTTCTGTCCCTAGAAAAAATGTTTTTTTTAAGCACAATATAGCACAAGGAGAATTCACTCACTGTCCTTCCAGGTCCCTAGAAACAAGGACTTACACAGTGAAAGAAACTGACACTCTCCCTACCTACAGTTTTCTGTCTCTAGAAAAAATGTGTTTTTTAAGCACAATATAGCACAAGGAGAATTCACTCACTGTCCTTCCAGGTCCCTGGAAACAAGGACTTGCACAGTGAAAGAAACTGACACTCTCCCTACCTACAGTTTTCTGTCCCTAGAAAAAATGTTTTTTTTAAGCACAATAAAGCACAAGGAGAATTCACTCACTGTCCTTCCAGGTCCCTAGAAACAAGGACTTACACAGTGAAAGAAACTGACACTCTCCCTACCTACAGTTTTCTGTCCCTAGAAAAAATGTTTTTTTTAAGCACAATATAGCACAAGGAGAATTCACTCACTGTCCTTCCAGGTCCCTAGAAACAAGGACTTACACAGTGAAAGAAACTGACACTCTCCCTACCTACAGTTTTCTGTCCCTAGAAAAAATGTTTTTTTTAAGCACAATATAGCACAAGGAGAATTCACTCACTGTCCTTCCAGGTCCCTGGAAACAAGGACTTGCACAGTGAAAGAAACTGACACTCTCCCTACCTACAGTTTTCTGTCCCTAGAAAAAATGTTTTTTTTAAGCACAATAAAGCACAAGGAGAATTCACTCACTGACCTTCCAGGTCCCTAGAAACAAGGACTTACACAGTGAAAGAAACTGACACTCTCCCTACCTACAGTTTTCTGTCCCTAGAAAAAATGTTTTTTTTAAGCACAATATAGCACAAGGAGAATTCACTCACTGTCCTTCCAGGTCCCTAGAAACAAGGACTTACACAGTGAAAGAAACTGACACTCTCCCTACCTACAGTTTTCTGTCCCTAGAAAAAATGTTTTTTTTAAGCACAATATAGCACAAGGAGAATTCACTCACTGTCCTTCCAGGTCCCTAGAAACAAGGACTTACACAGTGAAAGAAACTGACACTCTCCCTACCTACAGTTTTCTGTCCCTAGAAAAAATGTTTTTTTTAAGCACAATATAGCACAAGGAGAATTCACTCACTGTCCTTCCAGGTCCCTAGAAACAAGGACTTGCACAGTGAAAGAAACTGACACTCTCCCTACCTACAGTTTTCTGTCCCTAGAAAAAATGTTTTTTTTAAGCACACTATAGCACAAGCACAAAACACACTGACACTCTCCCTACCTATCCTTCTCTTTCCCTAAACTAAAGGAATCCAGGTTAAGCAAGAAAGAAATAAAAGTCACTGTCCCTGCCTATGCTGCTCTATCCCTGCTCCGGAACACACTACACTAGGCCGCCGTGCTGGCGGCCTTTTATAGTGTGGGGCGTGTACTAAACACCCTCAGCAATAATTGGCCACAGGCATCCTGCCTGTGGCCAATCATTGCTCTCCTCGCTGCCGGCGCTGTGATTGGCCAAGCATGCGGGGTCACAGTGCATGCTTGGCCAATCACAGCGCCTGGATGACACTGCAATGGCGTAGTGCATTGTGGGCCGTTCGCGTCACTCGAATTTGGCGCGAACGGCCCAAATCGTTCGATCTTCGTCGAACGATCGAACAGCCGATGTTCGAGTCGAACGTATGTTCGATTCGAACACGAAGCTCATCCCTACTGGCGACTCATAAAGTGGAATGTAATGCTCAGGAGGCATCGTAATGTTGGATTGGCTATATGGCCTATTTTTCTTGGTGGCACATAAATAGGAAGAGGAGGAACCATGAAAGCAAAATATGAATAAAGCTGACGATTAATTTGTTTATATCTACTTTTTAAATATATACAGTAATATCTACAATTTTTAGCCATACCATTTAATTTCTATGATACTGTTGCTTAGAATGTGAGTTGAAATAACTTTTAGTGATTCTTTTCAGGCATGATCCTTCTATATGAGCCAAATCTGCAGACAGTTATAACGAGTGCCAGGACTGGACCGTCCAAACCAGTAAGTGATATACAGCAGGACCAGCATCATGGATCTTTCTGGAATCTTATTTTTTATTTCTTCTGGCTTGGAATATAGTTATACATTTCCCTCATGTGTTTCTTGTGACTTGGATATCTCATGTTATCAGAGTACATGTCAGCTTTGTCACCACCATATATTTCATTTGTTTCTCTCCTTAGGATACTGCAAAATTTAAATCTGTTAGATCTTTCTCTATAAAATCCCAGTATGCAGCCTAATGTATCTATCAATCAATCTCTCTCTCTCTCTCTCTCTCTCTCTCTCTATATATATATATATATATATATATATAGATATATAGATAGATATATATATGTAGCGGGTTTGTACTTTCCCGGGTGTAATTCAAACTGGCAGAGACACCAGCGATGTGCACTGTCGCCTCCGGCTGGGGTTGAACCATTGCTGTGTGCTGTGCCTCCTTTTTGTCCTCCCTCGGCAGCGGTATGGTGGGGCGAGGAACCCGCCGTGCTTGCTGGGAGAGGGTATAAAGGGGCCAGCCATCTTTGTCACGGGGTCGAGTCCCAGGCACCTTCAGCCTGAGGGTGGTGGTTCGTGTCGGTCCTCTGGGCGGCCTAGGCCTAGAGGACGTCCGGAGGTCGTGTTCCATCCCAGGCACCTTTAGCCTGGGGTGAGGTACTCGGATGGAGGTCTGGAGCTCAGTGCCCAACACTGAGTTCTGCGAGGGAAGGGGGTCCTAGGGAACCCAGGGATTGGGAACCCGAATCCAGAAGGCGTAATGGACCGGGGGGAGCTCCTCACTTGAAGACCGGGTGCAGCAGATTGCCAGTGACAGGTGAGCCTCCCATCGGAGACCGCCTGGAAGGAAAATCCCCCCTCGCTAGGAGACCTCAGCCCACTTTCAGGAAGGAAAGTGGAGAGTTCATTGTGTCTGGGCCTACTCGCATCCACACCTCCTTGTTTGTTCTGTTCTTTAAGGGAGTCTAACTGATTATGCTGTTCACTCGAGAAGAATAAAGGAGTGTTGGACTTTAATGGTGTGGGGCTCTTTTCTGGTGGACATTGTTCAAGGTAACTCCAGGTGCACAACACTGACCCGAAGGTAGAGAAGGAACTTTGCTTACACCGCACAGACACATGTGGTGAAGGCTTGGCGTGGTGACCCCGCTCTCTCCCCTCTAAGGTACCCCTAGACAAGAGAAAGACGAGCTGATGCAAAGAGGGGAGTGAGGAGGCCGCTACATATATATATATATCTATATATATAGATAGATCTATCTATCTATCTATATATATATATATATATATATATAGATATATCTATCTATATATAGATATATCTATATATCTATATATATATAAAGCTTCTTCCAATTTTTTACCATCTAGTTTTCGAGTCCCTTTGGTATAGTCAGTAAAGGATAATATCAAAGAAAAAATACAACAAATGAAGGCGCCACTTAGTTATAAACTGTCACACTTTAATATTACAATAGTATTAAAGCACTCACTATTAAATAAACTGTAACAGGCACATAACTGTCTGGTCTACGACCGTACTCCACTTGTTGGCAATCTCAGTGAAAAAAGACATCCGTGCGTGCTGAGCGAGGAGCCGGTGTAATGTCCATATGGATGTATCCGGATGGTCTCTCAATGAGCCAGGAGGAGGGCTGGAACGCAAGTTGGGAGTCTAACTGGGACACAGCACTCAGCGGAGTGACGTCACGACCAGCATGCAACGCGTTTCGATGTTAGAGCAGAGAGACGATCTGAATCACTGCACGCATCTTTGTCAAGCAGGATAATATACACAGCTTTCAGAATGTGCGTATAAACACACAATCAAAAACAGAAAAATGGCTTGCACTGCACAGTTTGTGACATATTTAGGATGCATTCACATTGTGTCTTATTTACTAAATAAATTGAACAAGAGAGCAGACATAAGTTGCTATAGTATGCCTTAGGGATACACTGGTGCCAATACCGAGTTCTTTCATGAGTACTGGAAAATGTTTCCGAAACTGATACATCACAGTGCAATTTGCGTTCATACAAAATGAATGGGCGCAAATTGCACTGCAAAGAACAGCATGCAATTTGAACAGGAATGCAGTGCGATTCCTGTCTGAATCATATGCGATTTCCCCAACCGCTCCTGTGTGTGTGAACCCAGTATAGAAAGGGAAGCACCATCTAGTGCAGCAATGGGCTGTTTATTAAAAATGTGATAACAACTCGCATTAAAGTACATATCTAGTCAAATACAAATCTGCACAACGTACCCGTCCTGTTGATGATAGAAAACCACGGCTGTTGGAGGTGCTCACAGGGCTGGGGAAGATGTATAGGTGGTCCGCCCCCAAGCTGACATCACTTCTGCCCTATACTCACAGGAGTCCCGGGAATTTTTCCTGTAGCCCTGTGATGTGCTCATGCACCAAGCAAAGCAGCATATCCAGAGCAAAAAAGGCAATATGGGTTTTTATCATTTGAAACCCCTTTAAAGGCACCAGTGTATGAAGTCATCTATGTGTCTTGACCATGATCACAATGGACATATCTGTACATGCACACTGTAATATCTCTAGGTAATTTATTTATTTTTACAGTCACGTTTGATGATATCAGCATGCATTTTTGTGGGGTTTGTTACAACATGGCTTGCACCTGCAAGATTTTTAACAACGGTCAGATATCCCCCAAAACACACACTGAAGTATACACTTTATAGTAAACTTCACTTGTTAGTAAATTCTCCATACCTATGGACCAGAGTAAAGAATGACACTCTTGCTGCCCTACTAAGCAGATAACACAGTTTGTATATGTTACAAGCATATCTGACCACCTCCATGTGTATGCAAAACAAAACATTCTAAAAAAAAAAAAAAGTTTCAGAACATAATCACATGCTGGTAAAATAATTTTTCCATATGCGTTATATGCCATAAGTAAACCAGAAATACTACTGGTCAGCACCATTATAACCACTGGTATAATTCAGATATCTGAGATTACATGTGGTGTGTTGTGATGGGGCACCCACAAAGTCCATCATGAAGCAATGTGGCTGTGCTTTACTTTATCGGAGCCTCAAACCACACTTTTATGTTTTTTTTATCCACTTTTTTCTTTAGCCCAAATATCCGATTAAAACGCCAACTCAAACCAAAAGTTTTTTTAGTTTCTAACAGAGAAGACTTTGGACCCCCTGTCAGGTATTTTTTTCATGGTCTGTGTACCCATTGGGACAGTAAGTGTTGGTAAATCTCTTCAGTTTGGATACAGACTGCAAAAAAAACATATTTTTCCTGTAAAATGAGGAAGGGTTAGAATCTTTGTAGGGTTACTATAAATGTTACGTCACGCCCCTGTGACAGGAGGAGGAAGTTGGGTGGAATTTCCCTAAAGTGATAGTAATAAAAATATATATTTCGTTTTTCTCCAAAGCTAAAAATAAAAGTTTTAGTTGAGTTTCTCTTAAAGTTTAAGAATAGTGGTCATATGTATAGATGCCTCCACCAGATTGAGAGACAGGGCAATACCTTCCTGTACTTGAGCATTTCTCTTTTTGAGCGCTGTGACTCATTCATGATTCTCATCCAACAGGGACAGCAGTCCATGCATGTGGTATTCCTCCTCTTTTCTTTGTAGAAGAATCTGGTTGCCTTGCAGGGAAATTTTCCATCAAGTGAGATTTCAGCTCTAACTTCAAAGGCTCTTGGTATTGGCCAAAATTTGAAAATACTCGGTTATTACCCATGCACCAAAAGTGGTTGATTCTCAGACTTTTTTTATATTCTTTCACCATGCAAGTTGAGATTGACACCAAAAGTGAACACAATACCAAGAGGTCTTACCAGTGGAATCAACACTTTTACTTTAGTTCTTATTCAGCAAGGAATGTTGTAATTGTTTTCTATGTACAGTACGGCACATGCTGGATTATTATATATCCCCAATACTTAAAAAACAACTATACTACCACAATAAAATATAAATTGTTTCCGATGACTAGTGGTGTTGACCTTTTTGAAGTAAGTGATTTAAAATTGTAATTGAATTGTTAGGTATAACTCATCTTCGTAATTTGAAGAGTCAGTAAAGGCAATTTTGGTGTAAGAATCATAAAGAATAGTTCAGATCTCCTAATCTGTAGTAGTGCAATTCTGTGGCAGGAAATTCCTCTGTAATCTCTCTTATCCTTGTATATTATAAATAGGGTACACTACTCAAATCGTCTGTGCACATGTTCGGCCATGTGAACACACACACATTATTTTTATTTTTTCAAAAAACAGTCCAATTTGAGCTCAGTCTCCAGTTAACATGAGTTTTCTACAAGATGGACTGACCAAAAATGCATGTACGTTCTGCTTTATACAATGTAGAACACATATTGCACGTAGAAGAATGGAAATGTTAATCAGATGATTTATATAATTTTTTTTAATTGTACACTTTATTTAATTGCGAATTACCACACCTACATGCTTGTCATGTGAAAAGGGCCAATATTATATACTGTGTACTAGGTACATTCTGTGTGTGAATGTATTCACAAACAGTTTGTTTTGTTCATATTTTTAAAAAAGTGAGGCAAAAGTATGCTTCAAAACAACATTAGGCAATTATATGGTTATACCTTCGGCATTGCTAAGATATTGGTATACATAATATGATTCTCGAGCAACCTTGACATGAATGAAAACAACAACAGCATGTATTGAGGCATTTATGTATTATTTCTCAGCAAGACAAGAAGTGGGTATTAACCATTTGACCTCTAGCAGGCTTTACCCCCTTCACGACCAGGGCATTTTTTGTTATTCAGCACTGTGCTACTTTCATTTGCGTACAGTGTTGTATGAATTGCCAATTAAACTGAAATCATTTTTATTCACACAAATATAGCTTGCTTTTAGTAGTATTTGATCACCACAGTTTTTTTTTATTAAGTATATAAACAAAAAAAGACTTAAAATTGTGTAAAAAAAAATATATTTTCTATTATAAAACAAATAATTTTTTTTAAATAAGTCGAATTTCTTCATAAATTTAAGCTAAAATGCATTCAGCCAAATGTCTTTGGTAAAAAAAAATCACTGAGAGTGTATATTAATTTGTTTGTGTGAAAATTATAGCCTCCGCAAACTACAGTATATATAATGGAATTTACGGAGCTATAGGTGCCATACTGTAATGGTGGTGAGCAGCAACTTATGGTGTGACTGTGATAGAGTGGTGGGCAATCTGGAGCTGGGAGGGTCTCTAACTGACACTTAGGTCACTAGTGACACTAATACAATGATCAGTGATAATACTGTACACTGACACTGTACTAATGATACTGGCTGGGAAGGGGTTAATATTAAGGGTCAATTAGGGGTTAACTGTGTTAACAAGTGTAATGTGTGCTGCTTTTACTTACTAATCTGGCTATTTTCCCCCTGCTTTTCAGGGAGAAGAAACAGCCAGATTGCTGTTCACTGTACACAGAGTAATGTTTGTTTGTAAACACAGGGCTCTGTGTGTGATTAGACACGGCTGGTCAGCAGGTTTCAGTCACAATCATTGGCTGAAATCTGCTGCTAAACTTGTTCTGTGTTTCACAGCACAGGTCAGCAGGGGGCGCACCCCCAAACCTGGAAGCAAGCCTGCCACATACATGTATGTTGCTGTGCCTGCACTTGCTGCCCAAACGTAGTATATTTACTGTAAATGGTGGGCAGGAGGTTAATCTCTCTTAGAACCCCTTTAGATTTTTATTGCTACCTAAAGGCTCTATAAGTGCTTCCTTCTCTATCCAAGATTAGAAAAAAAAATGTATGTCAAACCAAAACATTTAAGTCAATTTCAGTTACATCAACACTTTTTAGACAATATTATTTTATTATTATTATACAGGATTTATATAGTGCCAACAGTTTACGCAGCGCTTTACAATATAAATTTTATCAACAGTTTCTCAATCAATTAGCAAAACTGGAATTAATTTTCTTTGCTACAGAGGAGATTTTTTACATTTACTTTATTTTACATAAATATCATTGAAGTACATTCATCTCATTAGAAATGTATCGCTTACTTTACAGTGCTGTAGCATTTGCTTCTATGTTTATTTTTTCTTCCCAAAAGTCATTGCCACAAGAAAACAGAATGGCACGGTTGCATGACGATAAACTGGATCACTGAGCGCTTTCTAGTCTTCCCACAGTATATTCAGCCCTTTATGTGGTAATTGATCCAGCTCCCCTGTGTTCTAAGCTTGTAGCTGAAGGTACTATGATACATAAATAAAACCTAAAATCCATCTTGCATCAATTTATTGCTAAAAACACCACAATGTTTACAAAATTCATGGAATGTGATTTGTGTTACTAGGTTATTACGAGGGTTTAGTTTTCAAAACAGGAATACTTACGCATTTAATCTTTGTACAGTAGATTATGTTTAATATTTCAAACATCAATTAAGAAAAAAACGCCTAGCTTGTACTCTGATAAAATTTGCAGAGTATAAGATTTCAGAAAAAGAACATTTAGACTGAGGATTTGGAGGTCTCTGCCAGGTTCGAAGCTGAGCCCTGACTTTTACCGCTAACAATAAATAGAGAGAATGGTGGGAGGAAAAAAAAAAAAATACATTTAGCTGGTAGGACCTTAGGTTAGTTTCATAATCTCCACTTTCTTTTCCATAATTGTTTGCAGTTGTGAAGTTTTATTTTCACTTGAAGCAGTCATTCATCAATGTCTTGCGAATGCGAGACAGACAAATCATTACAGCCTAGAACTTTAATTGGCATATTGCAAATGGTGATTTAGGCTCCCTTTTATATGAAGTCCACAAGTAAATTTGGCAGAAGCCAATTAACCGACAAGTGAGCCCGACTGTAGAGAGAAACTGGAGCACCTAGATATTAGCCTTGAAAATATGGTGAAAAACACACACTGCTGCCCTAGCAAGAATTCAAATTTGAACCCTCTAATTCACCATATTGCCTTATTTAAAAACATGTACTGTATTTATGAAAACAATACATCTTTGCTGTAAAGTCTTTTTAAAGTGATTCTTCAGCCAAATTTTTGTTATTTGTATTGGAAAATTTTACTCTGTCTGTAGAATACTATTACTGTCCAATTGAGAATGTTGACAACACAGTAAAAATATATATTTTTTTAAATAGAGTTGTAAAATACTACAACTCCTGCACCCATTTTTATTTTATTATTATTTTATTTTCTGTTGCAGATTTTACCACATCTCTTGTCTGGTGACAACATTGAAGAAATCGCTACAAGACCAAAGACAACTAAAAAGAGTCTGACTTTGAACTGGCCATAAGGTTGTTCGTTTTTTCATTCAGCCCGCTGGCTAAATGAAAAAAAAACAGATTCCTCCATTCAAGCAAGAGAGGTGGATGGAGGAATCCCCCCCCCCACCCCACCAGTACATTGTATTCTGACAGTGGGACATGCCGCTGTCAGATTACACTGATCAACAAAAGTTTTCAAACATTTTAAACAATCAACTTCTGTCGAGCAGGGATGGCTACACACTGAGCAAATTTCGATCCTTCTGTGGCCAGCTTAACTTTCTTTCTTCACTTTTCCTAGAACAAAAAAAAATGTTTGGTGTTACACTCAAGCAAAACCCACACATATAGTTAATCTCATTAATAAAAGGCTACACACCTAAATTGTGTGACCTCCAAATTAAAACCTATTAAAGGTATACCTTCTTCAGAAAATTATGTGTGTCCATAGGCATAGACACAGGAAGTGGATTGGCCAGTGGGCATTATACACATCATAATTTTAGGTTTATCATTAAGCCAAGCTATAGGCCAACTCTCATTGGTTCTCAAAGGCAGCTAAACATATTCAAAATTGTGGAACGTTATTGTTAAACAGTGGTTCTAAAAAGATATCAGTCGTATGTAAGAATAACCATTCTGAAAGCATTGGCTTATTCAATAAAAGGTGCTAATTCTTAAAGCAAAACTCCAGAATACACTATTTGCATCTATACTCTCCTCTTACTCAAACACCACGTAATATCAGAGAAATAGCAACTGTCTATTTGAGAAAGCACTTGCTGTACACAGCATTCATGGAAACCTAACAATCCAGCAGCTATTGAACCATTTAAAAATCCTGAACTGGCTTTACCTATGTAGCATGTGACCACTAGGAACCTTTTCTTCCTATGCCAGTGGACAAAAAAAATCTGTCCAGCAACTCTTTACACCACTACAGCATTTGTAGTACCTGACATTGCGCACTAACATGTTGCAAACTACGGTAGAAAAGAAAAGACTCGTACTTTAATATGGAAGAATAAACCCCCGAGGATAAAATTAGAACATCTTCAAAGGCCTAAGGACGATGGCGGGCTGACACTGCCCAACTGGTTGTACTACCTGGCTGCCCAGTTACAGCACCTGGTGGGGTGCTTTGGGACTGAGCCGGCTGGTTCTTCCCGGGCACTCATGCTCCGCACAATAGATGCAGGTCCCATCCCTCTGGCACTGGAGGCCCTGGCATTTGCCAGGCCGAATAAGAAGTATCCTACGTACAACCTTATACAAAAAGTGTGGAATAAGTGCAAGTATATACAACAGGCCGAGGGGTACACTGAATATAGCCCTCTCTGGCATAACGAGACTTATACGGAACTGGCTAAGTTGCAGGGAGGGGCTAGATGGATAGCACACGGGATTACCCATGTTAAGCACGTCTTTAAGAACGGTAATCTTAGGACATTTGCGGATCTGCAGGCGGAGTTTGGCCTGCCGTCCCCAATGTTCTTCCAATATCTGCAACTTCAGCATGCGGTTAGAGCACAGAGTAGATCTTCAGAGTGGCACTTGTCTCCAACTCCTGTATTCGGCCTCATCAGAGATGCTGTGACCTCGAAGCTACAATATCCTTTTACAATACTTCCTGGGGCAGCATCCCCTGAAGGTGAGGGAGCGGTGGGAGAGAGATGTGGGTCAAATGGACGGGGAGGAGTGGGAGGAGATATTTCAGGGGGTAAGTGTATGCTCTTTAAATGTGGCCCAGCGGCTCACGCAACTGTATATTATTCTGAGGGTATACTACACGCCGCATAGACTACAGCTGATGGGGTTGCAGACGGATGGTACCTGTACCAGATGTAGGAGGGACCATGGGGATCTTATTCACCTCCTGTGGCGCTGCCCCAAACTGCATTTATATTGGAATGAGGTGGTAACTGTGGTCAATTCTGTGTTCCAGATATCTTTACCAGTAGATCCCAAGGTATGCCTCTTGGGGGTGGTGGAAGAGCATGTGATAGAAGCGCATCCTAGGGAAGCAGTTCAGAGGGTGATGTTCCAAGCCAGGAGGCTGATTATGTTGTATTGGAAATCGGAGGCGCCCCCAACTTCGAGGGAATGGATATGTAAGATAGGGGATATGTTACGTATGGAAAAGCTCATCTACCAGCACAGGGGGAGTATGCAGAAATATGAAAATCTCTGGGCACCGTGGCTGGATACACCGGGGCTTGCCCCGGTGGACCTGGTCGCGGGCAGATTATTGGGCTAGTTATGGGGGGGGGGGAAACACTCTGCCTGTGAATGCTATATTGTAGGAAGAGAAATATTATGAGGTTGCTACTTTAACCCTGTTTTGTATCAATCGGTCATGAGCATGGAAGTGCTGATTATTGTTTTTGATGTATATGACTTTGTACCACCTTTGAATCAATAAACACATTTTTGTTGGTAAAAAAAGAAAAGAAAAGACTGATTTAACTGTATAAAGGATCACTCATTACCTGTACCCAACCAGGGCTGGCACAAAGATGGGTGCAGGAGGGACAGCCATCTTGGGAGCGGGGTGCTCAAGTGGGGGGGGTGACTCATGGCAAGTACTGTACCACATGAGCACTTCAGATCAGAAACTAGAGGACAGCATCCTCCATCTACCGGGACACTGATTTCTATCTACTCTGACTTCAACTGCTGTCACACTGCGCTCCCACATGCCAACAATCCACTCCCTCATCCCAACTGCCCACAGCCAACATGAAAACACACCACGCATGGACAACTGCCCATTAACCCCTAGATTCTAGAAATTAAGTGAATGGACAAGTATGCGCGGTGCACCGTCCGTGCCAACTATGGGCAGCTGGAGCACAGGTGGTAGAGAACCGACGCTTTAAATACAGGATGGCACACCAATCTAATACATTGTGCACTGACCCCCAACTATGGCTTTTACATACGTTATTGTACTGTTTAATTTTGACCTAATGGCTTTACTTCTAAAGACATGCATTTTCAGAAAGATGTCAGTAATGGCATTCCCCACAATTCTTCCATGACTGACTTACTTTAGGATTAGCGCTCTTTATTAAATAAATCTGCATACTGTATGTTTGACCACTTAAGACTTTTTCCAGAGAATAAAAAGGGGACTACCTCCAAATTGCAACACAATTCAGTAAAAAATAAGTACACATAGATCAATACAATTGATCATATACAAAAATGCATGTTAGTGAGGTGAGTCCATAAAAGAAGAAAATAAATAAATATATGTGTATCCAGAAATGAGTGTCCAATCACCATGTTCCTAAAAAATATTAAATGGATAAAGGTGCTCCAATCTTCATTAAAGTGCTCCACCCAAAGTGCAACAAATCAATATGCGCCCACCACGTGACCATCAGGCATGTATTATTAATTTCCCCTTCTTACAGATGCTGGGCAATTCCTCCAATAGATATCCAAACTACTCTTCCCCAGTTGGGGCACTGTAAGGAAAGGCTTCAAAATGGACCACAAGAGGGGCGTATATAGTGTAGTATGTTTTTAATGAAATAACAATATAATCCCAAGTGTGTCCACTCACATGTCCCCGTAGGGATATAGGCATAAGTCATGTGCAGCTTCCCGGCCGATAGATCCCGCATCATCATCATCCAGAGATTAAATTTGCCGTGCATTCCACCTAGAGGACGTGACACTAGTGGACTCACCTCACTAACATGGATTTTTGTACATGATATATTGTATTGATCTATGTGCACTTATTTTTCACTGAATTGTGTTGCAATTTGGAGGTAGCGCCCTTTTTGATTCACTGGTTTATGTTCATAGTGTTTGTCACTGATAAAGGAGCAGCCACCTAGTCTTACACACTTTTTTGTTTTATGGTGTTAGTAGTTGGCGCCCCTCTTAATTCATTGTCTACTGAAAACTTTTTGTTGGAAGAGGATGTCTTTGCAGCATACATTAATGCAGTATTTCTTCGAGTTGGGAATGTGTACCAATGGTGACATATTTAATCTCTTCCAATGCAAACACAATCTGCAATTTTGGTATTATCTTTCTACTTTATATAATCTTAATGAGAGGGGATGATCTGTCACTGCTTCTTGTTTTTTAAAGCGAAATCTGCCCTTGTTTGACCAGAGCAACTCCATTACAGTGATAGTAGCAGTATTGGCATATTAAACTGTAGATTTCCTTCCAAAATGAGGTGTAGTCTTGGATATGCTACACTTTGAAGACTAAACAATGTTAGCATTTGAGCATTTGTACAATACTAGGTGTCCTTAGAAATAATTGATCTCAATGGATAAGTGGATGACACTCCTGCCTTGCAGCTCTTTGAATGCTGGGCTGAATTCCCACAAGAGGCACTGTCTGCAAGGAGTTGGAATGCTCGCCCTCTCTTTACAGGGTTTCTTACAGGTGCTCCAGCTTCTTCTCGGAAACACACTGATTAACCCACCTACATACATCGCACATGTCACATGTACCTGCACTTTATATGATAAGCCTGTGATGATCATCTAAATGTGAGTTTTCACTTTTATACTTTTAATAAATACTACTCCTAAACGGTATCACGCTATGCGAGTTCTTTCCATTACATCACTAATGTTATGTGGATACCGAGCCTCTGTCCCCAACAAGATAGAATGGTATACAACTTCCGCAATTTATTGAAGTCTTGGATTGCTGATGTTGAGTTACCCGTTGGATTCAGGACCAGCTGTACCCATCAAGCTTACCCAATCAGCTTTTTACGACTTGGGTGGTATATGCCTCTCTAGGTCACTGACATCCGGTAAGCCTCCTCCCATTATCGGTGGTGGTGCCTTTGACTATTCTGTTTCCATCTAGAGGGTCACACCTGTGTTGGATTCTTCTTTGCAAATTTTGTCGGATCAAATCTTTATTCTTGGACTTTGTATTTGTCACTTATATTCACATTCATTGAATTCAACCTTTGTATGATTATTTTTCACTGTTTGAGGTGTTATCACACTACTTCACATAGTGAGGTTTCATTGAATACTTTCACTTGGTTCAATTTAATTTGTTATAACTGTGGTATATTTGTTTAACATTTAGAAGTGTCTATACACTGATCCTATGTGTCTATTTAACTATGTTTCTATGTTACCACTGAAAGTGCTACCAAACCTGCTGTCACAATATACATGAATTTAATAAATATTGAATTAAGGAAATGACATTGCCTAATAAAACCTCAAAACTTCAGAAAGAAAAGTATTTTCATTTAAGTTACCCATAGGCACAAATTGATCATCGCCTGATCCAGATGAAAATAGCCATAACAGGGAAGAAATGTTTCGTCCACTTCCGTCCTGTGTAGACACCTCCGAGACGGCTTATTTCTGGGAATTTTTTTTAATGATCTGAGATAAATTTCAGCTACCATTGCCTCCTAGGCTGGTGCCAGCATTTTCTGAATAAGAGAAAATATACATCAGTGTTCTGGTGCTTGTTTGAGCAAAAATCATTCTGTAGAAAGCTGTGGTTATATTTTTAGACTACAGTGTTATGTGCATGGGCTACATCATAGGTGTGCACAGCCCAGTACATTAGGGTGTGCACCCCAAAGCTCAAAAACACATGCATGTGTGTGTGTAAACATGTACTGTATATGGCCTGGTACATTAATCTCCCTCCTGGCACAGGGAAAGAGAGGTGTGTAAGCTCTTCTCTTATGGCAGAACAAGTAAGAGGGAGATCTTTCCCACCCACCGGCACATAGAGCGGTAATGCTAATGTGCACTAGGTCATTAGGGTGTGCCCGGGCACATATAAACAGCTTAAACCAATGGCCAGATATGACACGTGGGAGCAAATCAAGCTGTTTACAGAAACCCTGTCTCAATTTAAAATGCTGTTAAAGTGTTACTAAACCCACAGCAGTAAAATCAGTCTGTATATGCAGTAAAACATGCTTGTTACTGTGGAACCTAAGGGGTTTATACTCTGCATTGTGTAAAAAGGCTGTTTGATCCTGTCTTCTCTGATCCTCCACTTCTTCCACAGTCCCCCAATCCGTCTTCTGATAGAACAGACCATTGGGGCACTCTGCTCATGCTCAGTTTGGTGTGTATTGCTAAAGAGGTTTTTTTCTTGGGAGGGTGCATGTGATCAGCTCAGGGACAATCAGCACTGTCCAGACAGAGGGTCAGGAGTCATGCAGCCTCACAGGAAAGACAGAGGAGAATGAAAACTCCTCCTACAAGCTTTAACCAGTGCTTGGCCAGACACTGATAGAAGTCACAAGACTGCTATATACTGCTGATGAGAAAAGGTATTTAGCAGTTTATATTTACTAAATTAATTGCATTTCCATTTTCTTCATACTGTGGGAGACCGATTACTGAAGAACCCTGCATTCACTATATCTGGACAAAATTCATATAGTGAATGATTAGCTTAACCAAAGGTGTAGGCTTAATCACTTAATTTAAATTTATTTTTATTTTTTTAAATTTACAATTACAAGTTTGTAAATTATTACAAATGAACAGTTGGGCACACAAAAAGATGGAAAGAAAAATGAAATTAGAGCTAACATATTGTTCCTTACATTGTGTTGGCAATCTTGTACTTCTCCCAGAAACATATACCTCTTACTGTATATAAATTGAACACTAACTTGCCTGCGCCTTTTATCTACCCGAATTGAAAGTGACACACTCATACACAGATCCAGACTGTGTTCACACTTAAATGGCCATGCATTTGCTTTACTATACTGTTGCAAGCAAAAGGCTAATTTAACTATGCAACCTTAGCAAGTCTATGTCAATCTTTGTACGTCAAATCAAACCTACATTGTTTATAGTTTGTTTTATGACTTAAGTTTATGCTTAAGACTTAGCCTGCATATAAATCACCAAAGCCCAAAAGAAAATATACATATTGTATTCATTACGGACTAGTTAAGGGATTAGAACCAAATGACGTAACAATTCTTTACTGATTCTGGATAAATTCCACAATGCACATTTTTAAAAACCGCAGCGTTATATACAAGGCCAATATATATATATATATATATATAGATATAAAATTATATTGTATGCAATATTTTCCTTTAATAAAATCTTGATTGAGAAAAAAAAAATGATAGGTATTGGGAAACAGAGTCAGTAAAGATGATGTACTAAAGATATGGGAATCTTCACTTACTACAGTACATTGTAGCTGTGTTCATTTTGAATATCCAAGTATGTACAGGCTGAAAAAAAAAAAATATATATATATATATATATATATATATATATAAAACTTTTCTTTTCAAATGATCAGATAATTGAAGTAAATATTTACTTAATGTATTAGGAATATTTTGCTAAGGTAGTTGAGACACTTCACGCAAATGTGTGAATATTATACAACGATGTAAAAAGCAAATTCCTCTTTATTTATTTTCTGCACATGATTGTATATTTTTTATATTTTTATATTCAAGCAACACATTGTGCGAAGATTCTCAACGCCTTTGGTAAATCAGCCCCCACATATTTTTTTGCATGTATATTAATAATCAATACAAGTTAGTGAATCACATGTAATAAAGTATTATTTTGTGATACAATCTGCACAAGTTCCCAATAAAAAAAATAAAAAAAAAATATTTATAGAAATATTTTTTCCTTTAGAATGTCTCAGTAATATTTTTATTTGTAAGGTTACTTGAAAAAATAAAAATAAATCACCATGCATCATACAAGAATTGCTTAATGATTGTATTGTTTTTCTTTCCCATCAAATGTATAATGATATTAAGCACTGGATTTATCTATCAGTCTATTTATCTAAGGTATCTGTGTGTAGATGGGGGCTGAACTCACATTTATTTTCTTTATTAGAATTTATTACATTTTTGAAATGAAACATTTCACCTCTATGATAATGATGGGGCAACATCTGTTTTTCCTTTAGAAATCTTGATAAGGCCTCTGAATGTTCGCCTTTTTTTTTTTTTCCTCCTTTTTTCAGAAGTAGGAAAATGAGTGGAGCAGCTGCAGTAATATTGTGTCATCATCGCCAACGATTATTTTAAAAAGTGCAACACGGGGTCTGCTCAAAGACAAATGATTAAGAAAACAAAGGTCACTGGCATGCTTTAAACATTTCTTGGTGCCATTAGGAAGCTAATCCCGGAAAATATTTTTTAACATCTTTCAAACATACATATAATAGGGGCAGTGTTTGTACAATCAGGGAATAAACTGATAAATTAGGTATATGATTTATTTTCTCTATTGACCTGAATCAGTTTGCAGAATCACTATACTGGAGACGCTAGACTCTTTATTGTACTAGTAAAGTGCAGTACTTAAAAGTTAAATTCATATATTTACTTAGCACTCCTGTGCAAACTGTTGTTAAATGAATAGAATACCTGTGACTTATAACCTATAAGATAAATATAGTCACATGCAAACCATAGGCTTCTGTATTTGTTTACACATTGTACAAGAGACACATAAGTGTATATGTGGGTTAATGGGTTAACAAAAGCCCTTTAGGAACAATAACATGAAATAGATTTCATCATAACAAATGTCTTTATTTTTGAAGATTTTCACCACAAAAGAAAGGACAGTAAAGAGGTCATATACTGTATATTAAATAATGTCAGATGTACAAACAAGAGCCGGCCTCTGAATATTATTTTATGCACATATACAAGTATGCTCCGAAATATATATACCGTCATGAAATAGTTGGCACCCCAGAAATTTTTCCAGAAAATCAAGTATTTCTCACAGAAAAGTATTGCAGTAACACATGTTTTGCTATACACATGTTTATTTCCTTTGTGTGTATTGGAACAAAACAAAAAAAAGGGAGGAAAAAAAGAAAATTGGACATAAAGCCACACAAAACTCCAAAAATGGGCTGGTCAAAATTCTTGGCACCCTTAACTTAATATTTGGTTGCACACCCTTTAGAAAAAATAACTGAAATCAGTCGCTTCCTATAACCATCAATAAGCTTCTTACACCTCTCACCCGGAATTTTGGACAACTCTTCCTTTGCAAACTGCTCCAGGTCTCCCTTATTGGAAGGGCGCCTTTTCCCAACAGCATTTTTAAGATCTCTCCACAGGTGTTCAATGGGATTTAGATCTGGACTCATTGCTGGCCACTTTAGAACTCTCCAGCGCTTTGTTGCCATTAATTTCTGGGTGCTTTTTAACATATGTTTGGGGTCATTGTCCTGATGGAAGACCCAAGATCTCATACACAAACCCAGCTTTCTGACACTGGGCACTACAGTGCGACCCAAAATCCTTTGGTAATCCTCAGATTTCATGATGCCTTGCACACATTCAAAGCACCCAGTGCCAAAGGCAGCAAAACAACCCCAAAACATCATCGAACCTCCACCATATTTCTAGGGATGAGCCGAACACCCCCCGATTCGGTTCGCACCAGAACCTGCGAACGGGCCGAAAGTTTGCGCGAACTTTAGAACCATATTAAATACAATGGACTCGAATGTTCGAAATCAAAAGTGCTAATTATCAAGGCAAATATGCAAGTTATTGTCCTAAAAAGGATTTGGGGACCCAGGTCCTGCCCCAGGGGACATGTATCAATGCAAAAAAAAGTTTTAAAAACGGCCGTTTTTTCGGGAGCAGTGATTTTAATGATGCTTAACCACTTAACGACTGCTCACTGTATATATACGTTGGCAAAATGGCACGGACAGGCACAATCACGTACCTGTACGTGACTGCCTTCGTATGGGTGAGGGGTCCGATCGGACCCCCCTCCAGTACAGTGAGCGGTCGGTATCGCTCCGGGAGCGATCGGTGATGAGGGGACGGCCATTGGTTTCCGGGCACCCCCTCACGATCGCTCCCGGCGAATGAAATGCTTCCTCTGCCTGTGTAATGTAAACACAGGCAGAGGAAGTGATGTCATCTCTCCCTGCGGCGCTCACATATACCGAGCGCTGTAGAGAGAAGATGTCAGGTTAGTGCAGAAACACTACACTGACACATAGGCACACATAGGAACATGATTGCCCCCCCAGTCACCCCCAGATCAGCCCCCAGTCACAGTGTCACTGATTGCAGTGATAATTTATTTACTGATCACTGCAAACAGTGACATTTGTAACTGTAAAAGTGTCAGGGCAGTTAATGTAGGTCCCTTTAGGTCCAGGGTAGCCCCCTAACCCCCCCTAATAAAGGTTTAACCCCTTGATCGCCCCCCAGGTAACCCTTTCACCCCCTAGCACCACTGTCCCTAAGCGATCATTTTTTTGATCGCTGTATTAGCGTCTGTGATGCCGCTAGGTAGTCAGTTATTTTTTTAGGTTCGCCGCCAGGTTTTTATAGCGTCAGGTACCCCCATATATTACCTAATAAAGGTTTAACCCCTTGATCACCCCCCAGGTAACCCTTTCATCCCCTTTTGCCAGTGTCACTAATATAGCGATCAGAAAAACTATCGCTTAGACTACCTAGCGGCACCAGCATACCTGTTATTTTTTTAGGTTCACCGCCAGGTTTTTATAGCGTCAGGTACCCCCATATATTATCTAATAAAGGTTTTAACCCCCTGATTGCCCCTAGAGTTAACCCTTTCACCAGTGATCACCGTATAAGTGTCACTGGTGACATTGGTTAGCCAGTTAGTTATTTCGTTATTTAGGTTCCCCGTCAGGTTTTTATATAGCGTCAGGTACCCCCATATATTACCTAATAAAGGTTTTAACCCCCTGATTGCCCCTAGTTAACCCTTTCACCAGTAATCACCGTATAAGTGTTACGGGTGACGCTGGTTAGTTAGTTTGCTTTTTATAGTGTCAGGGCACCCGCCGTATATAACCCAATAAAGGTTTAACCCACTGATCGCTCGGCGGGTGATGTCAATTAGGTTTTAGCGTCAGAGAGGGTCTGCGTCGCCCCAGGCAGCGTCAGGTTAGTGCCAGTAACGCTAACACCCATGCACAAAGCATACACCTCCTTTAGTGGTATAGTATCTGAACAGATCAATATCTGATCAGATCTATACTAGCGTCCCCAGCAGTTTAGGGTTCCCAAAAACGCAGTGTTAGCGGGATCAGCCCAGATACCTGCTAGCACCTGCGTTTTGCCCCTCCGTCCAGCCCAGGCCACCCAAGTGCAGTATCGATCGATCACTTATCATTTACAAAACACAACACACATAACTGCAGCGTTCGCAGAGACAGGCCTGATCCCTGCGACTCCAGTACTGTAGGAGGTGATTTCACCACCACAGTTAAAAAAAAGACCATATATGCCGAAGCATGGGGGCAGCAGGGGGGAGGAGCAATTTTGCTCCGAATGCCTAGTACATATGGTCGAAATTCCAACGGAGGCTTGCCCGTGGAAAAGTCTGACCGCGTGTACGCGGCATAACTTTTGCGGGAGGATGCCCCCATGCTTCGGCATATATAAATGGTGCATGTATGTCCATCATTAGAAGTGGGTGAATGAAGGGAGGTATTCTAATGGTGGGCATACCCACTGATCAATCTCTTTTTTTTTTATTCAGCCAACAGGCTGCATGAAAAAAAAAATTACAATACATGTCCAACAAGGACCAGCAACGTACTGGTATGTTGCTGGACTTTGAATGGTTATACCAGATTGATGCCTGAGGGTTTAGGTATCATCTTGGTATCATTCTTTTCAGCCAGCGGCCGGCTTTCATGTAAAAGCAATCCTAGTGGCTAATTAGCCTCTGGACTGCTTTTACAAGCAGTGGGAGGGAATGTCCCCCCCCGGATATAAAAAGCGCCATTGGGAAATTGGGAAAGCATTTTATCACACCGATCTTGGTGTGGTCAGATGCTTTGAGGGCAGAGGAAAGATCTAGGGTCTAATAAACCCCATTTTTTTTCAAAAAAAGAGTACCTGTCACTACCTATTGCTATCATAGGGGATATTGACATTCCCTGAGATACCAATAAAAATGATAAAAATAAATAAATATGGAAGGAACAGTTTAAAAATAAATAAAAAAGCAAAATTAATAAAAAAAAAAAAAAAAAAAAAAGCACCCCTGTCCCGCCCTGCTCTTGCGCAAAGGCGAACGCAAGCATCGGTCTGGCGTCATATGTAAACAGCAATTGCATCATGCATGTGAGGTATCACCGCGAAGGTCAGATCGAGGGCAGTAATTTTAGCAGTAGACCTCCTCTGTAAATCTAATGTGGTAACCTGTAAAGGCTTTTAAAAATGTATGTAGTTTGTCGCCACTGCGCGTTTGTGCGAAATTTTAAAGCATGTCATGTTTGGTATCCATGTACTCGGCCTAAGATCATCTTTTTTATTTCATCAAACATTTGGGCAATATAGTGTGTTTTAGTGCATTCAAATAAAAAAAAGTGTATTTTTTCCCAAAAAAATGCGTTTGAAAAATTGCTGCACAAATACTGTGTGAAAAAAAAAATGCAACACCCACCATTTTAATCTGTAGGGCCTTTGCGTTAAAAAAATATATAATGTTTGGGGGTTCAATGTAATTTTCTTGCAAAAAAATAAAATGTTTTCATGTAAACAAAAAGTGTCAGAAAGGGCTTTGTCTTCAAGTGGTTAGAAGAGTGGATGATGTGTGACATAAGCTTCCTAATGTTGTGTATAAAATGCCAGGACAGTTCAAAACCCCCTCAAATGACCCCATTTTGGAAAGTAGACACCCCAAGCTATTTGCTGAGAGGCATGTTGAGTCCATGGAATATTTTATATGTTGACACAAGTTGCGGAAAAAAGACAATTTTTTTTTTTTTTTTTTGCACAAAGTTGTCACTAAATGATATATTGCTCAAACATGCCATGGGCATATGTGGAATTACACCCCAAAATATATTCTGTTGCTTCTCCTGAGTACGGGGATACCACATGTGTGAGACTTTTTGGGAGCCTAGCCGCGTACAGGACCCCAAAAACCAAGCACCGCCTTCAGGCTTTCTAAGGGTGTAAATTTTTGATTTCACTCCTCACTGCCTATCACAGTTTCAGAGGCCATGGAATGCCCAGATGGCACAACCCCCCCCCCCCTCAAATGACCCCATTTTGGAAAATAGACACCCCAAGCTATTTGCTGAGAGGTATGGTGAGTATTTTGCAGATCTCGCTTTTTGTCACAAAGTTTTTAAAATTGAAAAAATAAAAAAATCATTTCCTTTCTTCATTTTCAAAAACAAATGAGAGCTGTAATAAGTAGAATCTGTTTGTAATTTGGAACAGGTAAATTTTTTAAGTGTAGCTCCAGCCCAAAAATCTATTTTTAAGATTTTTGGAAAACTTAGGGAAGGGTTATATCACCCCTGTAACATTTGTTTTGCTGTCTGTGCAGTGTGCACCTGTTCAGAACATTTCACCTCACTTTCCGTTCCAATGACAAATGTTTTTTGAAAATTTGTTTTTTTTATTGAAACAAGAATTGGTGCTAAAGCATCAGTGGAGAGGAGACACTTTTTTCCTATATTAACTCTTACAGGAGAGAATTTCCCTTCCTAGGGGTAGATTTCCTCTCACTTCCTGTTGTCTCCTTCTGTTTGCAAGTAGGAGTCGTTTGTATGTTGGATGTTTGAAAGTAGGGGCCTGCCGTATATACTCTGCAGAAATTGTGGCAACACCAACACCTAAGGGCCAAACACTGTAAGCCCTCACAGTTACTCTTGGTGGGCGCTGGAACACCCTGCTGTGAACTATTATATCAAGAATTGTAATTACATGCCATTGTTGAACAGTGGTAGGAAAAATTGGGCCTTTGGTGGTGGTGCTGGTGCCTCACAGTTACTCTTGGTGGGCGCAGGAATGGGCCCAGCTGTGAAATATTAGATCAAGAATTGTAATTACATGCCCCTGTTGAACAGGGGCAGAAAAATTGGGCCTTAGGCACTGGTGCCACAACACTGCAACCCCTCACAGATACTGTACTGGGAGCGCAGCAATGAGCCCTGCTGCAAAGTATTGCATCAAAAATTGTATTTACACGCCCCTGTTAAACAGGGGCTGAAAAATTGGGCCTTAGGCACTGGTGCTGGTGCCACAACACTGCAACCCCTCACAGATACTGTAGTTGGAGCACAGCAATGAGCCCTGCTGCAAAGCATTGCATCAAAAATTGTAAATACACGCCCCTGTTAAACAGGGGCTGAAAAATTGGGCCATAGCCACTGGTGGCGGTGCCCAGAACCAAAAATGTTCTTACAAGCTATCAGCGTGATCATTGAGGAGGAAGAAGATAGTCACTCAGCATAACAGGATAGTCACTCAGCATCAGCATAGGCAGTCTTGAAGGGATCTGACATTTCCCAAAAAATTATTCGGTTACATCAGCATCAGGTGCTTGGTAGCTGGTGGTGATCCAAGACTGATTCATTTTTATGAAGGTCAGTCGATCGACCGAGTCGGTGGACGGGCGCACCCTGTGATCGGTTACAAAGCCTCCAGCAGCACTGAATGTTCGTTCCGAAAGAACGCTGGATGCAGGACAGGCCAGTAGCTCAATTGCATACTGTGCAAGCTCTGGCCAGTGATCCATCCTCAAGACCCAGTAACCCAGCGGATTTTCAGTGGGAAAGGTGTCCAAGTCTGATCTTGCCCCTAGGTATTCCTGCACCATGTAAACCAGACGCTGGCGATGGTTGCTGGAACCGATCATACCTTGGGGCTGCGCACTAAAAAATTGTCTGAACGCATCGGTCAGACGGCCACCTTCTCCACCGCTCCTTCTTTGACTGACTGAAGCCACAGCAACACGTTGTCCAGGACCAGGAATTTGTAACCTCCCAGTCTCTGGGAACGCGTTGCACAGACCTTTCTGCAAGGCCTCCCGAAGATGCTTCATCCTCTGCTCCCTCTGCGACGGCAAGATAAGGTCCGCAACCTTACCCTTGTAACGTGTATTAAGGAGGGTTGCCAGCCAGTAATGATCCCTCTCCTTGATCGCAAGAATATGAGGATCCTTCTGCAGGCTTTGCAGGATCAGGGAGGCCATGCAGCGTAGGTTTGCTGAGGCATTCGGTGAGGAGTCCTCTGGGTCACTGAGGATGACATGATCCGCAGCCACCTCCTCCCAGCCACGTACAAGTCCATGGGTGTCTTGGGACTGTAATTGATCCCTTGAAGACTGCTGCTGATGCTGAGTGCTAGTCTCCACCTCCATGCTGACACAATCCTCCTCCTCCTCCTCCTCGTCCTCTTCCTGTGTGATAGGCGGGCCAGCAGGAACACTGTCTGGATAAAGGGGGCCTTGAGAGGTAAGGAAGTCCTCCTCTTCCTGCCTCTGTTCTGCCTCAAGTGCCCTGTCCATTATTCCATGCAGCGTGTGCTCCAACAGGTGGACAAGAGGGACAGTGTCACTGATGCATGCACTGTCACTGCTCACCATCCTCGTGGCCTCCTCAAATGGTGCCAGGACAGTGCATGCATCCCTGATCATGGCCCACTGGCGTGGAGAAAAAAATCCACGCTCCCCTGACACTGTTCTGGTGCCATATTGCAATAGATACTCATTGATGGCCCTCTACATTGGCCATTCTGTAGCGGCTGCACACGCAGCAGAGTTCCACCTGGTGGGCATGTCACAGATTAGGTGGTTCTTGGGCAGGTTGTAATCCTTTTGCAGGTCAGCCAGCCGAGCACTGGCATTATATGACCGGCGGAAATGCCCACAGAGTTTCTTGGCCTGCTTCAGGACCTCCTGTAAGCCCGGGGACCTGCCCAAGAACCGCTGCACCACCAAGTTAAGGACGTGAGCCAAACAGGGCACATGGGTCAGTTGTCCCTGTCGGAGGGCGGAGAGGAAGTTGGTGCCATTGTTGCAAACCACCTTTCCTGGCTTAAGCTGGCGTGGCGTCAACCACCTCTGAGCCTGCCCCTGCAGAGTTGACAGAATCTCTGCCCCAGTGTGGGTCCTGTCCCCCAAACACACCAGCTCAAGTACCGCATGGCATCTTTTTGCCTGCGTACTTGCGTAGCCCCTTGAACGTCTACTGAGCACCGCTGGTTCCGAAGACAAAGCACAGGTAGAGGCCATGGAGGAAGAAGAAGAGGAGGGGGTGGAGGAGAGAGGTGTGTCAGAATCACCAGTAGTAACATTTTGGAGGCGTGGTGGCGGAACAACCTCCAACACTACTGCACCTTGTCCTGCATCCTTCCCAGCTGCCAACAGAGTCACCCAATGCGCCGCGAAAGATAGGTAACGTCCCTGTCCATGCCTGCTGGACCATGAGTCAGCGGTAATAAGCACCTGTCATGGTTATGCAGTAATGTTTGTCTCTCAGCTTACCTCTCCATGTGTTCACCTTAGAGGCCAGACACTCTCACCTGGCTGCTTTTATAATCTCTCCTCCAAGCATGGCCCCACCCCAGGCCCTATCAGAGAAGTCTATATTAACCTGTGAACTGCAAGTCTGCCTCGCTGATCAACGTTGTTTGTTAAGCATTGTTTTGGGTGCCTGCTTGCCATGTGCTACGTCTATCTCTTGTTACCGATCTTGGCTTGTTCTCGACTATCCCTGTCTGCCTGTGACCTTGACATTTGGCTTGTCCTTTCTTTATCCTTGTCTGCTTGTCGCCCTGACCTTGTCTTGTCCCCTCACTATCACTTGTATCCTGAGCTGCTGCTTCCCCTCTATCCTCTATACCCTACGGAGCGTGAGCTAGGGGACTCTGGGGGTCGCGACCTGGATCCAGTTGCAGCTCAGTCCATCCTCACCACTAGAGGCTCTGGTGAACACCTGCTGGATCTTAGACTCTGCGCCCTGGGGAATCTTGGGCTCTAGCTCCCTGTGGGATCCCTGTTTGTGCTCTTGTGGACCTGCCTTCCTTAACCACCCAGTGTTCCATCCGCAGCAGTCAGCTATAGGGTTCACTACCTTAACGGTGCACTCCTGACCCCAACGGTGTGCATCTGTCACCTGGCTTCAGGTGACCTAACAGTTTGATCAGCCATGGACCCGGCTGACATGCCACTTTCCATAGATGATCCATTACACGGCATAGTTCGCAGATTTGAGACCCAGGAATCGAATCAGACTCAGGTGATGCGATTCCTTCAGGATCTAGCTTCCCGCTTCGAGCAGCTTCAGGTCTCCTTGGGAACCCCGAATAACAACCTCAAGCACAATCAGCGACTGCACCTATTCCAATCGCAGTCACAGCCACACATTCACTACAACTGCCAGCTCCGTCCCGTTTCTCTGGAGACTCCAAGGCCTGCAGGGGGTTCCTCAGCCAATGCAGTATTCATTTTGAGCTCCAGCCTCAAAACTTTCTGTCTGATCGGGCAAGGGTAGCCTATATCATCTCCCTCCTCTCCGGTGAAGCTTTAGCCTGGGCAGCCCCTCTGGGGGAACTGAATGATCCTGTGGTTTTTAGCCTGTCTGACTTCTTGAAACTTTTTCGGAATATCTTCGAAGAACCGGCTCGTGTCTCTTCAGTGGCCAGTGCCCTTTTACCTATTTGCCAAGAGTCTACTTCTGTGGGACAGTATGCTCTTCATTTCCGCATACTGACGGCTGAGTTGAGCTGGAACAATGAGGCCTTAGTCTCAACCTTTTTGCATGGCCTTTCTGATAGAGTGAAGGATGAATTAGCAGGAAGAACCATCCCCACTGATCTGGATGAAGTTATCTCCTTGTGTAACCAGATCGATATTCGTTTTCAGGAAAGGACCCTAGAAAAGCGACGCCGGCACTCCTTGGTCTTTAGTCAGCCTCTCTTCGACCCGTGGAGCATCTCCTGCCAGCTGAGGAACCCATGCAGCTGGGTCGGACCAGGCTATCCCCCGAGGAACGTGCTAAGCGCAGAACTCTGGGCCTGTGTCTCTACTGTGGGGGCAAAGGTCATTTTCGTGACACTTGCCTTCTTCGCCCGGAAAAACGCTCGGGTCCAATACATCTGGAAGGTGGAGTATTGGACCCAGAAATATCACCTTCACCATCTCGTCTTCTTCTTTCTGTGACCTTGACTTTTGGCTTGTCCTTTATCCTTGTCTGCTTGTCGCCCTGACCTTGGCTTGTCCCCTCACTATCTCTTGTATCCTGAGCTGCTGCTTCCCCCCTATCCTC
Organism: Rana muscosa; assembly: GCA_029206835.1. NCBI lineage: Eukaryota > Metazoa > Chordata > Amphibia > Anura > Ranidae > Rana > Rana muscosa. Next base: position 574,251,844 of record CM055117.1, on the reverse strand, counting down.
TATACCCTATGGAGCGTGAGCTAGGGGACTCTGGGGCTCGCGACCTGGATCCAGTTGCAGCTTAGTCCATCCTCACCACTAGAGGCTCTGGTGAACACCTGCTGGATCTTAGACTCCACGCCCTGGGGAATCTTGGGCTCTAGCTCCCTGTGGGATCCCTGTTTGTGCTCTTGTGGACCTGCCTTCCTTAACCACCCAGTGTTCCATCCGCAGCAGTCAGCTATAGGGTTCACTACCTTAGCGATGCACTCCTGACCCCAACGGTGTGCATCTGTCACCTGGCTTCAGGTGAGCTGGCAGCACCTTACCGCTGACCGCCCTTTCCAGCGAGGCCAAGACATTGCCTTCCACATGCCGGTAGAGAGGCAGAATCGCCTTCCGTGAGAAAAGTGGCGTTTGGGAACCTGGAAGGGGGCAGAGTCTACCAACTGAAAAGGCAGGAGTTGACGTGCTAGAAATTTAGCCAAGCTAGCATTCAACCCGCTGGGTATGTGGATGGCTGGGAGTGAACTTCTTTCGGCGGTGCAGCAGCTGGAGCAGGGAAATTTGCCTGGTACAATCGGACGTCGGTGTACCGATAGCAGATTGCCCGCAAGTACTTGACTGAAACCTGCACTGAGAGGAATGAAGGTGTAGAATTAGGTGTATCACAGAGAGGACTGAAGGTATAGTGGGGTTGGAGATCCCAGCTGATGAGGAGCAAGGAGAGGTCCGCTTTATTCTTTGGTGTGGGTCTTTTAGGTACGCTTGCCAACAAACTGCATGGCAGGTTGACATATGTCTGGTCAAGCACGTGGTGTCCAAGCGGCTGATGTTTTGGCCACGCGAGATACACTTCAGACATATGTTGCAAATGGCAACAGTGCGATCTGCTGCACACGTCTGAAAAAAGGCCCACACCAAAGAACTTTTGGAATAACGTGCAGAGACAGCAGCGCCCTGCACATGTGGAGCTCTGTGGTGTGATGCAGTTGGTGTGCTGCCCTTAAGCTGGCCCCTGGAGGGCATCCTGCCTCGTTGGAGATGTGCCTCCTACTCCTCCTCCTCTCTCCTATCAGGCACCCACGTGGAGTCAGTGACCTCATCATCCCCTCCCTCCTTATCACTGGAGCAAATCTGGCAGTATGCAGCAGCTGGGGGAACATGACTGCCATATAGCTGTCCTTGTTGGGCACCCCCTCTCTCTGGGCTCACGTTACTTCCCCCTCTCTCTGGGTTCACGGTACTGCCTTCCTCTAGCTGGGTTCCATCATCGGAGCCTTCAAAACGCTGGGCATCCTTCTGGAGCATGTACCCAACACTGTGGTCAAACAGTTCGGGGGACTCCTCAGGAGGACATGATGGGGCTAGGGAAGGAGTGACTGATGCCATTGAGCCGAGGGAAGAGGCCACTTTGGCAGCTGCTTTGCCAGACAAAGTACCCTGAACCTGGGTGAGAGATGATGAGGAGGATGAGGACGGCTTGGTCATCCACTGTACTAAGTCTTGGGCATGTTGCGGCTCAACATGGCCAGCTGCCGAAAAGAAGGACCAGCGTGTCCCACGGCCACGCGCTGATGAGGATGCACCGTGTCCACAACCAGCACTGTTGCCTCTAGACACAGAGCCTGCTTGTCCTCTTTTATTGCCTCGTGACTGTCTGCCTCTCCTTGTTTGCCTTCCAGACATACTAATGGCCTGCAGTGAGATGTAGCTGCACAAAGGTGGGATGAACTTGTAACCTTGAGATTGTTGATATTTTTCCACAATTTTGGTTCTCAGACAGTTCTCTTCTCCTCTTTCGGTTGTCCATGCTTAGTGTGGCACACACAGACACACAATGCAAAGAGTAAGTGAACTTCTCTCCTTTTTATCTGCTTTCAGGTGTGATTTGTATATTGCCCACACCTGTTACTTGCCCCAGGTGAGTTTAAAGGAGCATCACCTGCTTGAAACAATCTTATCCACAATTTTGAACATGGGTTCGACTCGAACACGAAGCTCATCCCTACATATTTCACAGTAGGTACTTCTTTTCTTTTCTTTTCTTTGTAGACCTCATTCAGTTTTCGGTAAACAGTAGAATGATGTGCTTTACCAAAAAGCTCTATATGGGTCTCATCTGTCCACAAGACGTTTTCCCAGAAGGATTTTGGCTTACTCAAGTACATTTTGGCAAACTGTAGTCTTGCTTTTTTATGTCTCTGTGTCAGCAGTGGAGTCCTCCTGGGTCTCCTGTCATAGCGTTTCATTTCATTTAAATGTCAACGGATAGTTCGCGCTGACACTGATGCTCCCTGAGCCTGCAAGACAGCTTGAATTTCTTTGGAACTTGTTTGGGACTGCTCATCCACCATCCGGACTATCCTGCGTTACAACCTTTCATAAATTTTTCTCTTCCATCCACGCCCAGAGAGATTAGCTACAGTGCCATGGGTTGCAAACTTCTTGATAATGTTGCGCACTGTGGACAAAGGCAAATCTAGATCTCTGGAGATGAACTTGTAACCTTGAGATTGTTGATATTTTTCCCCAATTTTGGTTCTCAGACAGTTCTCTTCTCCTCTTTCGGTTGTCCATGCTTAGTGTGGCACACACAGACACACAATGCAAAGACTAAGTGAACTTCTCTCCTTTTTATCTGCTTTCAGGTGTGATTTGTATATTGCCCACACCTGTTACTTGCCCCAGGTGAGTTTAAAGGAGCATCACCTGCTTGAAACAATCTTATTTATCCACAATTTTGAAAGGGTGCCAAGAATTTTGACCAGCCCATTTTTGGAGTTTTGTGTGACATTATGTCCAATTTGCTTTTTTTTCCTCCCTTGTTTTGTTCCAATACACACAAAGGAATAAACATTTGTATAGCAAAACATGTGTTACTGCTATACCTTCTGTGAGAAATACTTGATTTTCTGGAAACATTTCTGGGGTGCCAACAATTTAGACCATGACTGTATATATATATATATATATATATATATATATATATATATATATACACACATACACACACACACTATATTACCAAAAGTATTGGGATGCCTGCCTTTACACGCACATGAACTTTAATGCCATTCTGTAGGGTTCAATATTGAGTTGGCCCACCCTTTGCTGCTTTAACAGCTTCAACTCTTCTGAGAAGGCTGTCCACAAGGTTTAGGAGTGTGTCTATGGGAATGTTTGACCATTCTTCCAGAAGCCCATTTGTGAGGTCAGGCACTGATGTTGGACGAGAAGGCCTGGCTCGCAGTCTCTGCTCTAATCATAATTCATCCCAAAGGTATTCTATCGGGTTGAGGTCAGGACTCTGTGCAGGCCAGTCAAGTTCCTCCACCCCAAACTCCCTCATCCATGTCTTTATGGACCTTGCTTTGTGCACTGGTGCGCAGTCATGTTGGAACAGGAAGGAGCATGAAATTGTCCAAAATGCCTTGGTATGCTGATGCTCTAAGAGTTCCCTTTACTGAAATTAAGGGGCCAAGCCCAACCCCTGAAAAACAACCCCACACCATAATCCCTCCTCCATCAATTGATTTGGACCAGTGCACAAAGCAAGGTCCAGAAAGACATAGATGAGCGAGTCTGGGCCCTATTGAACCCTACGGACTAGACTGGGATGCCATTAAAGTTTATGCGCGTGTAAAGGCAGGCGTCTTAATACTTTGACAATATAGCGTATGTAGTATTGTTATTTTTATTATTAATAATATATTATAGGATTCATATAGTGCCAACAATTTGGGCTTTACAAAGTGGAGGCAGACAGTACAGTTACAAAACAGTTCAATATAAGAGGAATCAGAGGGCCTTGCGTGGTGGCTCTTACGATCTAAAAGATTAGTAGTCAATCAGCCAATGCAATCTAAGCACCCATTATATTTTTCCTTTAAGATCATTGGCCAGGGTTTCTGTACACAAAAATGTATACCCATATAAGTTACCATACATCCATTGTCGTATCACAGTCTTGTCATTACATTCAACACTGGCATTCATGTGATTTGTTTTTCGCATGATTTTACAAATGTCTATGTCTTTACTACATTGGCTATTCAAAAACATTGGGGAAAATAAAAAAGAACCTCGTGCTATGAAATAATAATAATAAATTAAGTGATAATTTGGATAGTGTATTAGAGCTGCTCTCCTTAAAAGTGCAAAGTGCTGCCTTGAACTGATGAGAAATACTGTATATACTCGAGTATAAGCCAACCCGAATATAAGCACCTAATTTTACTACAAAAAACTGGGAAACCGTATTGACTCGAGAAATGCAGCAGCTACTGTAAGTGGAAAAGAAGGTCAACAATGCCCATCTGCAGCCTCACTGTGCCAATTTGCAGCCTCACTGTGCCCATCTGCAGCCTCACTGTGTCCATTTGCAGCTTCACTGTGCCCATTTGCAGCCTCACTGTGCCCATCTGCATGCCTCACTGTGCCCATCTGCAGCCTCATGTACCTGATCTCCATTACACCAGCGCTGTGACATGCAGTCTAGTCGGTGGCCGTCCAGTGTAACAAAGCCCCGCCTCCTCCTCGTCCTTGTCCGTGACGGAACACTGATTCAGTTTACCAGCAGTGAGTCAGTGTTCCGCCTATCACGGACGAGGAGGAGGAGAAGGTGGGGCTTTGTTACACTGAATGGCTGCCGACTAGACTGCATGTCACAGCGCCGGGAGATCAGGCAAATGAGGCTGCAGATGGGCACAGGGAGGCAGGGAGACTCGAGAATAAGCCGAGGGGGTCTTTTTCAGCAAAATGTGCTGAAAAACTCTGCTTATACACGAGTATATACGGTATGTGAATGTAGGGGGAGCTATAAATCTGATCAGGCTCTAGCTACAACAATAATAAAGTGCACAGTGCTAATCAATACATATAAAATTCATAACATTAGTGCAAATAGACAATATAGTGAATATTTCATCACAACAAAAGTCCATACATTGATTGTGATACGACTTCAATCTTTACACCGTCACCAACGGAAAAAATATAATATTCAAAAACATTGTTTCTCTAGTGTACATTTGATTAGTTCTTCTAGGTGTAAATTAGGTATTCAATTCATTTATACCGTGTATGCCGATTCCGTAGTACATTCACATCAGTCTTTGCTACACAAGGAGGTTTTTCTTTTAAAATTCTAGCATGGTTTTATGAAGTGAAGAAATAGGGGTCATATTTGTGTTTCAAAAGTATAGGGAGATAATATTCTTTCAAGATTCCTGATATGAACAAACAACAACACATCTAGTGCCAGGAGAGGTGCTGGAAGCATGAATGGGGGAGCTGATGCCTTCTTGCTTAGCATACGTCTACTCTGAATGCATGGGCGTGGCCAGAAGAGGGGTTGCGACCAAAATGAGCGTTGCCAAAAGTGAGTGTTTCTTCCTGGAGCTTTTAGTGTGCAGCCTTTCTCCCTAAATAGGGCCAAGAGAAACAGTGAAGAGATTGCGGGAAATAAAATAAGCTCCATTGGGGCCAGCAATAAAAGCCACCAGCACGTGTTGAGTCCAGTAGTGGTAACTCCCAGCATATGTCAGGGCCAGCAATGATAACCGCTAGAAAGAAATCAGGACAAGCAATAACCTCAAGTCAGTGGGATAGTCAAGTATAGTATTACAACAACAGCAAAGAGACCAGGGAATAATCAAAAGATTCAGTCACACACTGAAAACAGGCCACGCAGCACTCTGTCCCATGCTGATAGCGAAATAAAGCTGTACACAGAGCGCACAGCCAAATCTCATGTCTCTAATAATAACACATTTTGTCTTAATGATATAATGCATCTCACCAATCATTCGGTTTCCCATTCATCCAAAAACCAGACATCACCAGACTTATGTTCTCAGTTCCTCAGCATCACTGATCTGAGACCAGTCTGCCTTGATCTTTTAATTAAATTACCAGCAGGAAGTGATGTCACAGCATGTGACCTCCTCCATGGGAAATGAGGTCACAGGGTGTGAGCTCCACACAGCAAATGACCATATAAGGATATCCTTCTAACAGGATGTGTTAAATACAGTTAATACAATACAATAATGGCTAAAGTCTTATGAGCGTGTCCAGGCAGGGAAAGCGTGTATGTATGGTTTTAATAAACGAAGCCGTATGGCTTTAAAACATGGACGTTCTCCCTGACTATGAAACGCTCATAAGCTCTCATATTACCACTGATAGGAATCCTTATTTTGCGCTATTCCAGGGAACAGCGCATATTTGGATTATACTATTATTGCTTGTGGAAGGGAGGCTATCTGCAGGCGTGCGCTATGAATCCCTACCATGCTGATCAGACATAGCAGAGACAAGAGCGCACATCCGCCTATAACCAATAATGTCCTTGCAGAGTGAACATATCCCCCCTCGACGATCGTCTGCGCTAATGCAGAGAGGGCCCTTCGTCGGCGGACATATCCCCACTTTGCAAACATCATCTCTAACCTTAAGACGTTTTTCCACTACCAGACGGGTTTCAACCAACGTCAGTCTGCCCCAGTTAGCTCTTTAGAGCGGGTTGCTGGAGAACTAACACTGGAAGACACTATGACAATACATATTAAATACGTCTTCATAAAATTTCCACGACAATGCCAACGTTACAAGTTCTTCCAGACCACTTACCCTTTACACCACAAGGACCTGCTCTTCTTATATCAACAATGTAAATACTGGTAGCCCTGAGCCCAGCAGCCTGCGAGTACTATTAACTAGATGTTGGGAGCTCAATTGTTGTAGAAATTCTAAATAACACCTGCATTTATGTAATAAAATAATAGTGAATAACACCTTACTAAAACTATGCAGCTGCTGTGGTAAACATAAAAAAAAAATATATATATATATATATATAAAAAAAAAGAAATCACAACAGCACTCACACATCTATCTATGCAAGATTAGACATAAATAAATAAATGTCGCTTGTTGGTATAATATACACCTCAGAACAGGATTCAGAAGCCAGGAACCATGCATGGACAATCAGAGAAGTTGCCAAAGGTACCACTTTCCTCAAATACTGTTTTGGCTCTCAAGCCCTCCCAGAACCACTGGACATATACATCAGGACTATTACGAAGGAAGGGAGAAGCCTCTCATAGCGTATTAACGTTTTATTAGAGCATAAACAAGAATAAAAGTGTACTTACAATGTGTTAAACGCAGCCAAGTTTTCACAATGGTAAACTAGGAAGTGTTGCTGGTTTTCCAGCATGCATTCCACTAAGCTGGAAATGATGTCACCGGAAAGCCTGACCTGCGCGTTTCATCATTCATGTGCAACGTCCTCAGGAGCAGTAAGTCACAGCTGTCACCTCCGTGTTATATACCAATTACCAAAGAGCAAAATCGCCCACTACATCCAAATGAATAGGGGCCATAAATAAAAAAAATTAGGGACCACTTAATATTAGCCATAATAAATCATAATAAAGCCAACTGTTAGGCCTCAGTCATTGCTTATTAGCTAGGAAAAGTTAAAAACAGACTCTCACTACAGTGCACGGGTGTTGCTAGGATTGTGAGAGACTTAGGGCACCCAGGGGGCACACAAATTTTTTTTTTTAGCATGCCATGGCGAGCAGTGGGCATGTAGAGATAGCACCTAACAGTGGGAGTGGCTTATGAGGAATAGGTTAAATAGAACCTGAACCCACTTGCTATATACACTGCAAGCATGTTGCAACCCTTGTACCCACAAATATGCCTTAAATCATAGCTCCACCCTAAAGTGGAACTTCCGCTCATCAGATTCCTCCCCCCCTCAGGTGCCACAATTTGCACCTTTCGGGGGGGGGGAGGCGGGACAGCTATCTTTGACAGGTATCCTTTCCCACTTCCAGGAGTCCGGCCGTGACGTCACCGCGGGGCTCCCTCCTCCTCCTCCCCTGGCCACTGGGCTAATAGGAGAGAGGAGCGGGGCCTCGCGCATGCGCAGTAGGGTTCCCGGCGTGAAGCCGAAAGGCTACACTGCCAGGTTCCCTTACCCACAATGGCGGCGGCAGCACTCAACAGCTGATGGAAACATTAGCTGCGTTGCCGACATCGAGGGACTGCAGGACAGGTAAGTGTCCATTTATTAAAGGCCAGCAGCTGCAGTATGTGTAGCTGCTGGCTTTTATTTTTTATTTTTTTCCCGGAACACCACTTTAATTACTGTGCTAATCTAACAGACACACATAAACCTTGGCACAAATGATCATTTTAAAGAAGGGAAATCTTCCATTATATATGCTTTTCTGCACACAGAATATGAATAGCTAACACTTTTATGCTACCTAAAAAACTTTAAAGCATAAATATCCCCAGTGCTTAGGATTAGAAAGGTCAAAGAATGCAGGTAAAGCAGCTGTGCTATGACCCCTAAGCTAGGGATGTTGTAATCTTTCTCCACTCTATAAACAGCGCTGACCTATGACTGTACTCTCAATTAAGGGGTAAACACATATTATTATTACATATCAGTGCAACTACATATATTAAACTACCCATACACTAATCAATCTTGTATCTAATTCCAATATCTTAACCACTTGCTGCGCGCCATATAGCAAAATGACGGTGGCAAAGTGGTTTCAATATCCTGACTGGACGTCATATGATGTCTTCAGGAAATTGAGTCGCTGCGTGCCCCCGGGACGCGCATCGCGGCGATCGTTGTTGCGGGGTGTCAATCTGACACCCCGCAACACCGATCTAGGTAAAGAGTCTCGGACGGAGACTCTTTACTACGTGATCAGCCGTGTCAAATCACGGCTGATTACGATGTAAACAGGAAGAGCCGGTGATCGGCTTTTCCTCACTCGCGTCTGTCAGACGCGAGTAGAGGAGAGCCGATCGGCTGCTCCTTTGACAGGGGGGGTCTGTGATGATTATCAGCGCAGCCCCCACGAGGATGCCCACACTGGACCACCAGGGACACCACTAGGACTACCAGGGATGTCACCACCAGGTATGCCACCCTAGACCACCAGGGATGCCAATCAGTGCCCACAATGGATGCCAATCAGTGCCCACAATGGGCATCCCTGATTGGCAGGCATTATTGTTTGGCACTGATTGGCATCCATCAGTGAAATACATTACAGTACATAAGTGCCACCTATCAGTGCCCATCTGTGCCGCCTATCAGTGCCCATCCGTGCCACCTATCAGTGCCCATCCATGCTGACTTTCAGTGCCGCCTATCAGTGCCCATCCCTGCCGCCTATCATTGCCCATCCGTGCCGCCCATCAGTGCCCATCCCTGCCGCATATCAGTGTCACCTATCAGTGCCCATCAGAGCCGCATATTAGTGCCCATCATCAGTGCCCATCAGTTCCACCTCATCGGTGCCCATCAGTGCCGCCTTATCAGTGCCGTCAGTTCAGCCCCATCAGCGCCCATCAGTGAAGGAGAAAACGTACTTATTTACAAAGTTTTGTAAATGAAACATAAAAATGCCAGAGGTGATCAAATACCACCAAAAGAAAGCTCTATTTGTGGGAACAAAATGATAAAAATGTTGTTTGGGTACAGTGTAGCATGACCGCGCAATTATCATTCAAAGTACGACAGCACTGAAAGCTGAAAATTTGTCTGGGCAGGAAGGTGTATAAGTGCCCTGTATTGAAGTGGTTTATATACAAAAAAGTGCCAGTAGTGCTGTGCAAAAAGTGTCCACTAAAAATAGTCAGAGAAAACTAGAGTATTTAAAAAAAAGAGCCAAGGTGCTGTGCAGACAAATGCTGTTCAAAACAACGCAATGTGTTTCCAAAGTCCCAACAAAGTGCTTCAGGCTTCGCCACCTTTTCCACACCAGAGAACTCACCAGGTTGCCATGACTACTTGCTACAGGTAAGTCATGTGTAGCATGCTATTATGAGAGGAGTCCCATTGATTCTGATGTCTCTCAACTTGCACCAGGGGATTTACCCTCCTCTACAAACTTTTAATTAGCAATCCTTTCACATGGATCATTCAGGCATCACATAAAAAGCAAAGGGGGATCGACACAGTGTTAAACCTTTAAATGTTTATTTAAAATTAAAAACGCTCTCACTCCTCCTACTCACACATATTGGTGCTACACCTCGCACCGAGGAGTGTTCGCAACACAATACATTAAAATTCATGGCAGTGTGGTTCACAATACTCTGGCTGTATAATATGCATACTGCTCTTGCTCTCTCCTTCCTAGTCCCTCCCGGGTGTACTTGTCGTCACTTCCGGGTTTACTCTGCATGATGGCGTCACTTCCAGTACCGTCCAATGCGTTTGGCGTGCATTTGTATTCAGCCCCCCTAAATCAATACTTTGTAGAACTACCTTTCGCCTGCAATTACAGCTGCAAGTCTTTTTGGGTATGTCTATACCAGCTTTGCATATCTAGAGAGTGAAATTTTTGCCCATTCTTCTTTGCAAAATAGCTCAAGCTCTGTCAGATTGGATGGAGAGCGTCTGTGAACAGCAATTTTCAAGTCTTGCCACCGATTCTCAATTGGATTTAGGTCTGGATTTAGGTCTGGAAAAATTTGCCGAAATCTGCCGGTTCGGAGAAGGATCTGGGTGTTCTGGTAGATTGTAGACTTAATAATAGCATGCAAAGGCAAGCTGTAATTCCTAAAGCTAGCAAAATTCGTTCTTGAATCAAAAGAGGTATAAACTCCAGAGAGAGGGACATCATCTTGCCTTTGTACATAGCATTAGTAAGACCAGCTCACAAAAGATGTTGGAAAACTAGAGAGAGTGCAAAGAAGGGCAACCAAACTTATAGGAGGCTGCTGATCAGTGTATTCGGACAGCAGAGAGTAGTGATGAGCCGAACACCCCCGGGTTCGGTTCGCACCAGAACCCGCGAACGGACCGAAAGTTCGTACGAACATTAGAACCCTATTAAATACAATGGATGCAAACGTTCGAATTCTAAAGTGCTAATTATAACAACTATTATGCATGTTATTGTCCTAAAAAGGGTTTGGGAACCCGGGTTGTGCACCAGGGGACATGTATCAATGCAAAAAGAAGTTTTAAAAACGGTCGTTTTTCGGGAGCAGTCATTTTAATGATGCATAAAGTGAAAAAAAAAAAGTCAAATATTCCTTTAAATATCGTACCTGGGGGGTGTCTAAAGTATGCCTGTGAAGTGCCACGTGTTTCCCGTGTTTAGAACTGTCCCTGCACAAAATGACACTTCTAAAGGAAAAAAAAGCCATTTAAAACTGCTTGCGGCTTTAATGTAATGTCTGGTCCCGGTAATATGGATGAAAATCTTTAAGAAAAATGGCATAGCTACCCCATGACCCCCCCCCCTACCCCAGCCCATTACCAGCCCCTTTGGGTCTTGTATGGATATTAAGGGGAACCCCGCACATAAAATAAAAAAGGCCCTATATACTCTGAACAGCCATATACAGGCGGTGCATACAAGACAGGGACTGTAGGTTTGTTCTTATGTAGAATCTGTTTGTAATTTTGAACAGGTACATTGTTTAAGTGTAGCTCCAGCCCAAAAATCTATTTTTAAACTTTTTGGAAAACATAGGTAAGGGTTATCACCCCTGTAACATTTGTTTTGCTGTCTGTGCCCCTGTTCAGAACATTTCACCTCACTTTCCGTCCCAATGACAACTGTTTTTGAAATGTGGTGTTTTTCTTGAAACAAGGATTGGTGATAAAGCATCAGTACAGAGGAGACACCTTTCTCCCATATTAATTCTTACAGGAGAGAATTTTCCTTCCTAGGGGTAGATTTCCTCTCACTTCCTGTTGTCTTCTTGCGTTTGCAAGTAGGAGTCGTTTGTAAGTTGGATGTTTGAAAGTAGGGACCTGCCGTATATACTCTGCAGAAATAGGCCCCTTAGTTGTTGGTGTTGGCACAACACTGTAAGCACTCACAGTTACTCTTGGTTGGTGCTGGAACGCCCTGCTGTCAACTATTATATCAGGAATTTTAATTACATATAATTGTTGAACAGTGGTAGTAAAAATTGGGCCTTTGATGGTGGTGCTGGTGCCACAACACTGTAAGCCCTGACAGTTACTCTTGGTGGGTGCAGCAATGGGCCCTGCTGTGAATTATTAGATCAAGAATTGTAATTGCATGCCCCTGTTGAACAGGGGCTGAAAAATTGGGCCTTTCGTGGTGGTGGTGGTGGTGGTGGTGTTGCCACAACACTGTAAGCCCTCAGAGTTACTCTTGGTGGGTGCAGGAATGGGCCCTGCTGTGAATTATTAGATCAAGAATTGTAATTACATGCCCCTTTTGAACAGGGGCTGAAAAATTGGGCCTTTCGTGGTGGTGGTGGTGGTGGCATTGCCACAACACTGTAAGCCCTCAGAGTTACTCTTGGTGGGTGCAGGAATGGGCCCTGCTGTGAATTATTAGATCAAGAATTGTAATTACATGCCCCTTTTGAACAGGGGCTGAAAAATTGGGCCTTTCGTGGTGGTGGTGGTGGTGGCGTTGCCACAACACTGTAAGCCCTCAGAGTTACTCTTGGTGGGTGCAGGAATGGGCCCTGCTGTGAATTATTAGATCAAGAATTGTAATTACATGCCCCTTTTGAACAGGGGCTGAAAAATTGGGCCTTTCGTGGTGGTGGTGGCGTTGCCACAACACTGTAAGCCCTCAGAGTTACTCTTGGTGGGTGCAGCAATGGGCCCTGCTGTGAATTATTAGATCAAGAATTGTAATTACATGCCCCTTTTGAACAGGGGCTGAAAAATTGGGCCTTTCGTGGTGGTGGTGGTGGTGGCGTTGCCACAACACTGTAAGCCCTCAGAGTTACTCTTGGTGGGTGCAGGAATGGGCCCTGCTGTGAATTATTAGATCAAGAATTGTAATTACATGCCCCTTTTGAACAGGGGCTGAAAAATTGGGCCTTTCGTGGTGGTGGTGGTGGTGGCGTTGCCACAACACTGTAAGCCCTCAGAGTTACTCTTGGTGGGTGCAGCAATGGGCCCTGCTGTGAATTATTAGATCAAGAATTGTAATTACATGCCCCTTTTGAACAGGGGCTGAAAAATTGGGCCTTTCGTGGTGGTGGTGGTGGTGGCGTTGCCACAACACTGTAAGCCCTCAGAGTTACTCTTGGTGGGTGCAGCAATGGGCCCTGCTGTGAATTATTAGATCAAGAATTGTAATTGCATGCCCCTGTTGAACAGGGGCTGAAAAATTGGGCCTTAGGCACTGGTGGCACAACACTACAACCCCTCACAGATACTGTACTTGGAGCACAGCAATGAGCCCTGTTGCAAAGTATTGCTTCAAAAATTGTAATGACACGCCCCTGTTAAACAGGGGCTGAAAAATTGGGCCTTAGCCACTGGTGGCGGCACCCATAAACAAAAATGATCTTCCAAGCTATCATCATCAATCGTATCATTGAGGACTCGGAGGAGGAGGATAGCCAGTCAACATAACAGCACAGGCACTCAGCATCAGCATCAGTCTTGAAGGGATGTGACATGTTAAAATCAATTAGTCTGTTATATCAGCATCAGGTGTGTGGTAGCTGGTGGTGATCCAAGACTGGTTCAGTCGATCAACCGAGTCGGTGGACAGGCGCACCCTGTGATCCGTGACAAATCCTCCAGCAGCACTGAATGTGCGTTCCGAAAGAACGCTGGATGCAGGACAGGCCAGTAGCTCAATTGCATACTGTGCAAGCTCTGGCCAGTGATCCATCCTCAAGACCCAGTAAGCCAGAGGATTTTCGGTGGGGAAGGTGTCCAAGTCTGACCTTGCCCCTAGATATTCCTGCACCATGTTTATCAGACGCTGGCGATGGTTGCTGGAACCGATCATACTTTGGGGCTGCGGACTAAAGAATTGTCTGAACGCATCGGTCAGACGGCCACCTTCCCCACCGCTCCTTCTTTGACTGGCCGAAGCCTCAGCAACTCGTTGTCCAGGACCAGGAGTTTGTAACCTCCCAGTCTCTGGGAACGCGTTGCACAGACCTTTCTGCAAGGCCTCCCGGAGTTGTCTCATCCTCTGCTCCCTCTGCGACGGTAACATAAGGTCCGCAACCTTACCCTTGTACCGTGGATCAAGGAGAGTGGCCAGCCAGTAATGGTCCCTCTCCTTGATCCGAAGAATACGAGGATCCTTCTGCAGACTTTGCAGGATCAGGGAGGCCATGCAGCGTAGGTTTGCTGAGGCATTCGCTCCGGAGTCCTCTGGGTCACTAAGGACGACATGATCCGCAGCCACCTCCTCCCAGCCACGTACAAGTCCACTGGTTTCTTGGGACTGTAAATCATTCCTAAAAGACTGCTGCTGATGATGCTGAGTGCCAGCCTCCACCTCCATGCTGACACAATCCTCCTCCTCCTCCTCCTCCTCCTCCTCTTCCTGTGCGATGGGTGGGACAGAAGGAACACTGTCTGGGTAAAGGGGGCCTTGAGAGGCAAGGAAGTCCTCCTCTTCCTGCCTCTGTTCTGCCTCAAGTGCCCTGTCCATTATTCCATGCAGCGTGTGCTCCAACAGGTGGACAAGAGGTACAGTGTCACTGATGCATGCACTGTCACTGCTCACCATCCTCGTGGCCTCCTCAAATGGTGCCAGGACAGTGCATGCATCCCTGATCATGCCCCACTGGCGTGGAGAAAAAAAACCAAGCTCCCCTGACCCTGTCCTGGTGCCGTAGTCACACAGGTACTCATTGATGGCCCTCTGCTGCGTGTGCAGCCGCTGCAGCATGGCCAACGTTGAGTTCCACCTGGTGGGCATGTCACATATAAGGCGGTTCTTGGGCAGGTTCAACTCCTTTTGCAGCTCAGCCAGGCGAGCACTGGCATTATAAGATCTGCGGAAATGCACACAGACTTTCCTGGCCTGCCTCAGGACATCCTGTAAGCCCGGGTACCTGCCCAAGAACCGCTGCACCACCAGGTTAAGGACGTGAGCCACACAGGGCACATGGGTCAGTTGTCCCTGTCGGAGGGCGGAGAGGAGGTTGGTGCCATTGTCGCAAACCACCATTCCTGGCTTAAGCTGGCGTGGCGTCAACCACCTCTCGGCCTGGCCCTGCAGAGCAGACAGGACCTCTGCCCCAGTGTGGCTTCTGTCCCCCAAACACACCAGCGCAAGCACGGCATGGCATCTTTTTGCCTGCGTACTTGCGTAGCCCCTTGAACGGCTACGGAGCACCGCTGGTTCATAGGACAAACCACAGGAAGAGGCCATGGAGGAAGAAGAAGAGGAGGGGGTGGAGGAGAGAGGTGTGTCACAACCAGTAGTAGCATTTTGGAGGCGTGGCGGTGGAACAACCTCCAACACTACTGCACCTTGTCCTGCATCCTTCCCAGCTGCCAAAAGAGTGACCCAATGGGCCGTGAAAGAAAGGTAACGTCCCTGTCCATGCCTGCTGGACCATGAGTCAGCGGTAATATGCACCTTACCGCTGACCGCCCTGTCCAGCGAGGCCAAGACATTGCCTTCCACATGCCGGTAGAGAGCCGGAATAGCCTTCCGTGAGAAAAAGTGGCGTTTGGGAACCTGCCACTGAGGAACCGCACATTGCACAAACTCACGGAAGGGGGCCGAGTCTACCAACTGAAAAGGCAGCAGTTGAAGCGCTAGCAATTTAGCCAAGCTAGCATTCAACCGCTGGGCATGTGGATGGCTGGGAGTGAACTTCTTTCGGGGGTCCAGCAGCTGGGGCAGGGAAATTTGCCTGCTAGAATCGGACGTCGGTGTACTGCTAGCAGAGTGGCCGCAAGTACTTGGCTGTGACACACCTAATTCTACACCTTCATTCCTCTCAGTGCATGTTTCAGAGAGGACTGAAGTTATAGTGGGGTTGGAGATCCCAGCTGATGCGGTGCAAGGAGAGGTCCGCTTTGTTCTTTGGTGTGGGTCTTTGAGGTAGGCTTGCCAACGAGCTGCATGGCAGGTCAACATATGTCTGGTCAGGCATGTGGTACCCAAGCAGCTGATGTTTTGGCCACGCGATATACGCTTGAGACATATGTTGCAAACAGCAGCTGTGCGATCTGATGCACTAGCCTCAAAAAAGGCCCACACCAAAGAACTTTTTGAATGACGGGCAGAGGCAGCGCCCTGCACAGGCGGAGCTCTGCGGTGTGATTCCGTCGGTGTACTGCCCTTACGCTGGCCACCAAAGGGCATCCTGCCTCGTTGGAGATGTGCCTCCTCCTCATCCTCCTCCTCCTCCTCTCTCCTATTAGGCACCCACGTGGAGTCAGTGACCTCATCATCCCCTCCCTCCTCATCACTGGAGCCAATCTGGCAGTATGCTGCAGCTGCTGGAACATGACTGCCAGATTGGTGTTCTTCTTGAGCATCCCCTCTGTCTGCTCTCACGCTACTGCCTTCCTGTAGCTGGGTTTCATCATCAGACCCTTCGAAACACTGGGCATCCTCCTGGAGCATGTACCCAACACTGTGCTCAAACAGTTCGGGGGACTCCTCAGGAGGAGGACATGGTGGGTCTAGGGAAGGAGTGACTGATGATGAGTCTGACATTGATACCAGGGAAGAGGACGCTTTGGCAGCTGCTTTGCCAGTACCCTGAGCCTGGGTGAGAGAGGATGAGGAGGAGGAGGAGGGCTTGGTCATCCACTCTACCAAGTCTTCGGCATGATGTGGCTCAACATGTCCAGCTGCCGAAAAGAAGGACAAGCGTGTCCCATGGCCATGTGCTGATGACAATGCACCGCGTCCACGACCAGCACTGTTGCCCCCAGACACAGAGCCTGCTTGACCTCTTTTATTGCCTCCTGACTGTCTGCCTCTCCTTGTTTGCCTTCCGGACATTCTAATAGATGGCCTGCAGGGAGATGGGAAAAAAGCAATAAGGGCTACCTTCAGGTGTCCTTCTCTGTCCCTTTACTTAAGGATTTCTAAATATGGTTGAGGATGATTGCTTTTGCACAGAATAGCACAACGACAATTTCCCTGACTGTCCAAAAAACAAGGATTTCAAAGATGGTTGATGAGGAATGCTTTAGCACACTATAGCACAAGGAGAATTTCCCTCACTGTCCTTCCCTGTCCCTAGAAACAAGGATTATCACAGTGAAAGAAACTGACACTCTTCCTACCTATAGTTTTCTGTCCCTAGAAAAAATGTTTTTTTAAAGCACACTATAGCACAAGGAGAATTTCCCTCACTGTCCTTCCCTGTCCCTAGAAACAAGGATTATCACAGTGAAAGAAACTGACACTCTTCCTACCTATAGTTTTCTGTCCCTAGAAAAAATGTTTTTTTTAAAGCACACTATAGCACAAGGAGAATTTCCCTCACTTTCCTTCCCTGTCCCTAGAAACAAGGATTATCACAGTGAAAGAAACTGACACTCTTCCTACCTATAGTTTTCTGTCCCTAGAAAAAATGTTTTTTTAAAGCACACTATAGCACAAGGAGAATTTCCCTCACTGTCCTTCCCTGTCCCTAGAAACAAGGATTATCACAGTGAAAGAAACTGACACTCTTCCTACCTATAGTTTTCTGTCCCTAGAAAAAATGTTTTTTTTAAAGCACACTATAGCACAAGGAGAATTTCCCTCACTGTCCTTCCCTGTCCCTAGAAACAAGGATTATCACAGTGAAAGAAACTGACACTCTTCCTACCTATAGTTTTCTGTCCCTAGAAAAAATGTTTTTTTAAAGCACACTATAGCACAAGGAGAATTTCCCTCACTGTCCTTCCCTGTCCCTAGAAACAAGGATTATCACAGTGAAAGAAACTGACACTCTTCCTACCTATAGTTTTCTGTCCCTAGAAAAAATGTTTTTTTAAAGCACACTATAGCACAAGGAGAATTTCCCTCACTGTCCTTCCCTGTCCCTAGAAACAAGGATTATCACAGTGAAAGAAACTGACACTCTTTCTACCTATAGTTTTCTGTCCCTAGAAAAAATGTTTTTTTAAAGCACACTATAGCACAAGGAGAATTTCCCTCACTGTCCTTCCCTGTCCCTAGAAACAAGGATTATCACAGTGAAAGAAACTGACACTCTTCCTACCTATAGTTTTCTGTCCCTAGAAAAAATGTTTTTTTAAAGCACACTATAGCACAAGGAGAATTTCCCTCACTGTCCTTCCCTGTCCCTAGAAACAAGGATTATCACAGTGAAAGAAACTGACACTCTTCCTACCTATAGTTTTCTGTCCCTAGAAAAAATGTTTTTTTAAAGCACACTATAGCACAAGGAGAATTTCCCTCACTGTCCTTCCCTGTCCCTAGAAACAAGGATTCGCACAGTAAAACACACTGACACTCTCCCTACCTATAGTTTTCTGTCCCTAGAAAAAATGTTTTTTTAAAGCACACTATAGCACAAGGAGAATTTCCCTCACTGTCCTTCCCTGTCCCTAGAAACAAGGATTCGCACAGTAAAACACACTGACACTCTCCCTACCTATAGTTTTCTGTCCCTAGAAAAAATGTTTTTTTAAAGCACACTATAGCACAAGGAGAATTTCCCTCACTGTCCTTCCCTGTCCCTAGAAACAAGGATTCGCACAGTAAAACACACTGACACTCTCCCTACCTATAGTTTTCTGTCCCTAGAAAAAATGTTTTTTTAAAGCACACTATAGCACAAGGAGAATTTCCCTCACTGTCCTTCCCTGTCCCTAGAAAAAAGGATTCGCACAGTAAAACACACTGACACTCTCCCTACCTATAGTTTTCTGTCCCTAGAAAAAATGTTTTTTTAAAGCACACTATAGCACAAGGAGAATTTCCCTGACTGTCCTTCCCTGTCCCTAGAAACAAGGATTCGCACAGTAAAACACACTGACACTCTCCCTACCTATAGTTTTCTGTCCCTAGAAAAAATGTTTTTTTAAAGCACACTATAGCACAAGGAGAATTTCCCTCACTGTCCTTCCCTGTCCCTAGAAACAAGGATTCGCACAGTAAAACACACTGACACTCTCCCTACCTATAGTTTTCTGTCCCTAGAAAAAATGTTTTTTTAAAGCACACTATAGCACAAGGAGAATTCCCTCACTGTCCTTCCCTGTCCCTAGAACAAGGATTCGCACAGTAAAACACACTGACACTCTCCCTACCTATCCTTCTCTTTCCCTAAACTAAAGGAATCCAGGTTAAGCAAGAAAAAATAAATGTCACTGTCCCTGCCTATGCTTCTCTTTCCCTGCTCCGGAACACACTACACTAGGCCGCCGTGCTGGCGGCCTTTTATAGTGTGGGGCGTGTACTAAACACCCTCAGCAATAATTGGCCACAGGCATCCTGCCTGTGGCCAATCATTGCTCTCCTCGCTGCCGGCGCTGTGATTGGCCAAGCATGCGGGGTCACAGTGCATGCTTGGCCAATCACAGCGCCTGGATGACACTGTGATGGCGTAGTGCATTGTGGGCCGTTCGCGTCACTCGAATTTGGCGCGAATGGCCCAAATTGTTCGATCTTCGTCGAACGATCGAACAGCCGATGTTCGAGTCGAACGTATGTTCGACTCGAACACGAAGCTCATCCCTAGCAGAGAGTCCCTGCTGTCAGAATTCACTGTCTCAGAAGGGAGATTTCCTCAATCTAGCTCGATTGTGTGGATAGAGTAATCCGTAATGGAAATGAGCAGAGGCAGACATGTCTGAAAGAAAGAATAACTGGCTCATGAATATATTGGAGGGATGGGCCACCCTGGGGCAGATAGGGGGTTACTGGCAGGATCACCATGTAAAAATAATAATAAAGAAAACGAATGTAGTCACCACATCTAAAGACTGGTATGCTGAAATATATATATTTTTTGGGGTTAGCTCCATTTCCAAAAGCCACACAATATGAAGTCCATTTGCCTTGAATAAAGCTCTAGGCCACTGATCAATATTCATGGGGAACTATGGTATATTTTTAGTAGGTAAATATTTGGAGTCATTGTTGCAACATTCACCTGAAAGTAATTTGATGTGTATTTCACATTTCTACATGTCTGCACCTCATATTTTCATGGCTGTATTTCATTTACGGACTTGTGGACTCTTCCTACAGTAGCTGTTGAATACTAGAGAGTTGAATGGGCATCCTTCTGTGATAAATTCTATTACAATCTATTACAGAATAAACCACGCAGAGAGTGTATTGATTGCCAACAGTCAGAACAGACTGATACACTTGTACTGAAATTTCTAGACAAAGCCTGCATAGGTAATTGACAAATATGTCTGCCTACTTGTAAATATATCATTAGAAACTTTATATGGTTTTAGTTTGTTTTTATTTTTTTTAATTGTATTTTCTACTACTAGGCGATCCTGACAGTTTCTTAACGTTCTCTGGTTGATAAATTCTAAGCAGATTCAGTGTTTTCATTCTAGAATATGTGCTTTTGCTATGGACACCATGCTGACGTGCTGAAACACAACATATCAGCATGTACAGCTTGTAAGTCCTCAGCACCTTAAAGAATCATGGGGTGTACATGTTATTGAAAAAAAGGCATGCAACTGCATTTACTGGTGCACAAAGCAAAGTTCAGACAAGGACTGGCATGGCACATAGAGGGATAAAATTATACTTATAATACCTAGTGATTCTGCAATAAGTGTTCCTGGACAAGCACTTCCTGTTATACTGTAACAACATTCTGTCCCTCCTTAGGATATCTCTAAATGGTAGTGTCTCAAGTCTGGCGTCGGCTTCTGGTGGGGCCCGCTGCCAGTGGTGCACAAAAGTAGTGCATGCGCTGTTTTGTTTATCCAATTATGTTATATTTATCATGTGAATTATTTAAAAAAAATCAGATATGAGGATATGACAAAGATCTGTTGTAAAAAGGTAGGGAAGGGTCATGGTAATCAGTAAGTAAGGTTAGTATTAATATAGACCCCATAAGACCTTGTCAGAAATTATTTTAATGTTTCATAGTGCTAGAACTACTTTCTCAGGTACAGTGCCTGAAATCTACAAATGCTTCAGCACCAAACATGTAGGAGAGTGGACCTGTAGGACTAAGGAACTCATATGTGAGAGAGGAATGGTAATGGCAGAAAAATCTTTACTACCATGCCTGCATTCAGCACTCTTCTTTCCACTTTCTGCTGTTTCATTGCTCTTAAAGAGTATCTAAATCCAAGAACCCAGTCAGGGGTCCCCAGTGGCGAGATGCATCCTCCCTGTTTGTCCTAGTGACCACTGAAAATGAGGGAAAAATCCAAAATTGTAAATTGTCACTGGAGCAAGAATAGAGCGGGAAGTCTTAAATGGGGACACTTGTTCCAGTGGCAACATCTAAGAGGGCATGTCTGTCACTTTGGAGAGATTTACTCTCACATTCCATTGTGTCAGGGACAAGGAGTTAATTTCCCCAAAATAGAATAATGTGAAAGGCAATTTATCCATTTCCTACCATATCCAAAACCATAAAAAAGTTTTGGCTTTAGATATCTTTTAAGTTGATTGACCACAGATGTGAGGTGACAATCCAACAACCTATTTTTTTCTGGACAGACTGAGTAACAATCTTATGTCTATGATATAACATAGATGACTGCTGGCCAGCTAATGTTTGTAGGAACATTTAGCACACAAGAGGTCCTGATTAATAGTGAAAAAGTGGTCTTCTATTGCAATTTGTAGTTTAGTAGACTGCCTTGCACTCTTTCTAGTTCATAATTTATTTTTTTAGATGGCTTTCCATAATGTAACCAGGCTTTTGCACACTTTCCTATAGCATTTAGGGACCCTAACTGGTAAGTCCTGTCCAGCCTGCAGTGAACAGGAAACAGCTTAAATAGACACTGTCATCTTGTCCAGACTTAATGTCTGTATAAAACTTACCCCCAATCACTATTTCCCCTGTTGTAGCTGCCACCAAAATACCCAGTGTCAGCTGGTAATGGAGAACAGAGAGAGAGGTGACATCTACCCTCCGTCATGAGACCTTCGCCCCATAATGCATTGACAAACAATAGGGCCCTAACACTGCATTGTGAGAGGAGATCAAAAATGGGAAAGGTAACAATTTATTTTTTTAAATGACTATGGACACAAACAGAGCATCAGCCTATGCAAACCTTTCATTGAATATAATCTGAATCTGTAACCCCACTAGGATTGTTTATTTTTCATCTGCTAAATTAAAATGGCAAACGCAAGTTTCCCAAGCACAGGAATAGAACACTACTCAAATCCATTGTACAATTTCTGAAATTTTTCTTTCAATTGCAGTGTTAGAAACAGTGAAAATAGTTAAGAAACCTAAAAGATTCCTGGTTGTTTTCCATCTAATCTATCATTCTCAAAGTAGTTTCAGTTCTTTCCTGGCTTTTTGGCTCAGCTCAGTGTTTTAATTTAATTATTGTCATTTTTCATATTAGTTAAAAGGTTACCAGAAACAACAATTAATCACACAAAAATACAATATAGTATAAAGTATCTTAAAATAAAGTAATGTAACTTCCCTCTATCTTGGAATAAGTTGACAGAAAACAAAGAGTTGAAGATTGTGCTAAAAGGAAATTCCAAACAGTTAAAGCCATCAATGGACGGCTAACACTATATCTGTGCTAAAGTTATCTCAAATTACCATGGCCTGAGTTCTGTGTAATCTATTGCAGTAATTTTCCAGAGAGTTCCAGAAAGATACTCATACGTGGGGCTGATTTACCAAACGTTTGCGCCATGAGTATTGGCGCATCTGCGTGCGCAATGGCTGTTTTGGTATTTACAAAACATTAGCGCCTGTAGCACAGCCCTATTTCCCATTTACTATAGTGTTCTCTGCGCCCAGGAGGAGGCGCTCAGTGCGCTACTATGGACCTGGCGCACAGCATGTTAAAATCTAAATATAAAGAAGTTGGAAGTGAGAATATAATGGGGGTGATGTGGGGTGATGTGAGGAAGTGTAGGGACACCTGCCCAAATAACAAACATGGCCAAAATAGAGTGGGAAACTAACTTTTTCAAAACCAGCCCGCTGCGCCGGCAAGTACGATTCGAGCTGCGGGAGTTTTTTTTAGCTCAGCGCGGGAATTTCAATGGTTTAAATGCACCAAGACACTGCGCCGGCAAAATCTTAGTAAATGTCAAGTCACCTAAGTCAATTTGCATAAGTTGAACAGGCGCAGCTCTGAAATTGCCAGTGCGCCAGCAAAATGTCATTTCTAAAGGAAAAAAAAAACATTTAAAAGCAGCCGCGGCTATAATGAATTGTCGGCTCCCGGCAATATAGAGAAAAGTCTTTGAAAGTGTTTCCTAACCCCCAAAAAAAAGCGTGGGGGTTCCCCCAAATTCCATAACCAGGCCCTTCAGGTCTGGAATGGATATTAAGGGGAACCCCGCTGCAAATTTAAAAAAAAAATGACGTGGGGTTCCCCCCAAATATCCAAACCAGGCCCTTGAGATCTGGCATGGATTTTAAGGGGAACTCCACCCCAAATTTTATAAAAAAAATGGCGTGGAGTCCCCCCAAAAATCCACACCAGACCCTTATCCGAGCACATAACCTGGCCGGCCGCAGGGGAAGAGGGGGGGACGAGAGCGCCCCCCCTCCCTCCTGAACCGTACCAGGCCACATGCCCTCAACATGGGGAGGATGTCCCCATGTTGATGGGGACAAGGGCCTCATCCCCACAACCCTTGCCCGGTGATTGTGGGGGTCTGCGGGCGGGGGGCTTATCGGAATCTGGAAGACCCCTTTAACAAAGGGGACCCCCAGATCCCGCCCCCCCGTGTGAAATGGTAATGGGGTACAAATGTACCCCTACCATATCACAAAGAAAGTGTCAAAAAATTTAAAAAATGACAAGAGACGGTTTTTGACAATTCCTTTATTAATGTATTTTCTTTTCTTCCTTCTTCTTCTTCCATCTTCTTCTTCCATCTTCTTCTTCCATCTTCTTCTTTTCTCCATTCGGGTTTCTTCCTCCATCTCCATCTTCATCTTCCTTCTTCCTTCGGTGTTCTCGTCCAGCATCTTGCTCTGGCGTCTTCCCTTCTTCTTTCTTCTTCGGCCGCTCCGTTTGAATTAGAGGTTCCCGTTCTGCGACGCTTCAGTTCTCCACTTGGTCGCCCCCCTCTGTCACCACGGGGAAAGTCCCCGTGAAATCCATGAGCGTCAGAGGGGGACGGGGTCACGGGTGTAAGCGGACCCAGAGGCGAACTGAAGCGTCGCACAGCGGGAACCTTCAATTCAAACGGAGCGGCCGGAGAAGAAAGAAGAAGGGAAGACGCCGGAGCAAGATGCTGGACGAGAACACCGAAGGAAGAAGGAAGATAAAGATAAAGATAAAGATAAAGATAAAGATAAAGATGAAGATGAAGATGAAGATGGAGGAAGAAACCCGAATGGAGAAAAGAAGAAGATGGAAGAAGAAGGAAGAAGATGGAAGAAAAGAAAAGACATTAATAAAGGAATTGTCAAAAACCGGCTCTTGTCATTTTTTACATTTTTGACACTTTCCTTGTGAAATGGTAGGGGTACATTTGTACCCCATTACCATTTCACACAGGGGGGGCGGGATCTGGGGGTCCCCTTTGTTAAAGGAGTCTTCCAGATTCCGATAAGCCCCCCACCCGCAGACCCCCACAACCACCGGGCAAGGGTTGTGGGGATGAGGCCCTTGTCCCCATCAACATGGGGACATCCTCCCCATGTTGAGGGCATGTGGCCTGGTGCGGTTCATGAGGGAGGGGGGGCCGCTCTCTCGTCCCCCCCTCTTCCCCTGCGGCCGGCCAGGTTATGTGCTCGGATAAAGGGTCTGGTGTGGATTTTTAGGGGGACTCCACGCCATTTTTTTTACATTTGGGGTGGAGTTCCCCTTAAAATCCATGCCAGATCTGAAGGGCCTGGTTTGGATATTTGGGGGGAACCCCACGTCATTTTTTTTTAAAATTTTCAGCGGGGTTCCCCTTAATATCCATTCCAGACCTCAAGGGCCTGGTTATGGAATTTGGGGGAACCCCCACGCATTTAGTTTTTTGGTAAGCAAAGACTTTCAATGACTTTTATCTGTATTGACAGGAACCAGCAATTCATTACAGCCGCAAGGACTTTTAAATGACTATTATTTTACTTTAGAAATGTCATTTTGCTCTCCAACTGTTATAAACATGGAAAACATGTGCTACTTTACAGGCATACTATAGACACCCCCCGGGTATGATATTTAGGGACAGTTCACACCGGATGCAGTGCAGTGCGTTTTTTTGATGCCTGAAAAACGCAAAGAAAGTTGATCACATTAATGCCAATGGCATTGTTCACACCACTGCAGTCCGTTCCAGTGCATTTCAGAAAGCCAAAAAATAATTGGTCATGCTGCATTTTTTAGGTACAAAACTGTACTGGACCCCAGTAAAACACATCAAAAACGCAACGGAACGTACCAAAAATGCACTGGAATGCACCGCAACGCACCTAAATGCACCAAAGACGCACTGCAACACACTTGTCCTAAGTGAAAAGAGGCGGAAAAAAACACTGGACTGCATCAAAAACGCACCAAAAATGCACTGGAATGTGTCAAAAACGCGCATGCAGAAAAGCACCTGGAACGCACCCAGACTGCGTTTCTATAGTGTAAACTAGGGCCAGTTCACACCATAGAAACACAATCCAGATGCATTCCAGGTGCTTTTCTGCATGCACTTTTTTCATGCGTTCCGGTGCATTTTTGGTAAGTTTTTGATGCAGTCCAGTGCTTTGTTTTCACCCCTCTTTTTTATTAACCATAGATAGGGACAAGTGTGTTCCAGTGCGTTTTTGGCGCATTTAGGTGTGTTCCTGTGCGTTCCAGTGCGTTTATGATGCGTTTTGATGCGTTCCAGTACAGTCCAGTGCAGGTAAAATGCAGCATGTTCTACTTTTTTGGTGGAACTGGAACGCACTGGAACAAACACTGCCATTTAGAACCATATAACCAACTTTCCATGCATTTTTGATGCATAAAAACGCAATGGACTGCATGTGGTGTGAAATGGCCCTTAAGCAATTTGGCATATTTAAAGGCACTTCTCCTTGTTTTGTTTTTGGTGTTTTCCAAATTGGTGACATTGATATATGTTCCTTAGGGTGGGACCTGGGCCCCCATTTTAAGGCCAATAACTTTACTAGAAGATAAGCCAGCCAAGTGGGGACTAGCAAAATTAACAAGTCAGTTCCCATAGACTGCAATAGTATTTGTTGGTGGGGGGGGAGGGGTGATTGTCCCATCTCTAACTTTGTAGCATGCTGGATGATGTGCTTAATTTTGGACGGGGGAGGGGGGGGTATTTTTTGCTAGCTGCATTGGTGTTGTTCTGCACATGCCCAGCCAGTTGTTTTTTTTTTGGCGTGCTTTTTGTGTGTGAACAGCGCTTGGATATTTCTGGGCATGCTCACTCAGAGAGTGTTTTTATGGGTTAGAAATTGAAGGACATCTTAACAGGTGTGCCCACTTTGAATTTCAGTCTCTACATTGGGAGAACTTGCATTCTGGGTGTTTCATGGACTGTGCATGTGTTTTCAATTGCCTCATTAGCACACAAACATATGTTATATAAAGCTCACAGAGCATTCGGTCGATTGCCTTAAGAAGAGGCAAGTGTGTGTGGGGGGCAAAATGTACATGTTGGTGTCCTTATCGAGTTTGTAACACATGTATTTTATTTGTTATGTCTTTGCAAAACAAGTGATTGGTTAACTTATGTGGATTGTATATTTTTGGTGTGGGGGAGATATGTTCCCCTGCAATAATTCTGATGTTGTTAATGTGTGTTGTTTGTTCACTTTGATTTAATTGTCTGCTGCATTTTTTTGGCCAAAAATTGCTCAAGATGTTGAGTCTGTAACTGTTTCAAATTGACCATGTTTTTTATTTTGCCTTCCCTTTTTGTTTTGTTGAACAATAAAATCAGATGGAAAGTTTTGATGTTTGTTTTGTGTTTTCTTTGCAACAAATGTGACAGCTGATTGGCATGTCAAAACAAAACAGGTGTGATTTGTCTACCCTGGTGCCTTCATGGTAGTATATGCATGGATTGTGTGCTGCCATGGAGCGTCACCAGGAAATGAAAAATACAGAGCGGTAAGTATTCAATTTTCCTTTTTTACTGCAGTGGTTCTCAGCCTCAGTCCTAAAGTACCCCCAACGGGACATGTTTTGTGAATTTATCTTATCGAGAATTGCTGTCCAAAAATCAAAACCATTGACTGTGATTTAAAGCACATGTGCAAGATGAAGGAAAACCTGCAAACATGGCCTGTTGGGGGTACATGAGAAGCACTGATTTAGAGCACTGCACTTAAAAATAGCTCAAGGCTAGGGATGAGCTTCGTGTTCGAGTCGAACATACGTTCGACTCGAACATCGGCTGTTCGATCGTTCGACGAAGATCGAACGATTTGGGCCGTTCGCGCCAAATTCGAGTGACGCGAACGGCCCACAATACACTATGCCATCGCAGTGTCATCCAGGCGCTGTGATTGGCCAAGCATGCACTGTGACCCCGCATGCTTGGCCAATCACAGCGCCGGCAGCGAGGAGAGCAATGATTGGCCACAGGCAGGATGCCTGTGGCCAATTATTGCTGAGGGTGTTTAGTACACGCCCCACACTATAAAAGGCCGCCAGCACGGCGGCCTAGTGTAGTGTGTTCCGGAGCAGGGAAAGAGAAGCATAGGCAGGGACAGTGACATTTATTTTTTCTTGCTTAACCTGGATTCCTTTAGTTTAGGGAAAGAGAAGGATAGGTAGGGAGAGTGTCAGTGTGTTTTACTGTGCGAATCCTTGTTTCTAGGGACAGGGAAGGACAGTGAGGGAAATTCTCCTTGTGCTATAGTGTGCTTTAAAAAAACATTTTTTCTAGGGACAGAAAACTATAGGTAGGGAGAGTGTCAGTGTGTTTTACTGTGCGAATCCTTGTTTCTAGGGACAGGGAAGGACAGTGAGGGAAATTCTCCTTGTGCTATAGTGTGCTTTAAAAAAACATTTTTTCTAGGGACAGAAAACTATAGGTAGGGAGAGTGTCAGTGTGTTTTACTGTGCGAATCCTTATTTCTAGAGACAGGGAAGGACAGTGAGGGAAATTCTCCTTGTGCTATAGTGTGCTTTAAAAAAACATTTTTTCTAGGGACAGAAAACTATAGGTAGGAAGAGTGTCAGTTTCTTTCACTGTGATAATCCTTGTTTCTAGGGACAGGGAAGGAAAGTGAGGGAAATTCTCCTTGTGCTATAGTGTGCTTTAAAAAAACATTTTTTCTAGGGACAGAAAACTATAGGTAGGAAGAGTGTCAGTTTCTTTCACTGTGATAATCCTTGTTTCTAGGGACAGGGAATGACAGTGAGGGAAATTCTCCTTGTGCTATAGTGTGCTTTAAAAAAACATTTTTTCTAGGGACAGAAAACTATAGGTAGGAAGAGTGTCAGTTTCTTTCACTGTGATAATCCTTGTTTCTAGGGACAGGGAAGGAAAGTGAGGGAAATTCTCCTTGTGCTATAGTGTGCTTTAAAAAAACATTTTTTCTAGGGACAGAAAACTATAGGTAGGAAGAGTGTCAGTTTCTTTCACTGTGATAATCCTTGTTTCTAGGGACAGGGAAGGAAAGTGAGGGAAATTCTCCTTGTGCTATAGTGTGCTTTAAAAAAACATTTTTTCTAGGGACAGAAAACTATAGGTAGGAAGAGTGTCAGTTTCTTTCACTGTGATAATCCTTGTTTCTAGGGACAGGGAAGGAAAGTGAGGGAAATTCTCCTTGTGCTATAGTGTGCTTTAAAAAAACATTTTTTCTAGGGACAGAAAACTATAGGTAGGAAGAGTGTCAGTTTCTTTCACTGTGATAATCCTTGTTTCTAGGGACAGGGAAGGAAAGTGAGGGAAATTCTCCTTGTGCTATAGTGTGCTTTAAAAAAACATTTTTTCTAGGGACAGAAAACTATAGGTAGGAAGAGTGTCAGTTTCTTTCACTGTGATAATCCTTGTTTCTAGGGACAGGGAAGGAAAGTGAGGGAAATTCTCCTTGTGCTATAGTGTGCTTTAAAAAAACATTTTTTCTAGGGACAGAAAACTATAGGTAGGAAGAGTGTCAGTTTCTTTCACTGTGATAATCCTTGTTTCTAGGGACAGGGAAGGAAAGTGAGGGAAATTCTCCTTGTGCTATAGTGTGCTTTAAAAAAACATTTTTTCTAGGGACAGAAAACTATAGGTAGGAAGAGTGTCAGTTTCTTTCACTGTGATAATCCTTGTTTCTAGGGACAGGGAAGGACAGTGAGGGAAATTCTCCTTGTGCTATAGTGTGCTAAAGCATTCCTCATCAACCATCTTTGAAATCCTTGTTTTTTGGACAGTCAGGGAAATTGTCGTTGTGCTATTCTGTGCAAAAGCAATCATCCTCAACCATATTTAGAAATCCTTAAGTAAAGGGACAGAGAAGGACACCTGAAGGTAGCCCTTATTGCTTTTTTCCCATCTCCCTGCAGGCCATCTATTAGAATGTCTGGAAGGCAAACAAGGAGAGGCAGACAGTCAGGAGGCAATAAAAGAGGGCAAGCAGGCTCTGTGTCTGGGGGCAACAGTGCTGGTCGTGGACGCGGTGCATTGTCATCAGCACATGGCCATGGGACACGCTTGTCCTTCTTTTCGGCAGCTGGACATGTTGAGCCACATCATGCCGAAGACTTGGTAGAGTGGATGACCAAGCCCTCCTCCTCCTCCTAATCCTCTCTCACCCAGGCTCAGGGTACTGGAAAAGCAGCTGCCAAAGCGTCCTCTTCCCTGGTATCAATGTCAGACTCATCATCAGTCACTCCTTCCCTAGACCCACCATGTCCTCCTCCGAACTGTTTGAGCACAGTGTTGGGTACATGCTCCAGGAGGATGCCCAGCGTTTTGAAGGGTCTGATGATGAAACCCAGCTACAGGAAGGCAGTAGCGTGAGAGCAGACAGAGGGGATGCTCAAGAAGGACACCAATCTGGCAGTCATGTTCCAGCAGCTGCAGCATACTGCCAGATTGGCTCCAGTGATGAGGAGGGAGGGGATGATGAGGTCACTGACTCCACGTGGGTGCCTAATAGGAGAGAGGAGGAGGATGAGGAGGAGGCACATCTCCAACGAGGCAGGATGCCCTTTGGTGGCCAGCGTAAGGGCAGTACACCGACGGAATCACACCGCAGAGCTCCGCCTGTGCAGGGTGCTGCCTCTGCCCGTCATTCAAAAAGTTCTTTGGTGTGGGCCTTTTTTGAGGCTAGTGCATCAGATCGCACAGCTGCTGTTTGCAACATATGTCTCAAGCGTATATCGCGTGGCCAAAACATCAGCCGCTTGGGTACCACATGCCTGACCAGACATATGTTGACCTGCCATGCAGCTCGTTGGCAAGCCTACCTCAAAGACCCACACCAAAGAACAAAGCGGACCTCTCCTTGCACCGCATCAGCTGGGATCTCCAACCCCACTATAACTTCAGTCCTCTCTGAAACATGCACTGAGAGGAATGAAGGTGTAGAATTAGGTGTGTCACAGCCAAGTACTTGCGGCCACTCTGCTAGCAGTACACCGACGTCCGATTCTAGCAGGCAAATTTCCCTGCCCCAGCTGCTGGACCGTCAAAAGAAGTTCACTCCCAGCCATCCACATGCCCAGCGGTTGAATGCTAGCTTGGCTAAATTGCTAGCGCTTCAACTGCTGCCTTTTCAGTTGGTAGACTCGGCCCCCTTCCGTGAGTTTGTGCAATGTGCGGTTCCTCACGGAAGGCTATTCCGGCTCTCTACCGGCATGTGGAAGGCAATGTCTTAGCCTCGCTGGACAGGGCGGTCAGCGGTAAGGTGCATATTACCGCTGACTCATGGTCCAGCAGGCATGGACAGGGACGTTACCTTTCTTTCACGGCCCATTGGGTCACTCTTTTGGCAGCTGGGAAGGATGCAGGACAAGGTGCAGTAGTGTTGGAGGTTGTTCCACCGCCACGCCTCCAAAATGCTACTACTGGTTGTGACACACCTCTCTCCTCCACCCCCTCCTCTTCTTCTTCCTCCATGGCCTCTTCCTGTGGTTTGTCCTCGGAACCAGCGGTGCTCCGTAGCCGTTCAAGGGGCTACGCAAGTACGCAGGCAAAAAGATGCCATGCCGTGCTTGCGCTGGTGTGTTTGGGGGACAGAAGCCACACTGGGGCAGAGGTCCTGTCTGCTCTGCAGGGCCAGGCCGAGAGGTGGTTGACGCCACGCCAGCTTAAGCCAGGAATGGTGGTTTGCGACAATGGCACCAACCTCCTCTCCGCCCTCTGACAGGGACAACTGACCCATGTGCCCTGTGTGGCTCACGTCCTTAACCTGGTGGTGCAGCGGTTCTTGGGCAGGTACCCGGGCTTACAGGATGTCCTGAGGCAGGCCAGGAAAGTCTGTGTGCATTTCCGCAGATCTTATAATGCCAGTGCTCGCCTGGCTGAGCTGCAAAAGGAGTTGAACCTGCCCAAGAACCGCCTTATATGTGACATGCCCACCAGGTGGAACTCAACGTTGGCCATGCTGCAGCGGCTGCACACGCAGCAGAGGGCCATCAATGAGTACCTGTGCGACTACGGCACCAGGACAGGGTCAGGGGAGCTTGGTTTTTTTTCTCCACGCCAGTGGGGCATGATCAGGGATGCATGCACTGTCCTGGCACCATTTGAGGAGGCCACGAGGATGGTGAGCAGTGACAGTGCATGCATCAGTGACACTGTACCTCTTGTCCACCTGTTGGAGCACACGCTGCGTGGAATAATGGACAGGGCACTTGAGGCAGAACAGAGGCAGGAAGAGGAGGACTTCCTTGCCTCTCAAGGCCCCCTTTACCCAGACAGTGTTCCTTCTGTCCCACCCATCGCACAGGAAGAGGAGGAGGAGGAGGAGGAGGAGGATTGTGTCAGCATGGAGGTGGAGGCTGGCACTCAGCATCATCAGCAGCAGTCTTTTAGGGATGATTTACAGTCCCAAGAAACCAGTGGACTTGTACGTGGCTGGGAGGAGGTGGCTGCGGATCATGTCGTCCTTAGTGACCCAGAGGACTCCGGAGCGAATGCCTCAGCAAACCTACGCTGCATGGCCTCCCTGATCCTGCAAAGTCTGCGGAAGGATCCTCGTATTCTTCGGATCAAGGAGAGGGACCATTACTGGCTGGCCACTCTCCTTGATCCACGGTACAAGGGTAAGGTTGCGGACCTTATGTTACCGTCGCAGAGGGAGCAGAGGATGAGACAACTCCGGGAGGCCTTGCAGAAAGGTCTGTGCAACGCGTTCCCAGAGACTGGGAGGTTACAAACTCCTGGTCCTGGACAACGAGTTGCTGAGGCTTCGGCCAGTCAAAGAAGGAGCGGTGGGGAAGGTGGCCATCTGACCGATGCGTTCAGACAATTCTTTAGTCCGTAGCCCCAAAGTATGATCGGTTCCAGCAACCATCGCCAGCGTCTGATAAACATGGTGCAGGAATATCTAGGGGCAAGGTCAGACTTGGACACCTTCCCCACCGAAAATCCTCTGGCTTACTGGGTCTTGAGGATGGATCACTGGCCAGAGCTTGCACAGTATGCAATTGAGCTACTGGCCTGTCCTGCATCCAGCGTTCTTTCGGAACGCACATTCAGTGCTGCTGGAGGATTTGTCACGGATCACAGGGTGGGCCTGTCCACCGACTCGGTTGATCGACTGACTTTCATCAAGATGAACCAGTCTTGGATCACCACCAGCTACCACACACCTGATGCTGATATAACAGACTAATTGATTTTAACATGTCACATCCCTTCAAGACTGATGCTGATGCTGAGTGCCTGTGCTGTTATGTTGACTGGCTATCCTCCTCCTCCGAGTCCTCAATGATACGATTGATGATGATAGCTTGGAAGATCATTTTTGTTTATGGGTGCCGCCACCAGTGGCTAAGGCCCAATTTTTCAGCCCCTGTTTTACAGGGGCGTGTAATTACAATTTTTTTAGCAATAATTTGCCATAGGGCTCATTGCTGTGCTCCAAGTACAGTATCTGTGAGGGGTTGGAGTGTTGTGGCACCAGTGCCTAAGGCCCAATTTTTCAGCCCCTGTTTAACAGGGGCATGCAATTACAATTCTTGATCTAATAATTCACAGCAGGGCCCATTGCTGCACCCACCAAGAGTAACTCTGAGGGCTTACAGTGTTGTGGCAACGCCACCACCACCACGAAAGGCCCAATTTTTCAGCCCCTGTTCAAAAGGGGCATGTAATTACAATTCTTGATCTAATAATTCACAGCAGGGCCCATTGCTGCACCCACCAAGAGTAACTCTGAGGGCTTACAGTGTTGTGGCAACGCCACCACCACCACCACCACGAAAGGCCCAATTTTTCAGCCCCTGTTCAAAAGGGGCATGTAATTACAATTCTTGATCTAATAATTCACAGCAGGGCCCATTCCTGCACCCACCAAGAGTAACTCTGAGGGCTTACAGTGTTGTGGCAACGCCACCACCACCACCACCACGAAAGGCCCAATTTTTCAGCCCCTGTTCAAAAGGGGCATGTAATTACAATTCTTGATCTAATAATTCACAGCAGGGCCCATTCCTGCACCCACCAAGAGTAACTCTGAGGGCTTACAGTGTTGTGGCAACACCACCACCACCACCACCACCACGAAAGGCCCAATTTTTCAGCCCCTGTTCAACAGGGGCATGCAATTACAATTCTTGATCTAATAATTCACAGCAGGGCCCATTGCTGCACCCACCAAGAGTAACTGTCCTGGATTACAGTGTTGTGGCACCAGCACCACCATCAAAGGCCCAATTTTTACTACCACTGTTCAACAATTATATGTAATTAAAATTCCTGATATAATAGTTGACAGCAGGGCGTTCCAGCACCAACCAAGAGTAACTGTGAGTGCTTACAGTGTTGTGCCAACACCAACAACTAAGGGGCCTATTTCTGCAGAGTATATACGGCAGGTCCCTACTTTCAAACATCCAACTTACAAACGACTCCTACTTGCAAACGCAAGAAGACAACAGGAAGTGAGAGGAAATCTACCCCTTGGAAGGAAAATTCTCTCCTGTAAGAATTAATATGGGAGAAAGGTGTCTCCTCTGTACTGATGCTTTATCACCAATCCTTGTTTCAAGAAAAACACCACATTTCAAAAACAGTTGTCATTGGGACGGAAAGTGAGGTGAAATGTTCTGAACAGGGGCACAGACAGCAAAACAAATGTTACAGGGGTGATAACCCTTACCTATGTTTTCCAAAAAGTTTAAAAATAGATTTTTGGGCTGGAGCTACACTTAAACAATGTACCTGTTCAAAATTACAAACAGATTCTACATAAGAACAAACCTACAGTCCCTGTCTTGTATGCACCACCTGTATACGGCTGTTCAGAGTATATAGGGCCTTTTTTATTTTATGTGCGGGGTTCCCCTTAATATCCATACAAGACCCAAAGGGGCTGGTAATGGGCTGGGGTAGGGGGGGGGGGTCATGGGGTAGCTATGCCATTTTTCTTAAAGATTTTCATCCATATTACCTGGACCAGACATTACATTAAAGCCGCAAGCAGTTTTAAATGGCTTTTTTTTCCTTTAGAAGTGTCATTTTGTGCAGGGACAGTTCTAAACACGGGAAACACGTGGCACTTCACAGGCATACTTTAGACACCCCCCAGGTACGATATTTAAAGGAATATTTGACTTTTTTTTTTTGCATCATTAAAATGACTGCTCCCGAAAAACGACCGTTTTTAAAACTTCTTTTTGCATTGATACATGTCCCCTGGTGCAGAACCCGGGTTCCCAAACCCTTTTTAGGACAATAACATGCATAATAGTTGTTATAATTAGCACTTTAGAATTCGAACGTTCGCATCCATTGTATTTAATAGGGTTCTAATGTTCGTACGAACTTTCGGTCCGTTCGCGGGTTCTGGTGCGAACCGAACCCGGGGGTGTTCGGCTCATCACTACTCAAGGCCATACAATTCTAATTGTGGGCATTTTGAGGGAAACAAAGTAAGTGTTAGAACCCCTGCGTGTGGTTTTTTTTTCAGATTTTTTTTTGTAGTTTGTCCTTTGTCTCCTTTTCTTAACATTGGCTTCACTTCCTGTCACACAGCTAAACAGGAAGTGAAGGTAAAACCCTACCAATGGCTTTTCTTGGGGACACACAGATCAATCTAACTAGTGTCCCCATTAAGCAAATTGCACTCTAGCACTTTGTTGTGTACACCCCAAATCATTGGGTAGTTTGGGGTTTAGTAAAGACAATTCCACTCTGCAGTAAAAGTGTAGCTGCTGAAAATCTGAGGGAAAGTACTGGTGATTGGATGTTACAATCATGTAAAAGCAAAGATGTTTTTTTTTTGGCTTGCATGTCCCCCTCAGATATACAGCAAGTGCACTTGTAGTGCAA
This sequence comes from Rana muscosa, assembly GCA_029206835.1. Classification (NCBI taxonomy): domain Eukaryota; kingdom Metazoa; phylum Chordata; class Amphibia; order Anura; family Ranidae; genus Rana; species Rana muscosa. The sequence continues at coordinate 574,216,532 of CM055117.1, read as the reverse complement.
AGTAGATTTGCCTTTAGTAAATAAACCCCAAAGTCCAAAATACCTAATAATTTGGGGTGTACCCCGCAATATGCTCGAGTGCAATGTGCATAATGGGGAAAGTATTTAGACTGACCTGTGTGTCCCCAAGGAAAGACATTGTTAGGGATTTTCCCTCACTTCCTGTGTGGCTATGTGACAGGAAGTGAATTATTGGGAAGGATAAAGTGGCCAAATTATTTAGTTTAACTTTTCAAAGACTCATTCCTAAGTTGAATTGTGATGCATGTCAATGGCCCATTTTGACCCTCTTAAATCACTTGAGATCAGCGCTATAACTGATCGACGGCCACAGCATGGTCCTCAATTGCCGGGAGTCCGTCAATAAACGTCCTCCCCTTTGCACGCGCTGTGGTCACAGAGTCACTGTGACTCGGGTGATGACAGATCCGAGTAAGGGGCCGATCCCTGCCCTTTACCATGTGATCAGCTGTCAGCAAATGACAGCTGATCACGTGATGTAAACAAAAGCTGGGTAATGGTTTTTGTTTTCTCCTTGTGCTGACAGCGTGAGCATAAAAAAAGGCAATCACCGGCTTATGTGCAAGGGACATGGGGCCCGAAGAGGAAGAGGCAATTCTGCATCATCTGTGACAATTAGTAGCCCCTGCCAGTGCCACCTATCAATGCCCACCACTGGTGCCAATCAGTGGCACCTAGCAGTGCTGCCAGTGCCTATCGGTGCCCATCACTGCCAACTATCATTGCCACCTAGCAGTGCCACTTCTCACTGCCCACCAGTGCTAAATAGCAATGCCACCTCTCAGTGCCCACCCTTGCCACCTTATCGGTGCCCATCAGTGCAGTCTCATCAGTGTACATCAATGAAGAAGAAAAATTACCTTTTTTAAAAATATTAACCAGTTTCCTACCGCCCACCGTCAAATGACATCCTTGGCTTTGGGCGGTGACATCTGAATGATGCCTGCAGTTGCAGGTATCATTCAGATATCATTCTTTTTAGCCGGCGATTCTGTGCACAATAAAAACGATCATAGTGGCAGTTCCGCCGCTTGATCGTTCTTATAGGCGGGGGGAGGGGACGTCCCCCCCTCTCTTGCCGCCATCCGGTGCTTCTCCTGGCTCTCCCGTGCCATCTGGGGCTCGGAGAACGATTTGGAGATGACTGGTGTCCAGATGGTCATCAGTCATCTCTATGACCGTCGGAGGCGCGGGTACGACGTTATGACATATCTTTTTTCTGATTAACCATTTGAAATGAGGAATTACAGGGAAACTAATCCTCACCACTAAAGTGGCTGACCATTACATGACCATTGTGAACACATTTCATTGGTTCAGTTAATGGGTTAACCTACAAGGGAATTAACTGGATGTTTAGCAGCTCCCACCTGGGGCAGTGACCAGGGACTATAACGGAAAGTGGGCATTACTAGTTCTTAGGCACAAGAAATATTGAATATACACAACACTTTAAGGTGTGAACTGTATGGACTAAGATACAGGGACTTATACGGCAAGGAAGTCATTTTTGTAATATTGTTTTTTGATTTTTTGAAACACTGAGTTCACTAGAAGTTTGTTTGGAATTTTGAGATTAATGTTTGGATTATGGAATTTGCACCCATAATGAAGTGAAACATACCCACATAGATATCATATACATCAATAAGGGTAACATTTTATTTATTTAATAGCACAATTGTCACAACCTTTAGAGGGTTAGGATTTTCTTCACACACATAGGAGTTGAGGATTACACTTACAGCTAATATATAGAATTTAGGATTACCAGCACAAAATATACACAGTCCTGCACCTTATCCCATAGGGGTTTATCAGTTGCATCCGCAGAGGAAACCCAACACAACTCTAAACCAGTTCCCAGAGCATAAGGGTAGCGCCATACACCCCATACCTTTTACTACATCACCCAGTAATTTGTCTTGTGACAGACTACATACCAGGGGGGGCAGCAGCCTAAATATAGTCCACATTGCGTGGAACATCATCACAAGTCTATTACAAGGGATGTTTACATTCCTTGTAATAGGAATAAAAGAGATCCCAAAAAATGTAAAAAATTGAAAAAGAGTAAGAAATACAAAAAAGTCAAAAAACAAAAACAAAAAACAAAACAAAAATAAGAAAAAACGCCCATGTCCCCAGTAGCTCGCGCTCAGAAGCGAACACACACGTAAGTCCCGCCCACATATGTAAACGCCGTTCAAACCACACATGTGAGTTATTGCTGCGTGCAATTCTAGCACTAGACCCCCTCTGTAATGCCAAAATGGTAACGTGTAAAAAAAATTTAAGCATCGCCTAGGGAGATTTTTAATTACTGAAGTTTGGTGTCATGCCATGTGTGTGCGCAATTTTAAAGCGTGACGTGTTAGGTATCTATTTACTCGGCATAACAACATCTTTCACATTATACCAAAAAATTGGCCGTAACTTTACCGTTTTGTAATATTTTTAGCAAACAAAAGGCGTTTGAAAATTTATTGCGCAAATACCGAGCGAGATAAAAATTTGCAATGACCGCCATCTTATTCCCTAGGGTGTCTGCTCCAAAAAAATATATAATGTTTGGTGTTTTGAAGTAATTTTATAGCCATAAATTTATGATTTTTACATGAAGGAGAGAAGTGCCAGAATAGGCCCAGTGCTGAAGTGGGTAAAATATCCATTTTTTTTTTTTTTAAACTCGGTCTTTTGTATTTATAGAAAAAAAATAAAACTAAAACACAAAGGTGATCAAATAGCACCAAAAGCAAGCTCTATTTGTGTGCCAACAAATAAAACATTTTCATTGGGTTACAGTGTTGTATGAGCGCGCAATTGTCATTAAAAGTGCATCAGCGTTGAAATGTGAAACCTGGTCTGGGCAGTGCGCAAGTGGTTAATATAAGGCTACATGCACACGTACGTTTTTCAAGCCGCTTGTTTGAGCGTTTTTTGCAGCTTAAAAACGTCTCTCCATGTTAGCCTATGGCCTCATGGCCACCATGGCGTTTTGGAGCTGTAAATGGCATAGGCGTTTTTAGGCCCCATGTAGACGGGACGCTGGTGCAGTGTTCAGAACTAAGGTTGAAAGCAGCGTTTAGAAAGGCGCACTTTGTGGCGTTTGCATGCCGTGTTTTACCACATTTGCATGTATATGATAAGGAGCCGCCCTAAGCTCCAAAAACAGTATTATTTACGATTTTAGCTATTTAGTGAGACCAGAGTGATATGAGCAGCTGAGAGCAGCAGTGTAGTTGTATTTAGGCCGGGACGCGCATCGCGGCGATCGTTGTTGCGGGGTGTCAATCGCAACACCGATCTAGGTAAAGAGTCTCGGACGGAGACTCTTTACTACGTGATCAGCCGTGTCAAATCACGGCTGATTACGATGTAAACAGGAAGAGCCGGTGATCGGCTTTTCCTCACTCGCGTCTGTCAGACGCGAGTAGAGGAGAGCCGATCGGCTGCTCCTTTGACAGGGGGGGTCTGTGATGATTATCAGCGCAGCCCCCACGAGGATGCCCACACTGGACCACCAGGGACACCACTAGGACTACCAGGGATGTCACCACCAGGTATGCCACCCTAGACCACCAGGGATGCCAATCAGTGCCCACAATGGATGCCAATCAGTGCCCACAATGGGCATCCCTGATTGGCAGGCATTATTGTTTGGCACTGATTGGCATCCATCAGTGAAATACATTACAGTACATAAGTGCCACCTATCAGTGCCCATCTGTGCCGCCTATCAGTGCCCATCCGTGCCACCTATCAGTGCCCATCCATGCTGACTTTCAGTGCCGCCTATCAGTGCCCATCCCTGCCGCCTATCATTGCCCATCCGTGCCGCCCATCAGTGCCCATCCCTGCCGCATATCAGTGTCACCTATCAGTGCCCATCAGAGCCGCATATTAGTGCCCATCATCAGTGCCCATCAGTTCCACCTCATCGGTGCCCATCAGTGCCGCCTTATCAGTGCCGTCAGTTCAGCCCCATCAGCGCCCATCAGTGAAGGAGAAAACGTACTTATTTACAAAGTTTTGTAAATGAAACATAAAAATGCCAGAGGTGATCAAATACCACCAAAAGAAAGCTCTATTTGTGGGAACAAAATGATAAAAATGTTGTTTGGGTACAGTGTAGCATGACCGCGCAATTATCATTCAAAGTACGACAGCACTGAAAGCTGAAAATTTGTCTGGGCAGGAAGGTGTATAAGTGCCCTGTATTGAAGTGGTTTATATACAAAAAAGTGCCAGTAGTGCTGTGCAAAAAGTGTCCACTAAAAATAGTCAGAGAAAACTAGAGTATTTAAAAAAAAGAGCCAAGGTGCTGTGCAGACAAATGCTGTTCAAAACAACGCAATGTGTTTCCAAAGTCCCAACAAAGTGCTTCAGGCTTCGCCACCTTTTCCACACCAGAGAACTCACCAGGTTGCCATGACTACTTGCTACAGGTAAATCATGTGTAGCATGCTATTATGAGAGGAGTCCCATTGATTCTGATGTCTCTCAACTTGCACCAGGGGATTTACCCTCCTCTACAAACTTTTAATTAGCAATCCTTTCACATGGATCATTCAGGCATCACATAAAAAGCAAAGGGGGATCGACACAGTGTTAAACCTTTAAATGTTTATTTAAAATTAAAAACGCTCTCACTCCTCCTACTCACACATATTGGTGCTACACCTCGCACCGAGGAGTGTTCGCAACACAATACATTAAAATTCATGGCAGTGTGGTTCACAATACTCTGGCTGTATAATATGCATACTGCTCTTGCTCTCTCCTTCCTAGTCCCTCCCGGGTGTACTTGTCGTCACTTCCGGGTTTACTCTGCATGATGGCGTCACTTCCAGTACCGTCCAATGCGTTTGGCGTGCATTTGTATTCAGCCCCCCTAAATCAATACTTTGTAGAACTACCTTTCGCCTGCAATTACAGCTGCAAGTCTTTTTGGGTATGTCTATACCAGCTTTGCATATCTAGAGAGTGAAATTTTTGCCCATTCTTCTTTGCAAAATAGCTCAAGCTCTGTCAGATTGGATGGAGAGCGTCTGTGAACAGCAATTTTCAAGTCTTGCCACCGATTCTCAATTGGATTTAGGTCTGGATTTAGGTCTGGAAAAATTTGCCGAAATCTGCCGGTTCGGAGAAGGATCTGGGTGTTCTGGTAGATTGTAGACTTAATAATAGCATGCAAAGGCAAGCTGTAATTCCTAAAGCTAGCAAAATTCGTTCTTGAATCAAAAGAGGTATAAACTCCAGAGAGAGGGACATCATCTTGCCTTTGTACATAGCATTAGTAAGACCAGCTCACAAAAGATGTTGGAAAACTAGAGAGAGTGCAAAGAAGGGCAACCAAACTTATAGGAGGCTGCTGATCAGTGTATTCGGACAGCAGAGAGTAGTGATGAGCCGAACACCCCCGGGTTCGGTTCGCACCAGAACCCGCGAACGGACCGAAAGTTCGTACGAACATTAGAACCCTATTAAATACAATGGATGCAAACGTTCGAATTCTAAAGTGCTAATTATAACAACTATTATGCATGTTATTGTCCTAAAAAGGGTTTGGGAACCCGGGTTGTGCACCAGGGGACATGTATCAATGCAAAAAGAAGTTTTAAAAACGGTCGTTTTTCGGGAGCAGTCATTTTAATGATGCATAAAGTGAAAAAAAAAAAGTCAAATATTCCTTTAAATATCGTACCTGGGGGGTGTCTAAAGTATGCCTGTGAAGTGCCACGTGTTTCCCGTGTTTAGAACTGTCCCTGCACAAAATGACACTTCTAAAGGAAAAAAAAGCCATTTAAAACTGCTTGCGGCTTTAATGTAATGTCTGGTCCCGGTAATATGGATGAAAATCTTTAAGAAAAATGGCATAGCTACCCCATGACCCCCCCCCCTACCCCAGCCCATTACCAGCCCCTTTGGGTCTTGTATGGATATTAAGGGGAACCCCGCACATAAAATAAAAAAGGCCCTATATACTCTGAACAGCCATATACAGGCGGTGCATACAAGACAGGGACTGTAGGTTTGTTCTTATGTAGAATCTGTTTGTAATTTTGAACAGGTACATTGTTTAAGTGTAGCTCCAGCCCAAAAATCTATTTTTAAACTTTTTGGAAAACATAGGTAAGGGTTATCACCCCTGTAACATTTGTTTTGCTGTCTGTGCCCCTGTTCAGAACATTTCACCTCACTTTCCGTCCCAATGACAACTGTTTTTGAAATGTGGTGTTTTTCTTGAAACAAGGATTGGTGATAAAGCATCAGTACAGAGGAGACACCTTTCTCCCATATTAATTCTTACAGGAGAGAATTTTCCTTCCTAGGGGTAGATTTCCTCTCACTTCCTGTTGTCTTCTTGCGTTTGCAAGTAGGAGTCGTTTGTAAGTTGGATGTTTGAAAGTAGGGACCTGCCGTATATACTCTGCAGAAATAGGCCCCTTAGTTGTTGGTGTTGGCACAACACTGTAAGCACTCACAGTTACTCTTGGTTGGTGCTGGAACGCCCTGCTGTCAACTATTATATCAGGAATTTTAATTACATATAATTGTTGAACAGTGGTAGTAAAAATTGGGCCTTTGATGGTGGTGCTGGTGCCACAACACTGTAAGCCCTGACAGTTACTCTTGGTGGGTGCAGCAATGGGCCCTGCTGTGAATTATTAGATCAAGAATTGTAATTGCATGCCCCTGTTGAACAGGGGCTGAAAAATTGGGCCTTTCGTGGTGGTGGTGGTGGTGGTGGTGTTGCCACAACACTGTAAGCCCTCAGAGTTACTCTTGGTGGGTGCAGGAATGGGCCCTGCTGTGAATTATTAGATCAAGAATTGTAATTACATGCCCCTTTTGAACAGGGGCTGAAAAATTGGGCCTTTCGTGGTGGTGGTGGTGGTGGCATTGCCACAACACTGTAAGCCCTCAGAGTTACTCTTGGTGGGTGCAGGAATGGGCCCTGCTGTGAATTATTAGATCAAGAATTGTAATTACATGCCCCTTTTGAACAGGGGCTGAAAAATTGGGCCTTTCGTGGTGGTGGTGGTGGTGGCGTTGCCACAACACTGTAAGCCCTCAGAGTTACTCTTGGTGGGTGCAGGAATGGGCCCTGCTGTGAATTATTAGATCAAGAATTGTAATTACATGCCCCTTTTGAACAGGGGCTGAAAAATTGGGCCTTTCGTGGTGGTGGTGGCGTTGCCACAACACTGTAAGCCCTCAGAGTTACTCTTGGTGGGTGCAGCAATGGGCCCTGCTGTGAATTATTAGATCAAGAATTGTAATTACATGCCCCTTTTGAACAGGGGCTGAAAAATTGGGCCTTTCGTGGTGGTGGTGGTGGTGGCGTTGCCACAACACTGTAAGCCCTCAGAGTTACTCTTGGTGGGTGCAGGAATGGGCCCTGCTGTGAATTATTAGATCAAGAATTGTAATTACATGCCCCTTTTGAACAGGGGCTGAAAAATTGGGCCTTTCGTGGTGGTGGTGGTGGTGGCGTTGCCACAACACTGTAAGCCCTCAGAGTTACTCTTGGTGGGTGCAGCAATGGGCCCTGCTGTGAATTATTAGATCAAGAATTGTAATTACATGCCCCTTTTGAACAGGGGCTGAAAAATTGGGCCTTTCGTGGTGGTGGTGGTGGTGGCGTTGCCACAACACTGTAAGCCCTCAGAGTTACTCTTGGTGGGTGCAGCAATGGGCCCTGCTGTGAATTATTAGATCAAGAATTGTAATTGCATGCCCCTGTTGAACAGGGGCTGAAAAATTGGGCCTTAGGCACTGGTGGCACAACACTACAACCCCTCACAGATACTGTACTTGGAGCACAGCAATGAGCCCTGTTGCAAAGTATTGCTTCAAAAATTGTAATGACACGCCCCTGTTAAACAGGGGCTGAAAAATTGGGCCTTAGCCACTGGTGGCGGCACCCATAAACAAAAATGATCTTCCAAGCTATCATCATCAATCGTATCATTGAGGACTCGGAGGAGGAGGATAGCCAGTCAACATAACAGCACAGGCACTCAGCATCAGCATCAGTCTTGAAGGGATGTGACATGTTAAAATCAATTAGTCTGTTATATCAGCATCAGGTGTGTGGTAGCTGGTGGTGATCCAAGACTGGTTCAGTCGATCAACCGAGTCGGTGGACAGGCGCACCCTGTGATCCGTGACAAATCCTCCAGCAGCACTGAATGTGCGTTCCGAAAGAACGCTGGATGCAGGACAGGCCAGTAGCTCAATTGCATACTGTGCAAGCTCTGGCCAGTGATCCATCCTCAAGACCCAGTAAGCCAGAGGATTTTCGGTGGGGAAGGTGTCCAAGTCTGACCTTGCCCCTAGATATTCCTGCACCATGTTTATCAGACGCTGGCGATGGTTGCTGGAACCGATCATACTTTGGGGCTGCGGACTAAAGAATTGTCTGAACGCATCGGTCAGACGGCCACCTTCCCCACCGCTCCTTCTTTGACTGGCCGAAGCCTCAGCAACTCGTTGTCCAGGACCAGGAGTTTGTAACCTCCCAGTCTCTGGGAACGCGTTGCACAGACCTTTCTGCAAGGCCTCCCGGAGTTGTCTCATCCTCTGCTCCCTCTGCGACGGTAACATAAGGTCCGCAACCTTACCCTTGTACCGTGGATCAAGGAGAGTGGCCAGCCAGTAATGGTCCCTCTCCTTGATCCGAAGAATACGAGGATCCTTCTGCAGACTTTGCAGGATCAGGGAGGCCATGCAGCGTAGGTTTGCTGAGGCATTCGCTCCGGAGTCCTCTGGGTCACTAAGGACGACATGATCCGCAGCCACCTCCTCCCAGCCACGTACAAGTCCACTGGTTTCTTGGGACTGTAAATCATTCCTAAAAGACTGCTGCTGATGATGCTGAGTGCCAGCCTCCACCTCCATGCTGACACAATCCTCCTCCTCCTCCTCCTCCTCCTCCTCTTCCTGTGCGATGGGTGGGACAGAAGGAACACTGTCTGGGTAAAGGGGGCCTTGAGAGGCAAGGAAGTCCTCCTCTTCCTGCCTCTGTTCTGCCTCAAGTGCCCTGTCCATTATTCCATGCAGCGTGTGCTCCAACAGGTGGACAAGAGGTACAGTGTCACTGATGCATGCACTGTCACTGCTCACCATCCTCGTGGCCTCCTCAAATGGTGCCAGGACAGTGCATGCATCCCTGATCATGCCCCACTGGCGTGGAGAAAAAAAACCAAGCTCCCCTGACCCTGTCCTGGTGCCGTAGTCGCACAGGTACTCATTGATGGCCCTCTGCTGCGTGTGCAGCCGCTGCAGCATGGCCAACGTTGAGTTCCACCTGGTGGGCATGTCACATATAAGGCGGTTCTTGGGCAGGTTCAACTCCTTTTGCAGCTCAGCCAGGCGAGCACTGGCATTATAAGATCTGCGGAAATGCACACAGACTTTCCTGGCCTGCCTCAGGACATCCTGTAAGCCCGGGTACCTGCCCAAGAACCGCTGCACCACCAGGTTAAGGACGTGAGCCACACAGGGCACATGGGTCAGTTGTCCCTGTCGGAGGGCGGAGAGGAGGTTGGTGCCATTGTCGCAAACCACCATTCCTGGCTTAAGCTGGCGTGGCGTCAACCACCTCTCGGCCTGGCCCTGCAGAGCAGACAGGACCTCTGCCCCAGTGTGGCTTCTGTCCCCCAAACACACCAGCGCAAGCACGGCATGGCATCTTTTTGCCTGCGTACTTGCGTAGCCCCTTGAACGGCTACGGAGCACCGCTGGTTCATAGGACAAACCACAGGAAGAGGCCATGGAGGAAGAAGAAGAGGAGGGGGTGGAGGAGAGAGGTGTGTCACAACCAGTAGTAGCATTTTGGAGGCGTGGCGGTGGAACAACCTCCAACACTACTGCACCTTGTCCTGCATCCTTCCCAGCTGCCAAAAGAGTGACCCAATGGGCCGTGAAAGAAAGGTAACGTCCCTGTCCATGCCTGCTGGACCATGAGTCAGCGGTAATATGCACCTTACCGCTGACCGCCCTGTCCAGCGAGGCCAAGACATTGCCTTCCACATGCCGGTAGAGAGCCGGAATAGCCTTCCGTGAGAAAAAGTGGCGTTTGGGAACCTGCCACTGAGGAACCGCACATTGCACAAACTCACGGAAGGGGGCCGAGTCTACCAACTGAAAAGGCAGCAGTTGAAGCGCTAGCAATTTAGCCAAGCTAGCATTCAACCGCTGGGCATGTGGATGGCTGGGAGTGAACTTCTTTCGGGGGTCCAGCAGCTGGGGCAGGGAAATTTGCCTGCTAGAATCGGACGTCGGTGTACTGCTAGCAGAGTGGCCGCAAGTACTTGGCTGTGACACACCTAATTCTACACCTTCATTCCTCTCAGTGCATGTTTCAGAGAGGACTGAAGTTATAGTGGGGTTGGAGATCCCAGCTGATGCGGTGCAAGGAGAGGTCCGCTTTGTTCTTTGGTGTGGGTCTTTGAGGTAGGCTTGCCAACGAGCTGCATGGCAGGTCAACATATGTCTGGTCAGGCATGTGGTACCCAAGCAGCTGATGTTTTGGCCACGCGATATACGCTTGAGACATATGTTGCAAACAGCAGCTGTGCGATCTGATGCACTAGCCTCAAAAAAGGCCCACACCAAAGAACTTTTTGAATGACGGGCAGAGGCAGCGCCCTGCACAGGCGGAGCTCTGCGGTGTGATTCCGTCGGTGTACTGCCCTTACGCTGGCCACCAAAGGGCATCCTGCCTCGTTGGAGATGTGCCTCCTCCTCATCCTCCTCCTCCTCCTCTCTCCTATTAGGCACCCACGTGGAGTCAGTGACCTCATCATCCCCTCCCTCCTCATCACTGGAGCCAATCTGGCAGTATGCTGCAGCTGCTGGAACATGACTGCCAGATTGGTGTTCTTCTTGAGCATCCCCTCTGTCTGCTCTCACGCTACTGCCTTCCTGTAGCTGGGTTTCATCATCAGACCCTTCGAAACACTGGGCATCCTCCTGGAGCATGTACCCAACACTGTGCTCAAACAGTTCGGGGGACTCCTCAGGAGGAGGACATGGTGGGTCTAGGGAAGGAGTGACTGATGATGAGTCTGACATTGATACCAGGGAAGAGGACGCTTTGGCAGCTGCTTTGCCAGTACCCTGAGCCTGGGTGAGAGAGGATGAGGAGGAGGAGGAGGGCTTGGTCATCCACTCTACCAAGTCTTCGGCATGATGTGGCTCAACATGTCCAGCTGCCGAAAAGAAGGACAAGCGTGTCCCATGGCCATGTGCTGATGACAATGCACCGCGTCCACGACCAGCACTGTTGCCCCCAGACACAGAGCCTGCTTGACCTCTTTTATTGCCTCCTGACTGTCTGCCTCTCCTTGTTTGCCTTCCGGACATTCTAATAGATGGCCTGCAGGGAGATGGGAAAAAAGCAATAAGGGCTACCTTCAGGTGTCCTTCTCTGTCCCTTTACTTAAGGATTTCTAAATATGGTTGAGGATGATTGCTTTTGCACAGAATAGCACAACGACAATTTCCCTGACTGTCCAAAAAACAAGGATTTCAAAGATGGTTGATGAGGAATGCTTTAGCACACTATAGCACAAGGAGAATTTCCCTCACTGTCCTTCCCTGTCCCTAGAAACAAGGATTATCACAGTGAAAGAAACTGACACTCTTCCTACCTATAGTTTTCTGTCCCTAGAAAAAATGTTTTTTTAAAGCACACTATAGCACAAGGAGAATTTCCCTCACTGTCCTTCCCTGTCCCTAGAAACAAGGATTATCACAGTGAAAGAAACTGACACTCTTCCTACCTATAGTTTTCTGTCCCTAGAAAAAATGTTTTTTTTAAAGCACACTATAGCACAAGGAGAATTTCCCTCACTTTCCTTCCCTGTCCCTAGAAACAAGGATTATCACAGTGAAAGAAACTGACACTCTTCCTACCTATAGTTTTCTGTCCCTAGAAAAAATGTTTTTTTAAAGCACACTATAGCACAAGGAGAATTTCCCTCACTGTCCTTCCCTGTCCCTAGAAACAAGGATTATCACAGTGAAAGAAACTGACACTCTTCCTACCTATAGTTTTCTGTCCCTAGAAAAAATGTTTTTTTTAAAGCACACTATAGCACAAGGAGAATTTCCCTCACTGTCCTTCCCTGTCCCTAGAAACAAGGATTATCACAGTGAAAGAAACTGACACTCTTCCTACCTATAGTTTTCTGTCCCTAGAAAAAATGTTTTTTTAAAGCACACTATAGCACAAGGAGAATTTCCCTCACTGTCCTTCCCTGTCCCTAGAAACAAGGATTATCACAGTGAAAGAAACTGACACTCTTCCTACCTATAGTTTTCTGTCCCTAGAAAAAATGTTTTTTTAAAGCACACTATAGCACAAGGAGAATTTCCCTCACTGTCCTTCCCTGTCCCTAGAAACAAGGATTATCACAGTGAAAGAAACTGACACTCTTCCTACCTATAGTTTTCTGTCCCTAGAAAAAATGTTTTTTTAAAGCACACTATAGCACAAGGAGAATTTCCCTCACTGTCCTTCCCTGTCCCTAGAAACAAGGATTATCACAGTGAAAGAAACTGACACTCTTCCTACCTATAGTTTTCTGTCCCTAGAAAAAATGTTTTTTTAAAGCACACTATAGCACAAGGAGAATTTCCCTCACTGTCCTTCCCTGTCCCTAGAAACAAGGATTATCACAGTGAAAGAAACTGACACTCTTCCTACCTATAGTTTTCTGTCCCTAGAAAAAATGTTTTTTTAAAGCACACTATAGCACAAGGAGAATTTCCCTCACTGTCCTTCCCTGTCCCTAGAAACAAGGATTCGCACAGTAAAACACACTGACACTCTCCCTACCTATAGTTTTCTGTCCCTAGAAAAAATGTTTTTTTAAAGCACACTATAGCACAAGGAGAATTTCCCTCACTGTCCTTCCCTGTCCCTAGAAACAAGGATTCGCACAGTAAAACACACTGACACTCTCCCTACCTATAGTTTTCTGTCCCTAGAAAAAATGTTTTTTTAAAGCACACTATAGCACAAGGAGAATTTCCCTCACTGTCCTTCCCTGTCCCTAGAAACAAGGATTCGCACAGTAAAACACACTGACACTCTCCCTACCTATAGTTTTCTGTCCCTAGAAAAAATGTTTATTTAAAGCACACTATAGCACAAGGAGAATTTCCCTCACTGTCCTTCCCTGTCCCTAGAAACAAGGATTCGCACAGTAAAACACACTGACACTCTCCCTACCTATAGTTTTCTGTCCCTAGAAAAAATGTTTTTTTAAAGCACACTATAGCACAAGGAGAATTTCCCTCACTGTCCTTCCCTGTCCCTAGAAACAAGGATTCGCACAGTAAAACACACTGACACTCTCCCTACCTATAGTTTTCTGTCCCTAGAAAAAATGTTTTTTTAAAGCACACTATAGCACAAGGAGAATTTCCCTCACTGTCCTTCCCTGTCCCTAGAAACAAGGATTCGCACAGTAAAACACACTGACACTCTCCCTACCTATAGTTTTCTGTCCCTAGAAAAAATGTTTTTTTAAAGCACACTATAGCACAAGGAGAATTCCCTCACTGTCCTTCCCTGTCCCTAGAACAAGGATTCGCACAGTAAAACACACTGACACTCTCCCTACCTGTCCTTCTCTTTCCCTAAACTAAAGGAATCCAGGTTAAGCAAGAAAAAATAAATGTCACTGTCCCTGCCTATGCTTCTCTTTCCCTGCTCCGGAACACACTACACTAGGCCGCCGTGCTGGCGGCCTTTTATAGTGTGGGGCGTGTACTAAACACCCTCAGCAATAATTGGCCACAGGCATCCTGCCTGTGGCCAATCATTGCTCTCCTCGCTGCCGGCGCTGTGATTGGCCAAGCATGCGGGGTCACAGTGCATGCTTGGCCAATCACAGCGCCTGGATGACACTGTGATGGCGTAGTGCATTGTGGGCCGTTCGCGTCACTCGAATTTGGCGCGAATGGCCCAAATCGTTCGATCTTCGTCGAACGATCGAACAGCCGATGTTCGAGTCGAACGTATGTTCGACTCGAACACGAAGCTCATCCCTAGCAGAGAGTCCCTGCTGTCAGAATTCACTGTCTCAGAAGGGAGATTTCCTCAATCTAGCTCGATTGTGTGGATAGAGTAATCCGTAATGGAAATGAGCAGAGGCAGACATGTCTGAAAGAAAGAATAACTGGCTCATGAATATATTGGAGGGATGGGCCACCCTGGGGCAGATAGGGGGTTACTGGCAGGATCACCATGTAAAAATAATAATAAAGAAAACGAATGTAGTCACCACATCTAAAGACTGGTATGCTGAAATATATATATTTTTTGGGGTTAGCTCCATTTCCAAAAGCCACACAATATGAAGTCCATTTGCCTTGAATAAAGCTCTAGGCCACTGATCAATATTCATGGGGAACTATGGTATATTTTTAGTAGGTAAATATTTGGAGTCATTGTTGCAACATTCACCTGAAAGTAATTTGATGTGTATTTCACATTTCTACATGTCTGCACCTCATATTTTCATGGCTGTATTTCATTTACGGACTTGTGGACTCTTCCTACAGTAGCTGTTGAATACTAGAGAGTTGAATGGGCATCCTTCTGTGATAAATTCTATTACAATCTATTACAGAATAAACCACGCAGAGAGTGTATTGATTGCCAACAGTCAGAACAGACTGATACACTTGTACTGAAATTTCTAGACAAAGCCTGCATAGGTAATTGACAAATATGTCTGCCTACTTGTAAATATATCATTAGAAACTTTATATGGTTTTAGTTTGTTTTTATTTTTTTTAATTGTATTTTCTACTACTAGGCGATCCTGACAGTTTCTTAACGTTCTCTGGTTGATAAATTCTAAGCAGATTCAGTGTTTTCATTCTAGAATATGTGCTTTTGCTATGGACACCATGCTGACGTGCTGAAACACAACATATCAGCATGTACAGCTTGTAAGTCCTCAGCACCTTAAAGAATCATGGGGTGTACATGTTATTGAAAAAAAGGCATGCAACTGCATTTACTGGTGCACAAAGCAAAGTTCAGACAAGGACTGGCATGGCACATAGAGGGATAAAATTATACTTATAATACCTAGTGATTCTGCAATAAGTGTTCCTGGACAAGCACTTCCTGTTATACTGTAACAACATTCTGTCCCTCCTTAGGATATCTCTAAATGGTAGTGTCTCAAGTCTGGCGTCGGCTTCTGGTGGGGCCCGCTGCCAGTGGTGCACAAAAGTAGTGCATGCGCTGTTTTGTTTATCCAATTATGTTATATTTATCATGTGAATTATTTAAAAAAAATCAGATATGAGGATATGACAAAGATCTGTTGTAAAAAGGTAGGGAAGGGTCATGGTAATCAGTAAGTAAGGTTAGTATTAATATAGACCCCATAAGACCTTGTCAGAAATTATTTTAATGTTTCATAGTGCTAGAACTACTTTCTCAGGTACAGTGCCTGAAATCTACAAATGCTTCAGCACCAAACATGTAGGAGAGTGGACCTGTAGGACTAAGGAACTCATATGTGAGAGAGGAATGGTAATGGCAGAAAAATCTTTACTACCATGCCTGCATTCAGCACTCTTCTTTCCACTTTCTGCTGTTTCATTGCTCTTAAAGAGTATCTAAATCCAAGAACCCAGTCAGGGGTCCCCAGTGGCGAGATGCATCCTCCCTGTTTGTCCTAGTGACCACTGAAAATGAGGGAAAAATCCAAAATTGTAAATTGTCACTGGAGCAAGAATAGAGCGGGAAGTCTTAAATGGGGACACTTGTTCCAGTGGCAACATCTAAGAGGGCATGTCTGTCACTTTGGAGAGATTTACTCTCACATTCCATTGTGTCAGGGACAAGGAGTTAATTTCCCCAAAATAGAATAATGTGAAAGGCAATTTATCCATTTCCTACCATATCCAAAACCATAAAAAAGTTTTGGCTTTAGATATCTTTTAAGTTGATTGACCACAGATGTGAGGTGACAATCCAACAACCTATTTTTTTCTGGACAGACTGAGTAACAATCTTATGTCTATGATATAACATAGATGACTGCTGGCCAGCTAATGTTTGTAGGAACATTTAGCACACAAGAGGTCCTGATTAATAGTGAAAAAGTGGTCTTCTATTGCAATTTGTAGTTTAGTAGACTGCCTTGCACTCTTTCTAGTTCATAATTTATTTTTTTAGATGGCTTTCCATAATGTAACCAGGCTTTTGCACACTTTCCTATAGCATTTAGGGACCCTAACTGGTAAGTCCTGTCCAGCCTGCAGTGAACAGGAAACAGCTTAAATAGACACTGTCATCTTGTCCAGACTTAATGTCTGTATAAAACTTACCCCCAATCACTATTTCCCCTGTTGTAGCTGCCACCAAAATACCCAGTGTCAGCTGGTAATGGAGAACAGAGAGAGAGGTGACATCTACCCTCCGTCATGAGACCTTCGCCCCATAATGCATTGACAAACAATAGGGCCCTAACACTGCATTGTGAGAGGAGATCAAAAATGGGAAAGGTAACAATTTATTTTTTTAAATGACTATGGACACAAACAGAGCATCAGCCTATGCAAACCTTTCATTGAATATAATCTGAATCTGTAACCCCACTAGGATTGTTTATTTTTCATCTGCTAAATTAAAATGGCAAACGCAAGTTTCCCAAGCACAGGAATAGAACACTACTCAAATCCATTGTACAATTTCTGAAATTTTTCTTTCAATTGCAGTGTTAGAAACAGTGAAAATAGTTAAGAAACCTAAAAGATTCCTGGTTGTTTTCCATCTAATCTATCATTCTCAAAGTAGTTTCAGTTCTTTCCTGGCTTTTTGGCTCAGCTCAGTGTTTTAATTTAATTATTGTCATTTTTCATATTAGTTAAAAGGTTACCAGAAACAACAATTAATCACACAAAAATACAATATAGTATAAAGTATCTTAAAATAAAGTAATGTAACTTCCCTCTATCTTGGAATAAGTTGACAGAAAACAAAGAGTTGAAGATTGTGCTAAAAGGAAATTCCAAACAGTTAAAGCCATCAATGGACGGCTAACACTATATCTGTGCTAAAGTTATCTCAAATTACCATGGCCTGAGTTCTGTGTAATCTATTGCAGTAATTTTCCAGAGAGTTCCAGAAAGATACTCATACGTGGGGCTGATTTACCAAACGTTTGCGCCATGAGTATTGGCGCATCTGCGTGCGCAATGGCTGTTTTGGTATTTACAAAACATTAGCGCCTGTAGCACAGCCCTATTTCCCATTTACTATAGTGTTCTCTGCGCCCAGGAGGAGGCGCTCAGTGCGCTACTATGGACCTGGCGCACAGCATGTTAAAATCTAAATATAAAGAAGTTGGAAGTGAGAATATAATGGGGGTGATGTGGGGTGATGTGAGGAAGTGTAGGGACACCTGCCCAAATAACAAACATGGCCAAAATAGAGTGGGAAACTAACTTTTTCAAAACCAGCCCGCTGCGCCGGCAAGTACGATTCGAGCTGCGGGAGTTTTTTTTAGCTCAGCGCGGGAATTTCAATGGTTTAAATGCACCAAGACACTGCGCCGGCAAAATCTTAGTAAATGTCAAGTCACCTAAGTCAATTTGCATAAGTTGAACAGGCGCAGCTCTGAAATTGCCAGTGCGCCAGCAAAATGTCATTTCTAAAGGAAAAAAAAAACATTTAAAAGCAGCCGCGGCTATAATGAATTGTCGGCTCCCGGCAATATAGAGAAAAGTCTTTGAAAGTGTTTCCTAACCCCCAAAAAAAAGCGTGGGGGTTCCCCCAAATTCCATAACCAGGCCCTTCAGGTCTGGAATGGATATTAAGGGGAACCCCGCTGCAAATTTAAAAAAAAAATGACGTGGGGTTCCCCCCAAATATCCAAACCAGGCCCTTGAGATCTGGCATGGATTTTAAGGGGAACTCCACCCCAAATTTTATAAAAAAAATGGCGTGGAGTCCCCCCAAAAATCCACACCAGACCCTTATCCGAGCACATAACCTGGCCGGCCGCAGGGGAAGAGGGGGGGACGAGAGCGCCCCCCCTCCCTCCTGAACCGTACCAGGCCACATGCCCTCAACATGGGGAGGATGTCCCCATGTTGATGGGGACAAGGGCCTCATCCCCACAACCCTTGCCCGGTGATTGTGGGGGTCTGCGGGCGGGGGGCTTATCGGAATCTGGAAGACCCCTTTAACAAAGGGGACCCCCAGATCCCGCCCCCCCGTGTGAAATGGTAATGGGGTACAAATGTACCCCTACCATATCACAAAGAAAGTGTCAAAAAATTTAAAAAATGACAAGAGACGGTTTTTGACAATTCCTTTATTAATGTATTTTCTTTTCTTCCTTCTTCTTCTTCCATCTTCTTCTTCCATCTTCTTCTTCCATCTTCTTCTTTTCTCCATTCGGGTTTCTTCCTCCATCTCCATCTTCATCTTCCTTCTTCCTTCGGTGTTCTCGTCCAGCATCTTGCTCTGGCGTCTTCCCTTCTTCTTTCTTCTTCGG
Organism: Rana muscosa; assembly: GCA_029206835.1. Lineage (NCBI taxonomy): Eukaryota > Metazoa > Chordata > Amphibia > Anura > Ranidae > Rana > Rana muscosa. Next base: position 574,197,963 of record CM055117.1, on the reverse strand, counting down.
CCGCTCCGTTTGAATTAGAGGTTCCCGCTCTGCGACGCTTCAGTTCTCCACTTGGTCGCCCCCCTCTGTCACCACGGGGAAAGTCCCCGTGAAATCCATGAGCGTCAGAGGGGGACGGGGTCACGGGTGTAAGCGGACCCAGAGGCGAACTGAAGCGTCGCACAGCGGGAACCTTCAATTCAAACGGAGCGGCCGGAGAAGAAAGAAGAAGGGAAGACGCCGGAGCAAGATGCTGGACGAGAACACCGAAGGAAGAAGGAAGATAAAGATAAAGATAAAGATAAAGATGAAGATGAAGATGAAGATGGAGGAAGAAACCCGAATGGAGAAAAGAAGAAGATGGAAGAAGAAGGAAGAAGATGGAAGAAAAGAAAAGACATTAATAAAGGAATTGTCAAAAACCGGCTCTTGTCATTTTTTACATTTTTGACACTTTCCTTGTGAAATGGTAGGGGTACATTTGTACCCCATTACCATTTCACACAGGGGGGGCGGGATCTGGGGGTCCCCTTTGTTAAAGGAGTCTTCCAGATTCCGATAAGCCCCCCACCCGCAGACCCCCACAACCACCGGGCAAGGGTTGTGGGGATGAGGCCCTTGTCCCCATCAACATGGGGACATCCTCCCCATGTTGAGGGCATGTGGCCTGGTGCGGTTCATGAGGGAGGGGGGGCCGCTCTCTCGTCCCCCCCTCTTCCCCTGCGGCCGGCCAGGTTATGTGCTCGGATAAAGGGTCTGGTGTGGATTTTTAGGGGGACTCCACGCCATTTTTTTTACATTTGGGGTGGAGTTCCCCTTAAAATCCATGCCAGATCTGAAGGGCCTGGTTTGGATATTTGGGGGGAACCCCACGTCATTTTTTTTAAAAATTTTCAGCGGGGTTCCCCTTAATATCCATTCCAGACCTCAAGGGCCTGGTTATGGAATTTGGGGGAACCCCCACGCATTTAGTTTTTTGGTAAGCAAAGACTTTCAATGACTTTTATCTGTATTGACAGGAACCAGCAATTCATTACAGCCGCAAGGACTTTTAAATGACTATTATTTTACTTTAGAAATGTCATTTTGCTCTCCAACTGTTATAAACATGGAAAACATGTGCTACTTTACAGGCATACTATAGACACCCCCCGGGTATGATATTTAGGGACAGTTCACACCGGATGCAGTGCAGTGCGTTTTTTTGATGCCTGAAAAACGCAAAGAAAGTTGATCACATTAATGCCAATGGCATTGTTCACACCACTGCAGTCCGTTCCAGTGCATTTCAGAAAGCCAAAAAATAATTGGTCATGCTGCATTTTTTAGGTACAAAACTGTACTGGACCCCAGTAAAACACATCAAAAACGCAACGGAACGTACCAAAAATGCACTGGAATGCACCGCAACGCACCTAAATGCACCAAAGACGCACTGCAACACACTTGTCCTAAGTGAAAAGAGGCGGAAAAAAACACTGGACTGCATCAAAAACGCACCAAAAATGCACTGGAATGTGTCAAAAACGCGCATGCAGAAAAGCACCTGGAACGCACCCAGACTGCGTTTCTATAGTGTAAACTAGGGCCAGTTCACACCATAGAAACACAATCCAGATGCATTCCAGGTGCTTTTCTGCATGCACTTTTTTCATGCGTTCCGGTGCATTTTTGGTAAGTTTTTGATGCAGTCCAGTGCTTTGTTTTCACCCCTCTTTTTTATTAACCATAGATAGGGACAAGTGTGTTCCAGTGCGTTTTTGGCGCATTTAGGTGTGTTCCTGTGCGTTCCAGTGCGTTTATGATGCGTTTTGATGCGTTCCAGTACAGTCCAGTGCAGGTAAAATGCAGCATGTTCTACTTTTTTGGTGGAACTGGAACGCACTGGAACAAACACTGCCATTTAGAACCATATAACCAACTTTCCATGCATTTTTGATGCATAAAAACGCAATGGACTGCATGTGGTGTGAAATGGCCCTTAAGCAATTTGGCATATTTAAAGGCACTTCTCCTTGTTTTGTTTTTGGTGTTTTCCAAATTGGTGACATTGATATATGTTCCTTAGGGTGGGACCTGGGCCCCCATTTTAAGGCCAATAACTTTACTAGAAGATAAGCCAGCCAAGTGGGGACTAGCAAAATTAACAAGTCAGTTCCCATAGACTGCAATAGTATTTGTTGGTGGGGGGGGGAGGGGTGATTGTCCCATCTCTAACTTTGTAGCATGCTGGATGATGTGCTTAATTTTGGACGGGGGAGGGGGGGGTATTTTTTGCTAGCTGCATTGGTGTTGTTCTGCACATGCCCAGCCAGTTGTTTTTTTTTTGGCGTGCTTTTTGTGTGTGAACAGCGCTTGGATATTTCTGGGCATGCTCACTCAGAGAGTGTTTTTATGGGTTAGAAATTGAAGGACATCTTAACAGGTGTGCCCACTTTGAATTTCAGTCTCTACATTGGGAGAACTTGCATTCTGGGTGTTTCATGGACTGTGCATGTGTTTTCAATTGCCTCATTAGCACACAAACATATGTTATATAAAGCTCACAGAGCATTCGGTCGATTGCCTTAAGAAGAGGCAAGTGTGTGTGGGGGGCAAAATGTACATGTTGGTGTCCTTATCGAGTTTGTAACACATGTATTTTATTTGTTATGTCTTTGCAAAACAAGTGATTGGTTAACTTATGTGGATTGTATATTTTTGGTGTGGGGGAGATATGTTCCCCTGCAATAATTCTGATGTTGTTAATGTGTGTTGTTTGTTCACTTTGATTTAATTGTCTGCTGCATTTTTTTGGCCAAAAATTGCTCAAGATGTTGAGTCTGTAACTGTTTCAAATTGACCATGTTTTTTATTTTGCCTTCCCTTTTTGTTTTGTTGAACAATAAAATCAGATGGAAAGTTTTGATGTTTGTTTTGTGTTTTCTTTGCAACAAATGTGACAGCTGATTGGCATGTCAAAACAAAACAGGTGTGATTTGTCTACCCTGGTGCCTTCATGGTAGTATATGCATGGATTGTGTGCTGCCATGGAGCGTCACCAGGAAATGAAAAATACAGAGCGGTAAGTATTCAATTTTCCTTTTTTACTGCAGTGGTTCTCAGCCTCAGTCCTAAAGTACCCCCAACGGGACATGTTTTGTGAATTTATCTTATCGAGAATTGCTGTCCAAAAATCAAAACCATTGACTGTGATTTAAAGCACATGTGCAAGATGAAGGAAAACCTGCAAACATGGCCTGTTGGGGGTACATGAGAAGCACTGATTTAGAGCACTGCACTTAAAAATAGCTCAAGGCTAGGGATGAGCTTCGTGTTCGAGTCGAACATACGTTCGACTCGAACATCGGCTGTTCGATCGTTCGACGAAGATCGAACGATTTGGGCCGTTCGCGCCAAATTCGAGTGACGCGAACGGCCCACAATACACTATGCCATCGCAGTGTCATCCAGGCGCTGTGATTGGCCAAGCATGCACTGTGACCCCGCATGCTTGGCCAATCACAGCGCCGGCAGCGAGGAGAGCAATGATTGGCCACAGGCAGGATGCCTGTGGCCAATTATTGCTGAGGGTGTTTAGTACACGCCCCACACTATAAAAGGCCGCCAGCACGGCGGCCTAGTGTAGTGTGTTCCGGAGCAGGGAAAGAGAAGCATAGGCAGGGACAGTGACATTTATTTTTTCTTGCTTAACCTGGATTCCTTTAGTTTAGGGAAAGAGAAGGATAGGTAGGGAGAGTGTCAGTGTGTTTTACTGTGCGAATCCTTGTTTCTAGGGACAGGGAAGGACAGTGAGGGAAATTCTCCTTGTGCTATAGTGTGCTTTAAAAAAACATTTTTTCTAGGGACAGAAAACTATAGGTAGGGAGAGTGTCAGTGTGTTTTACTGTGCGAATCCTTGTTTCTAGGGACAGGGAAGGACAGTGAGGGAAATTCTCCTTGTGCTATAGTGTGCTTTAAAAAAACATTTTTTCTAGGGACAGAAAACTATAGGTAGGGAGAGTGTCAGTGTGTTTTACTGTGCGAATCCTTATTTCTAGAGACAGGGAAGGACAGTGAGGGAAATTCTCCTTGTGCTATAGTGTGCTTTAAAAAAACATTTTTTCTAGGGACAGAAAACTATAGGTAGGAAGAGTGTCAGTTTCTTTCACTGTGATAATCCTTGTTTCTAGGGACAGGGAAGGAAAGTGAGGGAAATTCTCCTTGTGCTATAGTGTGCTTTAAAAAAACATTTTTTCTAGGGACAGAAAACTATAGGTAGGAAGAGTGTCAGTTTCTTTCACTGTGATAATCCTTGTTTCTAGGGACAGGGAATGACAGTGAGGGAAATTCTCCTTGTGCTATAGTGTGCTTTAAAAAAACATTTTTTCTAGGGACAGAAAACTATAGGTAGGAAGAGTGTCAGTTTCTTTCACTGTGATAATCCTTGTTTCTAGGGACAGGGAAGGAAAGTGAGGGAAATTCTCCTTGTGCTATAGTGTGCTTTAAAAAAACATTTTTTCTAGGGACAGAAAACTATAGGTAGGAAGAGTGTCAGTTTCTTTCACTGTGATAATCCTTGTTTCTAGGGACAGGGAAGGAAAGTGAGGGAAATTCTCCTTGTGCTATAGTGTGCTTTAAAAAAACATTTTTTCTAGGGACAGAAAACTATAGGTAGGAAGAGTGTCAGTTTCTTTCACTGTGATAATCCTTGTTTCTAGGGACAGGGAAGGAAAGTGAGGGAAATTCTCCTTGTGCTATAGTGTGCTTTAAAAAAACATTTTTTCTAGGGACAGAAAACTATAGGTAGGAAGAGTGTCAGTTTCTTTCACTGTGATAATCCTTGTTTCTAGGGACAGGGAAGGAAAGTGAGGGAAATTCTCCTTGTGCTATAGTGTGCTTTAAAAAAACATTTTTTCTAGGGACAGAAAACTATAGGTAGGAAGAGTGTCAGTTTCTTTCACTGTGATAATCCTTGTTTCTAGGGACAGGGAAGGAAAGTGAGGGAAATTCTCCTTGTGCTATAGTGTGCTTTAAAAAAACATTTTTTCTAGGGACAGAAAACTATAGGTAGGAAGAGTGTCAGTTTCTTTCACTGTGATAATCCTTGTTTCTAGGGACAGGGAAGGAAAGTGAGGGAAATTCTCCTTGTGCTATAGTGTGCTTTAAAAAAACATTTTTTCTAGGGACAGAAAACTATAGGTAGGAAGAGTGTCAGTTTCTTTCACTGTGATAATCCTTGTTTCTAGGGACAGGGAAGGACAGTGAGGGAAATTCTCCTTGTGCTATAGTGTGCTAAAGCATTCCTCATCAACCATCTTTGAAATCCTTGTTTTTTGGACAGTCAGGGAAATTGTCGTTGTGCTATTCTGTGCAAAAGCAATCATCCTCAACCATATTTAGAAATCCTTAAGTAAAGGGACAGAGAAGGACACCTGAAGGTAGCCCTTATTGCTTTTTTCCCATCTCCCTGCAGGCCATCTATTAGAATGTCTGGAAGGCAAACAAGGAGAGGCAGACAGTCAGGAGGCAATAAAAGAGGGCAAGCAGGCTCTGTGTCTGGGGGCAACTGTGCTGGTCGTGGACGCGGTGCATTGTCATCAGCACATGGCCATGGGACACGCTTGTCCTTCTTTTCGGCAGCTGGACATGTTGAGCCACATCATGCCGAAGACTTGGTAGAGTGGATGACCAAGCCCTCCTCCTCCTCCTAATCCTCTCTCACCCAGGCTCAGGGTACTGGAAAAGCAGCTGCCAAAGCGTCCTCTTCCCTGGTATCAATGTCAGACTCATCATCAGTCACTCCTTCCCTAGACCCACCATGTCCTCCTCCGAACTGTTTGAGCACAGTGTTGGGTACATGCTCCAGGAGGATGCCCAGCGTTTTGAAGGGTCTGATGATGAAACCCAGCTACAGGAAGGCAGTAGCGTGAGAGCAGACAGAGGGGATGCTCAAGAAGGACACCAATCTGGCAGTCATGTTCCAGCAGCTGCAGCATACTGCCAGATTGGCTCCAGTGATGAGGAGGGAGGGGATGATGAGGTCACTGACTCCACGTGGGTGCCTAATAGGAGAGAGGAGGAGGATGAGGAGGAGGCACATCTCCAACGAGGCAGGATGCCCTTTGGTGGCCAGCGTAAGGGCAGTACACCGACGGAATCACACCGCAGAGCTCCGCCTGTGCAGGGTGCTGCCTCTGCCCGTCATTCAAAAAGTTCTTTGGTGTGGGCCTTTTTTGAGGCTAGTGCATCAGATCGCACAGCTGCTGTTTGCAACATATGTCTCAAGCGTATATCGCGTGGCCAAAACATCAGCCGCTTGGGTACCACATGCCTGACCAGACATATGTTGACCTGCCATGCAGCTCGTTGGCAAGCCTACCTCAAAGACCCACACCAAAGAACAAAGCGGACCTCTCCTTGCACCGCATCAGCTGGGATCTCCAACCCCACTATAACTTCAGTCCTCTCTGAAACATGCACTGAGAGGAATGAAGGTGTAGAATTAGGTGTGTCACAGCCAAGTACTTGCGGCCACTCTGCTAGCAGTACACCGACGTCCGATTCTAGCAGGCAAATTTCCCTGCCCCAGCTGCTGGACCGTCAAAAGAAGTTCACTCCCAGCCATCCACATGCCCAGCGGTTGAATGCTAGCTTGGCTAAATTGCTAGCGCTTCAACTGCTGCCTTTTCAGTTGGTAGACTCGGCCCCCTTCCGTGAGTTTGTGCAATGTGCGGTTCCTCACGGAAGGCTATTCCGGCTCTCTACCGGCATGTGGAAGGCAATGTCTTAGCCTCGCTGGACAGGGCGGTCAGCGGTAAGGTGCATATTACCGCTGACTCATGGTCCAGCAGGCATGGACAGGGACGTTACCTTTCTTTCACGGCCCATTGGGTCACTCTTTTGGCAGCTGGGAAGGATGCAGGACAAGGTGCAGTAGTGTTGGAGGTTGTTCCACCGCCACGCCTCCAAAATGCTACTACTGGTTGTGACACACCTCTCTCCTCCACCCCCTCCTCTTCTTCTTCCTCCATGGCCTCTTCCTGTGGTTTGTCCTCGGAACCAGCGGTGCTCCGTAGCCGTTCAAGGGGCTACGCAAGTACGCAGGCAAAAAGATGCCATGCCGTGCTTGCGCTGGTGTGTTTGGGGGACAGAAGCCACACTGGGGCAGAGGTCCTGTCTGCTCTGCAGGGCCAGGCCGAGAGGTGGTTGACGCCACGCCAGCTTAAGCCAGGAATGGTGGTTTGCGACAATGGCACCAACCTCCTCTCCGCCCTCTGACAGGGACAACTGACCCATGTGCCCTGTGTGGCTCACGTCCTTAACCTGGTGGTGCAGCGGTTCTTGGGCAGGTACCCGGGCTTACAGGATGTCCTGAGGCAGGCCAGGAAAGTCTGTGTGCATTTCCGCAGATCTTATAATGCCAGTGCTCGCCTGGCTGAGCTGCAAAAGGAGTTGAACCTGCCCAAGAACCGCCTTATATGTGACATGCCCACCAGGTGGAACTCAACGTTGGCCATGCTGCAGCGGCTGCACACGCAGCAGAGGGCCATCAATGAGTACCTGTGCGACTACGGCACCAGGACAGGGTCAGGGGAGCTTGTTTTTTTTTCTCCACGCCAGTGGGGCATGATCAGGGATGCATGCACTGTCCTGGCACCATTTGAGGAGGCCACGAGGATGGTGAGCAGTGACAGTGCATGCATCAGTGACACTGTACCTCTTGTCCACCTGTTGGAGCACACGCTGCGTGGAATAATGGACAGGGCACTTGAGGCAGAACAGAGGCAGGAAGAGGAGGACTTCCTTGCCTCTCAAGGCCCCCTTTACCCAGACAGTGTTCCTTCTGTCCCACCCATCGCACAGGAAGAGGAGGAGGAGGAGGAGGAGGAGGATTGTGTCAGCATGGAGGTGGAGGCTGGCACTCAGCATCATCAGCAGCAGTCTTTTAGGGATGATTTACAGTCCCAAGAAACCAGTGGACTTGTACGTGGCTGGGAGGAGGTGGCTGCGGATCATGTCGTCCTTAGTGACCCAGAGGACTCCGGAGCGAATGCCTCAGCAAACCTACGCTGCATGGCCTCCCTGATCCTGCAAAGTCTGCGGAAGGATCCTCGTATTCTTCGGATCAAGGAGAGGGACCATTACTGGCTGGCCACTCTCCTTGATCCACGGTACAAGGGTAAGGTTGCGGACCTTATGTTACCGTCGCAGAGGGAGCAGAGGATGAGACAACTCCGGGAGGCCTTGCAGAAAGGTCTGTGCAACGCGTTCCCAGAGACTGGGAGGTTACAAACTCCTGGTCCTGGACAACGAGTTGCTGAGGCTTCGGCCAGTCAAAGAAGGAGCGGTGGGGAAGGTGGCCATCTGACCGATGCGTTCAGACAATTCTTTAGTCCGTAGCCCCAAAGTATGATCGGTTCCAGCAACCATCGCCAGCGTCTGATAAACATGGTGCAGGAATATCTAGGGGCAAGGTCAGACTTGGACACCTTCCCCACCGAAAATCCTCTGGCTTACTGGGTCTTGAGGATGGATCACTGGCCAGAGCTTGCACAGTATGCAATTGAGCTACTGGCCTGTCCTGCATCCAGCGTTCTTTCGGAACGCACATTCAGTGCTGCTGGAGGATTTGTCACGGATCACAGGGTGGGCCTGTCCACCGACTCGGTTGATCGACTGACTTTCATCAAGATGAACCAGTCTTGGATCACCACCAGCTACCACACACCTGATGCTGATATAACAGACTAATTGATTTTAACATGTCACATCCCTTCAAGACTGATGCTGATGCTGAGTGCCTGTGCTGTTATGTTGACTGGCTATCCTCCTCCTCCGAGTCCTCAATGATACGATTGATGATGATAGCTTGGAAGATCATTTTTGTTTATGGGTGCCGCCACCAGTGGCTAAGGCCCAATTTTTCAGCCCCTGTTTTACAGGGGCGTGTAATTACAATTTTTTTAGCAATAATTTGCCATAGGGCTCATTGCTGTGCTCCAAGTACAGTATCTGTGAGGGGTTGGAGTGTTGTGGCACCAGTGCCTAAGGCCCAATTTTTCAGCCCCTGTTTAACAGGGGCGTGTCATTACAATTTTTGAAGCAATACTTTGCAACAGGGCTCATTGCTGTGCTCCAAGTACAGTATCTGTGAGGGGTTGTAGTGTTGTGCCACCAGTGCCTAAGGCCCAATTTTTCAGCCCCTGTTCAACAGGGGCATGCAATTACAATTCTTGATCTAATAATTCACAGCAGGGCCCATTGCTGCACCCACCAAGAGTAACTCTGAGGGCTTACAGTGTTGTGGCAACGCCACCACCACCACCACCACGAAAGGCCCAATTTTTCAGCCCCTGTTCAAAAGGGGCATGTAATTACAATTCTTGATCTAATAATTCACAGCAGGGCCCATTGCTGCACCCACCAAGAGTAACTCTGAGGGCTTACAGTGTTGTGGCAACGCCACCACCACCACCACCACGAAAGGCCCAATTTTTCAGCCCCTGTTCAAAAGGGGCATGTAATTAAAATTCTTGATCTAATAATTCACAGCAGGGCCCATTCCTGCACCCACCAAGAGTAACTCTGAGGGCTTACAGTGTTGTGGCAACGCCACCACCACCACCACCACGAAAGGCCCAATTTTTCAGCCCCTGTTCAAAAGGGGCATGTAATTACAATTCTTGATCTAATAATTCACAGCAGGGCCCATTCCTGCACCCACCAAGAGTAACTCTGAGGGCTTACAGTGTTGTGGCAACACCACCACCACCACCACCACCACGAAAGGCCCAATTTTTCAGCCCCTGTTCAACAGGGGCATGCAATTACAATTCTTGATCTAATAATTCACAGCAGGGCCCATTGCTGCACCCACCAAGAGTAACTGTCCTGGATTACAGTGTTGTGGCACCAGCACCACCATCAAAGGCCCAATTTTTACTACCACTGTTCAACAATTATATGTAATTAAAATTCCTGATATAATAGTTGACAGCAGGGCGTTCCAGCACCAACCAAGAGTAACTGTGAGTGCTTACAGTGTTGTGCCAACACCAACAACTAAGGGGCCTATTTCTGCAGAGTATATACGGCAGGTCCCTACTTTCAAACATCCAACTTACAAACGACTCCTACTTGCAAACGCAAGAAGACAACAGGAAGTGAGAGGAAATCTACCCCTTGGAAGGAAAATTCTCTCCTGTAAGAATTAATATGGGAGAAAGGTGTCTCCTCTGTACTGATGCTTTATCACCAATCCTTGTTTCAAGAAAAACACCACATTTCAAAAACAGTTGTCATTGGGACGGAAAGTGAGGTGAAATGTTCTGAACAGGGGCACAGACAGCAAAACAAATGTTACAGGGGTGATAACCCTTACCTATGTTTTCCAAAAAGTTTAAAAATAGATTTTTGGGCTGGAGCTACACTTAAACAATGTACCTGTTCAAAATTACAAACAGATTCTACATAAGAACAAACCTACAGTCCCTGTCTTGTATGCACCACCTGTATACGGCTGTTCAGAGTATATAGGGCCTTTTTTATTTTATGTGCGGGGTTCCCCTTAATATCCATACAAGACCCAAAGGGGCTGGTAATGGGCTGGGGTAGGGGGGGGGGGGTCATGGGGTAGCTATGCCATTTTTCTTAAAGATTTTCATCCATATTACCTGGACCAGACATTACATTAAAGCCGCAAGCAGTTTTAAATGGCTTTTTTTTCCTTTAGAAGTGTCATTTTGTGCAGGGACAGTTCTAAACACGGGAAACACGTGGCACTTCACAGGCATACTTTAGACACCCCCCAGGTACGATATTTAAAGGAATATTTGACTTTTTTTTTTTGCATCATTAAAATGACTGCTCCCGAAAAACGACCGTTTTTAAAACTTCTTTTTGCATTGATACATGTCCCCTGGTGCAGAACCCGGGTTCCCAAACCCTTTTTAGGACAATAACATGCATAATAGTTGTTATAATTAGCACTTTAGAATTCGAACGTTCGCATCCATTGTATTTAATAGGGTTCTAATGTTCGTACGAACTTTCGGTCCGTTCGCGGGTTCTGGTGCGAACCGAACCCGGGGGTGTTCGGCTCATCACTACTCAAGGCCATACAATTCTAATTGTGGGCATTTTGAGGGAAACAAAGTAAGTGTTAGAACCCCTGCGTGTGGTTTTTTTTTCAGATTTTTTTTTGTAGTTTGTCCTTTGTCTCCTTTTCTTAACATTGGCTTCACTTCCTGTCACACAGCTAAACAGGAAGTGAAGGTAAAACCCTACCAATGGCTTTTCTTGGGGACACACAGATCAATCTAACTAGTGTCCCCATTAAGCAAATTGCACTCTAGCACTTTGTTGTGTACACCCCAAATCATTGGGTAGTTTGGGGTTTAGTAAAGACAATTCCACTCTGCAGTAAAAGTGTAGCTGCTGAAAATCTGAGGGAAAGTACTGGTGATTGGATGTTACAATCATGTAAAAGCAAAGATGTTTTTTTTTTGGCTTGCATGTCCCCCTCAGATATACAGCAAGTGCACTTGTAGTGCAAAGTAGATTTGCCTTTAGTAAATAAACCCCAAAGTCCAAAATACCTAATAATTTGGGGTGTACCCCGCAATATGCTCGAGTGCAATGTGCATAATGGGGAAAGTATTTAGACTGACCTGTGTGTCCCCAAGGAAAGACATTGTTAGGGATTTTCCCTCACTTCCTGTGTGGCTATGTGACAGGAAGTGAATTATTGGGAAGGATAAAGTGGCCAAATTATTTAGTTTAACTTTTCAAAGACTCATTCCTAAGTTGAATTGTGATGCATGTCAATGGCCCATTTTGACCCTCTTAAATCACTTGAGATCAGCGCTATAACTGATCGACGGCCACAGCATGGTCCTCAATTGCCGGGAGTCCGTCAATAAACGTCCTCCCCTTTGCACGCGCTGTGGTCACAGAGTCACTGTGACTCGGGTGATGACAGATCCGAGTAAGGGGCCGATCCCTGCCCTTTACCATGTGATCAGCTGTCAGCAAATGACAGCTGATCACGTGATGTAAACAAAAGCTGGGTAATGGTTTTTGTTTTCTCCTTGTGCTGACAGCGTGAGCATAAAAAAAGGCAATCACCGGCTTATGTGCAAGGGACATGGGGCCCGAAGAGGAAGAGGCAATTCTGCATCATCTGTGACAATTAGTAGCCCCTGCCAGTGCCACCTATCAATGCCCACCACTGGTGCCAATCAGTGGCACCTAGCAGTGCTGCCAGTGCCTATCGGTGCCCATCACTGCCAACTATCATTGCCACCTAGCAGTGCCACTTCTCACTGCCCACCAGTGCTAAATAGCAATGCCACCTCTCAGTGCCCACCCTTGCCACCTTATCGGTGCCCATCAGTGCAGTCTCATCAGTGTACATCAATGAAGAAGAAAAATTACCTTTTTTAAAAATATTAACCAGTTTCCTACCGCCCACCGTCAAATGACATCCTTGGCTTTGGGCGGTGACATCTGAATGATGCCTGCAGTTGCAGGTATCATTCAGATATCATTCTTTTTAGCCGGCGATTCTGTGCACAATAAAAACGATCATAGTGGCAGTTCCGCCGCTTGATCGTTCTTATAGGCGGGGGGAGGGGACGTCCCCCCCTCTCTTGCCGCCATCCGGTGCTTCTCCTGGCTCTCCCGTGCCATCTGGGGCTCGGAGAACGATTTGGAGATGACTGGTGTCCAGATGGTCATCAGTCATCTCTATGACCGTCGGAGGCGCGGGTACGACGTTATGACATATCTTTTTTCTGATTAACCATTTGAAATGAGGAATTACAGGGAAACTAATCCTCACCACTAAAGTGGCTGACCATTACATGACCATTGTGAACACATTTCATTGGTTCAGTTAATGGGTTAACCTACAAGGGAATTAACTGGATGTTTAGCAGCTCCCACCTGGGGCAGTGACCAGGGACTATAACGGAAAGTGGGCATTACTAGTTCTTAGGCACAAGAAATATTGAATATACACAACACTTTAAGGTGTGAACTGTATGGACTAAGATACAGGGACTTATACGGCAAGGAAGTCATTTTTGTAATATTGTTTTTTGATTTTTTGAAACACTGAGTTCACTAGAAGTTTGTTTGGAATTTTGAGATTAATGTTTGGATTATGGAATTTGCACCCATAATGAAGTGAAACATACCCACATAGATATCATATACATCAATAAGGGTAACATTTTATTTATTTAATAGCACAATTGTCACAACCTTTAGAGGGTTAGGATTTTCTTCACACACATAGGAGTTGAGGATTACACTTACAGCTAATATATAGAATTTAGGATTACCAGCACAAAATATACACAGTCCTGCACCTTATCCCATAGGGGTTTATCAGTTGCATCCGCAGAGGAAACCCAACACAACTCTAAACCAGTTCCCAGAGCATAAGGGTAGCGCCATACACCCCATACCTTTTACTACATCACCCAGTAATTTGTCTTGTGACAGACTACATACCAGGGGGGGCAGCAGCCTAAATATAGTCCACATTGCGTGGAACATCATCACAAGTCTATTACAAGGGATGTTTACATTCCTTGTAATAGGAATAAAAGAGATCCCAAAAAATGTAAAAAATTGAAAAAGAGTAAGAAATACAAAAAAGTCAAAAAACAAAAACAAAAAACAAAACAAAAATAAGAAAAAACGCCCATGTCCCCAGTAGCTCGCGCTCAGAAGCGAACACACACGTAAGTCCCGCCCACATATGTAAACGCCGTTCAAACCACACATGTGAGTTATTGCTGCGTGCAATTCTAGCACTAGACCCCCTCTGTAATGCCAAAATGGTAACGTGTAAAAAAAATTTAAGCATCGCCTAGGGAGATTTTTAATTACTGAAGTTTGGTGTCATGCCATGTGTGTGCGCAATTTTAAAGCGTGACGTGTTAGGTATCTATTTACTCGGCATAACAACATCTTTCACATTATACCAAAAAATTGGCCGTAACTTTACCGTTTTGTAATATTTTTAGCAAACAAAAGGCGTTTGAAAATTTATTGCGCAAATACCGAGCGAGATAAAAATTTGCAATGACCGCCATCTTATTCCCTAGGGTGTCTGCTCCAAAAAAATATATAATGTTTGGTGTTTTGAAGTAATTTTATAGCCATAAATTTATGATTTTTACATGAAGGAGAGAAGTGCCAGAATAGGCCCAGTGCTGAAGTGGGTAAAATATCCATTTTTTTTTTTTTTAAACTCGGTCTTTTGTATTTATAGAAAAAAAATAAAACTAAAACACAAAGGTGATCAAATAGCACCAAAAGCAAGCTCTATTTGTGTGCCAACAAATAAAACATTTTCATTGGGTTACAGTGTTGTATGAGCGCGCAATTGTCATTAAAAGTGCATCAGCGTTGAAATGTGAAACCTGGTCTGGGCAGTGCGCAAGTGGTTAATATAAGGCTACATGCACACGTACGTTTTTCAAGCCGCTTGTTTGAGCGTTTTTTGCAGCTTAAAAACGTCTCTCCATGTTAGCCTATGGCCTCATGGCCACCATGGCGTTTTGGAGCTGTAAATGGCATAGGCGTTTTTAGGCCCCATGTAGACGGGACGCTGGTGCAGTGTTCAGAACTAAGGTTGAAAGCAGCGTTTAGAAAGGCGCACTTTGTGGCGTTTGCATGCCGTGTTTTACCACATTTGCATGTATATGATAAGGAGCCGCCCTAAGCTCCAAAAACAGTATTATTTACGATTTTAGCTATTTAGTGAGACCAGAGTGATATGAGCAGCTGAGAGCAGCAGTGTAGTTGTATTTAGGCCGGGTTCACACTAGTGCGACACGACATCTGTCCTACTTTGGATCCGACTTTGCCCTGCGACGTGAAGCCGACATATGTCCGACTTTCAATGAACGGGGATCCGACTTGGATCCCCGCCAATAGCAGGCACTGTGTTTGGTATGAATCTTGAGGGGGAACTCCAGGCCAAATTTTAAATAAAAAACCGGCATGGGTTCCTCCTCCAGGAGCATACCAGGCCCTTGGGTCTGGTCTGGATTTGAAGAGGAACCCCTACGCCGAAAAAACGGCGTGGGGGTCCCCCCAAAATCCAAACCAGACCCTTATCCGAGCACACAACCTGCCAGGCCGCAGGGGAAGAGGGGGGACGAGAGAGCGGCCCCCCTCCCTCCTGAACCGTACCAGGCCGCATGCCCTCAACATGGGGGTTTGGTGCTCTGGGGCAGGGGGGCGACCTGCGGCCCCCCCACCCCAGAGCACCCTGCCCCCATGTTGATGAGGACAAGGGCCTCTTCCCGACAACCCTGGCCGTTGGTTGTCGGGGTCTGCGGGCGGGGGGCTTATCGGAATCCGGGAGCCCCCTTTAATAAAGGGACCCCCGGATCCCGGCCCCCCACCCTATGTGAATGAGTATGGGGTACATCGTACCCCTACCCATTCACCTGGTGGAAAAAAATTGCAATAAAAAAAAACACACAGCTTTTTAAAGTATTTTATTGCACAGCTCGGGGGTCTTCTTCCGACTTCGGGGGTCTCCGGTGTCGTCGCCGCGCTCTCCGGGTTTCTTCTGCCGGGCAACCGCTAACTTCTATAGCTCTTTTGCTAGCGGAGGCCCGGTCTTCTCCGTCGACTTCTCCCCTCTTCTTCTCTCTGGTTCTTCCTTTCTTCTGCCGGGCCTCCGCTAACTTCTTTTAGCTCTTTTGCTAGCGGAGGCCCGGTCTTCTCCGTCGCCTTCTTCTTCTCCCGCTATCCGGTTCCTCTCCAGGTTCTTCTACCCAGAGGCGTAACTAGAAACTTCAGGGCCCCGGTGCAAGAAATCATGAAGGGGGCCCCCCCCCGAAAAGCATGATTTTGATACTTTATCTTTGTCTATACTTTACTGCGGGTAGACACCCTCTTAGTGCAGACCCCCGCAGTATAGACACCCTCTTAGTGCAGACCCCCGCAGTATAGACACCCTCTTAGTGCAGACCCCCACAGTATAGACACCCCCCTTAGTGCAGACCCCCTCAGTATAGACACCCTCTTAGTGCAGACCCCCACAGTATAGACACCCCCTTAGTGCAGACCCCCGCAGTATAGACACCCCCTTAGTGCAGACCCCCACAGTATAGACACCCCCCTTAGTGCAGACCCCCGCAGTATAGACACCCTCTTAGTGCAGACCCCCGCAGTATTGACACCCCTTAGTGCAGACCCCCGCAGTATAGACACCCTCTTAGTGCAGACCCCCGCAGTATAGACACCCTCTTAGTGCAGACACCCGCAGTATAGACACCCTCTTAGTGCAGACCCCCGCAGTATAGCCACTTGTCCACCGCCCACTGTCAATTGACGGCGGGCGGAGGATACTCTCGTTCTGGGAGGACGTCATATGACGTCCTCCCTTTAAAACGAGCTAGAAGGCGCGCGCCCGCCGCATTCACAAGGCCCCGGTGCGCGTGCCCGGCGGCCGCGATTGCCGTCGGGCACCCGCGATTGCCCGGGAAACGAGCAGGAAAGTGGGTCTCTGTGTGTAAACACAGAGATCCACATCCTGTGAGGGAGAGGAGGCTGATGGTGTGTCCCTTGTACATAGGGACAACCATCAGTCATCTCCCCCAGTCAGTCCCCTCCCCCCACAGTAAGAACACATTGAGGGAACATATTTAACCCCTTCCCGCCCCCTAGTGGTTAACCCCTTCCCTGCCAATCACATTTATACAGTAATCAATGCATTTTTATAGCAGGGATCGCTGTATAAACGTGAATGGTCCCAAAAATGTGTAAAAAGTGTCCGATGTGTCCGCCGCAATATCGCAGTCACAATAAAAAATCGCAGATCGCCGCCATTACTAATAAAAAAATAAAAAAATTAAAATGCTATAAATCTATCCCCTATTTTGTACACGCTATAACTTTTGCGCAAACCAATCAATACGCGCTTATTGCGATTTTTTTTTTACCAAAAATATGTAGAAGAATACGTATTGGCCTAAACTGAGGAAAATTTTATTTAAAAAAAAAAAAATGGGTATTTATTATAGCAAAAAGTAAAAAATAGTGTTTTTTTTCCAAACTGGACGCTCTTCTTTTGTTTATAGCGCAAAAAATAAAAACCGCAGAGGTGATCAAATACCACCAAAAGAAAGCTCTATTTGTGGGAAAAAAAGGACACAAATTTTGTTTGGGAGCCACGTCGCACGACCGCGCAATTGTCATTCAAAGTGTGACAGCGCTGAAAGCTGAAAAATGGCTTGGGCAGGAAGGGGGTTTTCGTGCACAGTAGGGAGGTGGATAGACACCCTCTTAGTGCAGACCCCCGCAGTATAGACACCCTCTTAGTGCAGACCCCCGCAGTATAGACACCCTCTTAGTGCAGACCCCTGCAGTATAGACACCCTCTTAGTGCAGACCCCCGCAGTATAGACACCCTCTTAGTGCAGACCCCCGCAGTATAGACACCCTCTTAGTGCAGACCCCCGCAGCATAGACACCCTCTTAGTGCAGACCCCCGCAGCATAGACACCCTCTTAGTGCAGACCCCCGCAGCATAGACACCCTCTTAGTGCAGACCCCCACAGTATAGACATCCTCTTAGTGCAGACCCCCGCAGTATAGACACCCTCTTAGTGCAGACCCCCGCAGCATAGACACCCTCTTAGTGCAGACCCCCGCAGCATAGACACCCTCTTAGTGCAGACCCCCGCAGTATAGACACCCTCTTAGTGCAGACCCCCGCAGTATAGACACCCTCTTAGTGCAGACCCCCGCAGTATAGACACCCTCTTAGTGCAGACCCCGCAGCATAGACACCCTCTTAGTGCAGACCCCCGCAGTATAGACACCCTCTTAGTGCAGACTCCCGCAGTATAGACACCCCCTTAGTGCAGACCCCCGCAGTATAGACACCCTCTTAGTGCAGACCCCCGCAGCATAGACACCCTCTTAGTGCAGACCCCCGCAGTATAGACACCCTCTTAGTGCAGACCCCCGCAGTATAGACACCCCCTTAGTGAAGGCCCCCGCAGTATAGACACCCTCTTAGTGCAGACCCCCGCAGTATAGACACCCTCTTAGTGCAGACCCCCGCAGTATAGACACCCTCTTAGTGCAGACCCCCGCAGCATAGACACCCTCTTAGTGCAGACCCCCGCAGTATGACACCCCCTTAGTGCAGACCCACAGTGTATTACACAGCCCCCCTTAGTACAGAACCCCGCAGTATACACACCCCACTTGGTGCAGACCCCCGCAGTATATACACACCCCCTTAGTGCAGATCCACGGTGTATTACACAGCCCCCCTTAGTACAGACCCCTATACATACAGTAGATACACACACACACACACTATACATACAGTATATACAAACACACACTATACATACAGTATATACACACACTATACATACACACACAGTATATACCAGCATTTTTTACCCAAAAATCAGCCTGATTGAACACACTGCTGCCCCCATCTCCTGGCATGCTGGGACTTGTAGTGCCCCAGCAGCTCACAGACACATTAGTTAGTAATACAGGAGAGGAGGGGACTGTGCTTGTTTAGTGGTGGGCAGCTAATGAGTAGGAGATGTAGTTAGTAGAGATTGGGGGAGACATTCAGGACATGTTCTTCCTCCAGCAGCAGTGCTCTTCTCACACACAAAATCGATCTACTAGCCTCAGAGACAGGAGTTGCTCTACTAGAGGTAACACATCCTCTCCCTCACTGCTTACCAGGCTAATCCATCGACAAGAATCCATTAAGTAAAGCTCAGACAGCTTACCTTATCAGGCAGCAGTCCGTCCCACACTGCAGGCTGTGTCCCCGCCTCCCTCTCCTCTCCTCATCTCCTGCTCTTGGGTCAAAAAGGCCGCGCTGTGGAAGCGGGCGTGTACAGCATGTTCCTATTGGCTGAGGGGGCAGTGAAGAGGCGGGGCAGCTATAATCTGACCGAATGGTCAGTCCTCCCCTGCCAGCAACGCCGTGACGGGCGGGTGGCGGGCCCCCGGGACTTGGCAGAACTACAGGGCCCAGTCGCAACTGCGACTGCTGCGACCATGAAAATTCCGCCACTGCTTCTACCGCTTCTTTCTTCTGCCGGCCCCTCCACTAACTTCTTTAGCTCCCTTGCTAGTGGAGGGCCCGGTCTTCTCCGTCGCCTTCTTCTTCTCCCGCTATCCGGTTCTTCTCCCGGTTCTTCTCCCGCTTCTTTCTTCTGCCGGCCCCTCCACTAACTTCTTTAGCTCTTTTGCTAGTGGAGGGGTCGGTCTTCTCCGTCGTCGCCGTCGGCGTCTTCTTCTCTCTTCTCCTCCTCGATGTTGACTCGTCGCTTCCTCTCGCAGTAATGCAAAATTTTCGGTCCGCAGAGATTAATATAGGCTTCTCATGATGTCACAGTCACATGTTCCGGGGCACATGGCCCCGGAGCATGTGAGTGTGACGTCATGGGAATATGTGACTGTGACGTCATGAGAAGCCTATATTAATCTCTGCGGACCGAAAATTTAGCATTACTGCGAGAGGAAGCGACTAGTGTTGAGCGGACCCGAACTGTAAAGTTCGGGTCCGTACCGAATTTTGGCTTTTTCCCGACCCCGGACCCGGACCCGGATTTTGCGCTAAAGTCCGGGTTCGGGTCCGGATTCGGGAATTTAATGGCGCAGTTAGAAATGCTTCAGGGGCCAGCCAATCACCATTTGATTAGCTGGTGTGCCCTTAGAAGCCATCATAGCCATGCCTACTAATGGCATGGCTGTGATTGGTCAGTGCAACATGTGACCCAGCATGTGACCAGCTTCTATATAAGCAAGAGGCACACAGCACAGATCGTCACTCTGCTTTTAGACAGTGTAGGGAAAGGATCCTGGCTGCTGTTGCTGTGAGGGAGAGAATTATATGATAGGAGTGAGTCCTGATTCTGCAATCTACTGATAGAAAAGATAGAGAGACAGTGTAGTGTAGTGTAGTGTAGGGGCAGGATCCTGTTTGTGCTTTCAGGGAGAGAGATTTAGATAGGAGTCCAGATTGAGAGATATAATAGCTCAGCGATCTGCATAGGTTTATCTGTTTGTGTTGCAAGCTCAGTGCACCAGCACTGCATTACGTTGAGTGATACACCTATTCCATTTAGTGGCTGTATTGTGCTCTTGCTAAAAGACCCATTTTGGGCAGAAAAAAAAAAAGGCACTTTATTGTGCTTTTGCTAAAAAGACCCATTTTTGGGCCCCAAAAAAAAGGCACTTTATTGTGCTCTTGCAAAAAAAAAAAAGGCACTTTGTTGTGCGCAAAAAAAAACTATTTTTGGGCAAAAAAAATATTTTGCAGTGTATATCTCTAGTTGTGTGAAATAACCAATTTCTATATATTTTTCTTGTACTATGCTATACTAAAAAAAAAAAAAAACTTTTTTTGAATAGCATTCTCTGCAGCTGTGCGATTCAGCGGTTATATACTGTGGGTGTGTTGTGCTCTTCCAAAAAACGCCATTTAGGGCCACAGAAAATATTTTGCAGTGTGAAATACACATCTGGAGGTGTGTGAAAAAACACCATTATTTTTAAAAAGCATTCTCTGGCCTCTGCAGCTGTGCGATTCAGCGGTTATATACTGTTGGGGTTGTTGTGCTCTTGCAAAAAACGCCATTTAGGGCCACAGAAAATATTTTGCAGTGTGAAATACACATCTGGAGGTGTGTGAAAAAACAACATTATTTTTAAAAAGCATTCTCTGGCCTCTGCAGCTGTGCGATTCAGCGGTTATATACTGTTGGGGTTTTTGTGCTCTTCCAAAAAACGCCATTTAGGGCCACAGAAAATAAATTGCAGTGTGAAATACACATGTGGAGGTGTGTAAAATAAACAATTTCTATATATTGTACAGTGCTATACTAAAAAAAAAAAAATTTTTTTTGAATAGCATTCTCTGCACTTCTATAGCTGTGCGATTCAGTGGTTAAATACTGTGGTTGTGTTGTGCTCTTCCAAAAAACGCCATTTAGGGCCACAGAAAATATTTTGCAGTGTGAAATACACATCTTGGAGGTGTGTAAAATATACAATTTCTATATATTCTTCTTGTACAGTGCTATACTAAAAAAAAACAACCTTTTTTTTTGAATAGCATTTTCTGTAGCTGTGCGATTCAGCGGTTACGTGCTGTGGGTGTGTTGTGGTCTGGCAAAAAACACCATTTAGGGCCACAGAAAATATTTTGCAGTGTGAAATACACGTGGAGGTGTGTAAAATAAACAATTTTTATATATTGTACAGTGC
This sequence comes from Rana muscosa, assembly GCA_029206835.1. Lineage (NCBI taxonomy): Eukaryota > Metazoa > Chordata > Amphibia > Anura > Ranidae > Rana > Rana muscosa. The sequence continues at coordinate 574,176,717 of CM055117.1, read as the reverse complement.
TATACTAAAAAAAACAACATTTTTTTTGAATAGCATTCTCTGCACTTCTATAGCTGTGCGATTCAGTGGTTAAATACTGTGGTTGTGTTGTGCTCTTCCAAAAAACGCCATTTAGGGCCACAGAAAATATTTTGCAGTGTGAAACACACATGTGGAGGTGTGTGAAATAAACAATTTCTATATATTGTACAGTGCTATACTAAAAAAAACAACATTTTTTTTGAATAGCATTCTCTGCACTTCTATAGCTGTGCGATTCAGTGGTTAAATACTGTGGTTGTGTTGTGCTCTTCCAAAAAACGCCATTTAGGGCCACAGAAAATATTTTGCAGTGTGAAATACACATCTGGAGGTGTGTAAAATAAACAATTTCTATATATTGTACAGTGCTATACTAAAAAAAACAACATTTTTTTTGAATAGCATTCTCTGCACTTCTATAGCTGTGCGATTCAGTGGTTAAATACTGTGGTTGTGTTGTGCTCTTCCAAAAAACGCCATTTAGGGCCACAGAAAATATTTTGCAGTGTGAAATACACATCTTGGAGGTGTGTAAAATATACAATTTCTATATATTCTTCTTGTACAGTGCTATACTAAAAAAAACAACCTTTTTTTTTGAATAGCATTTTCTGTAGCTGTGCGATTCAGCAGTTACGTGCTGTGGGTGTGTTGTGGTCTGGCAAAAAACGCCATTTAGGGCCACAGAAAATATTTTGCAGTGTGAAATACACATGTGGAGGTGTGTAAAATAAACAATTTCTATATATTGTACAGTGCTATACTAAAAAAAACAACATTTTTTTTGAATAGCATTCTCTGCACTTCTATAGCTGTGCGATTCAGTGGTTAAATACTGTGGTTGTGTTGTGCTCTTCCAAAAAACGCCATTTAGGGCCACAGAAAATATTTTGCAGTGTGAAATACACATCTGGAGGTGTGTGAAATAAACAATTTCTATATATTGTACAGTGCTATACTAAAAAAAACAACATTTTTTTTGAATAGCATTCTCTGCACTTCTATAGCTGTGCGATTCAGTGGTTAAATACTGTGGTTGTGTTGTGCTCTTCCAAAAAACGCCATTTAGGGCCACAGAAAATATTTTGCAGTGTGAAATACACATCTTGGAGGTGTGTAAAATATACAATTTCTATATATTCTTCTTGTACAGTGCTATACTAAAAAAAACAACATTTTTTTGGAATAGCATTCTCTGCACTTCTATAGCTGTGCGATTCAGTGGTTAAATACTGTGGTTGTGTTGTGCTCTTCCAAAAAACGCCATTTAGGGCCACAGAAAATATTTAGCAGTGTGAAATACACATGTGGAGGTGTGTAAAATATACAATTTCTATATATTGTACAGTGCTATACTAAAAAAAACAACATTTTTTTTGAATAGCATTCTCTGCACTTCTATAGCTGTGCGATTCAGTGGTTAAATACTGTGGTTGTGTTGTGCTCTTCCAAAAAACGCCATTTAGGGCCACAGAAAATATTTAGCAGTGTGAAATACACATGTGGAGGTGTGTAAAATAAACAATTTCTATATATTGTACAGTGCTATACTAAAAAAAACAACATTTTTTTTGAATAGCATTCTCTGCACTTCTATAGCTGTGCGATTCAGTGGTTAAATACTGTGGTTGTGTTGTGCTCTTCCAAAAAACGCCATTTAGGGCCACAGAAAATATTTTGCAGTGTGAAATACACATGTGGAGGTGTGTGAAATAAACAATTTCTATATATTGTACAGTGCTATACTAAAAAAAACAACATTTTTTTTGAATAGCATTCTCTGCACTTCTATAGCTGTGCGATTCAGTGGTTAAATACTGTGGTTGTGTTGTGCTCTTCCAAAAAACGCCATTTAGGGCCACAGAAAATATTTAGCAGTGTGAAATACACATGTGGAGGTGTGTAAAATATACAATTTCTATATATTGTACAGTGCTATACTAAAAAAAACAAAATTTTTTTTGAATAGCATTCTCTGCACTTCTATAGCTGTGCGATTCAGTGGTTAAATACTGTGGTTGTGTTGTGCTCTTCCAAAAAACGCCATTTAGGGCCACAGAAAATATTTTGCAGTGTGAAATACACATCTTGGAGGTGTGTAAAATATACAATTTCTATATATTCTTCTTGTACAGTGCTATACTAAAAAAAAAAACCTTTTTTTTTGAATAGCATTTTCTGTAGCTGTGCGATTCAGCGGTTACGTGCTGTGGGTGTGTTGTGGTCTGGCAAAAAACGCCATTTAGGGCCACAGAAAATATTTTGCAGTGTGAAATACACATGTGGAGGTGTGTAAAATAAACAATTTCTATATATTGTACAGTGCTATACTAAAAAAAACAACATTTTTTTTGAATAGCATTCTCTGCACTTCTATAGCTGTGCGATTCAGTGGTTAAATACTGTGGTTGTGTTGTGCTCTTCCAAAACACGCCATTTAGGGCCACAGAAAATATTTAGCAGTGTGAAATACACATCTGGAGGTGTGTGAAATAAACAATTTCTATATATTTTCCTTGTACTGTGCTATACTAAAAAAAACAACCTTTTTTTTTTTGAATAGCATTTTCTGCAGTTCTGTAGCTGTGCGTTTCAGCGGTTAAATACTGTGGGTATGTTGTGGTCTTCCAAAAAACGCCATTTAGGGCAAGATCCTAAATTTGGAAAATATGAGGGGAAGGTCAAAGGGACGTGTTGGCCCCGGTTGTGGTGCTGCTGGTGGAGCTCCTGTTGCAGGGAGAGGACGTGGTGGATCTGTGCCAGCTACACGCACAAGTGAAACACCTTCCTCAGGTGCGAGTAGGCGACCGAGCCTGCGGCGGTATTTTGTCGCGCCTAATGAGGCTGTACCAATGTTTAGGCCAGGACGAGTACAGGCGATAGTAGATTGGGTTGCTGACAGTGCCTCGGGTTCCTTCACATTGTCTCCCACCCACTCTTCTGATGAAAGATCAGAGTTGGCACCTGAAGCCCATGTCCATCAGTCTTTCACCTCACCCCCTTGCAAATCAGCCAAGCAGTCTGAGCCCCAAATCATGCAGCAGTCTCTTCTGCTTTTCGATGACTCTGTTAGCAGGGTTTCCCAGGGCCATCCACCTAGCCCTGCCCCAGAAGTGGAAGAGATTGAGTGCACCGATGCCCAACCACTTATGTTTCATGATGGGTACATGGGAGGACCATCGCAGCACGTCTCGGATGATGACGAAACACAGGTGCCAACTGCTGCTGCTTTCGCAATTGTGCAGACAGACATGGAGGGCAGGGGTGAAGACTGGGTGGAAGATGATGTGGAGGACGATGAGGTCCTCGACCCCACATGGAATCAACGTTATGCAGGTGACCAGTGTAGTTCGGAGGAAGAGGCGGTGGTCGCACAGAGCCACCAGCACAGCAGAAGAGGGAGCAGGGTGCAAAAACGGAGCATTCGTCCCCTAGACAGTACATCTGCTACTGCCCAACGCAGCAAGGGACCGAGCACACCAAAGCCAGGTCCAAGGACTTCCCTAGCGTGGCAGTTCTTCACACAGTGTGTTGATGACAAGACACGAGTGGTTTGCACGCTGTGCAATCAGAGCCTGAAGCGAGGCATAAACGTTCTCAACCTGAGCACAAGCTGCATGACCAGGCATCTAAGTGCAAAGCACGAGCTGCAGTGGAGTAGACACCTCAAAAACCAAGAAAGGTCTCTGGCTCCTCCTGCTTCCTCTTCTGCTGCAGTCTCGGCCTCTTCATCCACCTCTGTAGTGACAGTGGCACCTGTCACCCCGCAAACAGAGGATCTGCCAGCAACACTACCACCTGGGTCACCGACCATCTCCACAATGTCCCATGGAAGCGTTCAGCTCTCCATCTCCCAAACATTGGAGAGGAAGTACCCCCCTAGCCACCCGCGATCCCTGGCCCTGAATGCCAGCATTTCAAAATTCCTGGCCTTTGAAATGCTGTCATTCCGTCTGGTGGAGACGCAGAGTTTTAAAAGCCTGATGGCATTGGCTGTCCCGCAGTATGTCGTGCCCAGCCGCCACTACTTTTCCAGGCGAGCCATCCCTTCCCTGCACAACCAGGTGGGGGACAAAATCAGGTGTGCACTGCGCAACGCCATCTGTGGCAAGGTCCACCTAACTACGGATGCGTGGACCAGTAAGCACGGTCAGGGACGTTATATCTCCCTAACAGCACACTGGGTAAATGCAGTGGCGGCTGGGCCTGAGGCAGATAGCGGTTTGGCGCATGTCCTTCCACCACCGAGGATTGCAGGGCGCTTCAGTTTGCCTCCTGTTGCTAACTCCTCCTTCTCCGCTTCCTCATCCTCTACCGCCTCCTCATCCATTCAGCGTAACACCTTCACCACCAACTTCAGCACAGCCAGGGGTAAACGACAGCAGGCAGTTTTAAAACTTTCCTGTTTGGGGGAAAATCCCCACACCGCGCAGGAGTTGTGGAGGGACATGGAACAACAGACCGATGAGTGGTTGCTGTCAGTGAGCCTCAAGCCCGGCCTGGTGGTGTGCGATAATGGGCGAAATCTCGTAGCAGCTCTGGGTCTAGCCGGTTTGACGCACATCCCTTGCCTGGCGCATGTGCTGAACTTGGTGGTCCAGAGGTTCCTTAAAAATTACCCCAATATGCCAGAGCTGCTGCAGAAAGTGTGGGCTGTCTGTGCGCACTTTCGGCGTTCTCACCCTGCTGCTGCTCGCTTGTCAGCGCTGCAGCGTAACTTCGGCCTTCCCGCTCACCGCCTCATATGTGACGTGCCCACAAGGTGGAACTCCACCTTGCACATGCTGGCCAGACTGTGCGAGCAGCAGCAGGCAATAGTGGAGTTTCAGCTGCAGCAATCACGCGTGAGTCGCTCTGCGGAACAGCACCACTTCACCACCAATAACTGGGCCTCCATGCGAGACCTGTGTGCCTTGTTGCGCTGTTTCGAGTACTCCACCAACATGGCCAGTGCCAATGACGCCGTTCTCAGCGTTACTATCCCAGTTCTATGCCTCCTTGAAAAAACGCTTCGTGCGATGATGGAAGAGGATGTGGCACAGGAGGATGAGGAGGAGGAGGAGGAAGCGGGATCATTTCAAAGGCTTTCAGGGCAGTCTTTCACAAGTGGCTACGAGGGTGGGTTCCTGCACCAACAAACGCCAGGTACACAATTGTCCGGCAGAAAGGGCACAGTTCTGGAGGATGACGAGGTGGAGGAGGAGATGGAGGAGGAGGAGGAGGAGGAGGAGGAGCCATGTTCACAGCAGGGTGGCACTCAGACCAGCTCGTGGCCATTACTGGTGCGTGGCTGGGGGGATACAGAGGACACAGACGATACACCTCCCACAGAGGACAGCTTTTCTTTGCCTCTGGGCAGCCTGGCACACATGAGCGATTACATGCTGCAGTGTTTCCGCAACGACAGCCGAGTTGCCCACATTTTAACTGGTGCTGATTACTGGGTGGCCACCCTGCTGGATCCCCGTTACAAGGACAACGTACCGTCCTTAATTCCCTCACTGGAGCGGGATCGTAAGATGCGCGAGTACAAGCGCACACTGGTAGACGCGCTGCTGGTGGCATTCCCACCTGACAGCGGGCGTACGGTGGAAGCACAAGGCGAAGGCAGAGGAGGAGGAAGAGGTCGCCAACGCAGCCGGGGCACCGGCAGCACCTCAGAAGGCAGGGTTAGCATGGCCGAAATGTGGAAAAGCTTTGTCAGCACGCCACAACAACCAGCACCACCAGCTGAGATGGAACGTCTTAGCAGGAGGCAGCATTTCACCAACATGGTTGAGCAGTATGTGTCCACAGGCCTACACGTACTGGATGACGGGTCTGCCCCCTTTAACTTCTGGGTCTCCAAATTGGGCACATGGCCTGAGCTTGCCGTTTATTCCTTGGAGGTGCTGGCCTGCCCTGCAGCCAGTGTATTATCTGAACGTGTATTTAGCACGGCAGGGGGCGTTATCACAGACAAGCGCAGCCGCCTGTCCAGAGCCAATGTGGACAAGCTCACGTTCATTAAAATGAACCAGGCATGGATCCCACAGGACTTGTCCGTACCTTGTGCAGAATAGACATGTATACCGGTGTTGTGACAAAAACTGTCCGGCCATCGGATTGTGCCCGGCCCGTACTGCGCAGGCGCAGCGCTTGCGCAGTACAGAGGACAAGGAGATTCACAAAATCTCCGAAGATGAACGGCGCCTGCGCTGTGAGTGCAGGTTCAAGCCCCACCATCCAAGAGGACATACGGTAGCACATAGTAACAGGGCCCCTCACGGGCTCGCTTCGATCGCGGCCTTGCTTGGCTCGGCTTGAACCACGGATGGTGTGGCCTTCACCTGAACTCAACACGCAGGCGCCGTTAGTCTTGGGAGATTTTTGAAATCCCCTTGTCCTACATACTCAGCAAGTGCAGTACAGGGCGGACACTATTCGACAGGGGACAGAATTCGACACATCACCGGCCTTACCCAGCCATTGTTGTATTTTTGAACCAGTGTTGGCTACCTCGTCCTCCTCCACCGCCGCTTCCACCTACACAGCCACATCCACCGCCACCTCAACCTCCTACTCCATATGGACCTCGTCCTGCTAGGCCAAGATTAAAATTTTTATTTTATTTTTTTGTAGCGCACAGATCCTTTCCCCCTTACCTGCCTTTATGTTGTTGGCTCTTCACAGGAGGGAGAAAGGCACACCGCACTACCAGCCCGTATCCTCCTATATAAAGAGGTTGAGCGGTGTACTTGACGGGCCGTGTCCACAGCCGGAGTCAAAACTCCTCCAGAGGATGATTCTCACCTCTACTGTAGGTAGAGGCAAGTCCTTTAATTGCCAGTAAAGTCAATGTCCACACCAGCTGAAACTCCAACTCTTATTCTCTCATGGCAAAATAAACTGTACTCAGATAGAAAAGGTTAGAGCAAAGAAACAGGACAGCTTAAGGTGTGGAGGAGGTCCAGGCACAAACGTAGCACATTCACTTCACTGCTTAGGTTTCTCAAACAGTTTTTGGCGCACGGTCTCTGCCACAGACATTGAGGTTGGTCTCTGCCACAGACCGGGTGTACAAGGCCCCTGCCACGGGCCTGGAGAACTTTGGTCTCAGCCACAGACCAGGGTGTATAAGGCCCCTGCCACGGGCCGGTTGAATAAGGCCTCTGATACAGTCAAGGTGACCTTGAGCTTCTCCTTCTACGAACCTAGCCCATATCAAGGGGAAGACATCTCTCCAGGGAGTCAACAGACCATTCCTTCACCGTGACTCCCGCATCGGTCCATCAGAATGATCCTCCCTTCCCTGGAACAGGGTCCCCTACACGAGGCGGCTCTGGACTCCAGGCTTTACTCCCGCCCCTAGGCCTCCATACCCAGGGCAGCAAGAACTCCAGGATAGTACCTCACCCCGGGCTAAAGGTGCCCGAGATGGAACAGGAACACATGCACCCAGGCCGAAGGCACCTGGGCGCGGACCCCACTGGACATCAGCCCCCAGGCCAAAGGTCTGCCCCTTTTATATGCTCTCCCGGCATGCACAGCAGGTTCCCCGCCCCGCTGTACTACTGCCAAGAGGGGACACAAAAGGCGCCACCTGTAGGCCGCAGGGAACTGCACACCAATACTGTCCCCCGAGGACAAAATGGTCCATGAATCCTACAGAATTAGGGTATTTGAGCCTATTTACCACTCAAACACTTTCCTTAACCACTTAACGACCGCCCACCGCCGATTTACGTCGGCAGAATGGCACGGACAGGCAGAATCACGTAGATCTACGTGATCGCCTTTGTGCAGTTGGGGGGTCCATCCGGACCCCCCTTCACTGCAGTGAGCGGCCGTTAAGTGTTCGGGAGCGATCAGGCATGAGGGGGGGGCCGCTCGATTCCGCCCCCCCCTCGCGATCGCTCCCGGCCAATGAAAATGCTTCCTCCGCCATGTGATGTAAACAAGGCTGGAGGAAGTGATGTCATCTCCCTCGCCGCGGTCTTTTCGTTCCCGGCGCCGAGCAGAGAAGAAGCAGGTTAGTGCACCAACAGTCCACTGACACGTAGGTACACATAGGCACACAAATCACCCCCCAGTCACCCCCAGATCACCCCCCAGGTCACCCCAAAGCCCCCAATCACAGTGTCACTGATTGCAGTGATCATTTATTTTACTGATCACTGCATTTAGTGTCATCTGTGATTGTAAAAAGTTGCAGGGCAGTTAGGATTAGGCCCCTTTAGGTCCAGGGTAGCCCCCTAACCCCCCCTAATAAAGGTTTAACCCCTTGATCACCCCCCAGGTAACCCTTTCACCCCCTAACTTCAGCGTCACTAAGCGATTGTTTTTCCGATCGCTGTATTCGTGTCGCTGGTGTTTTAGATAGGCAGTTATTTTTTTTTAGGTTTGCCGCAGGTTTTTATTAGTGTCAGGTACCCCCATATATTATTTTAACCCCCTGATTGCCCCTAGAGTTAACCCTTTCACCAGTGATCGCCGTATAAGCGTCACTGGTGTCACTGGTTAGCCAGTAAGTTATTTAGTTATTTAGGTTACCCGTCAGGTTTTTATATAGTGTCAGGTACCCCCATATTTAACCTAATAAAGGTTTTAACCCCCTGATTGCCCCTAGTTAACCCTTTCACCAGTGATCAGCATATAAAGGTTACGGGTGACGCTGGTTGATTAGTTTGCTTTTTATAGCATCAGGGCACCGGCCGTATATAACCCAATAAAGGTTTAACCCCCCTGATCGCCCGGCGGGTGAGATCAATTAGGTTTTAGCACCAGAGAGGGTCTGCGTCGCCCCAGGCAGTGTTAGGTTAGTGACAGTAACGCTAACACCCACGCGCAAAGCATACACCCCCCTTAGTGGTATAGTATCTGATCAGATCTGATCAGATCTATACTAGCATCCCCAGCGGTTTAGGGTTCCCAAAAACGCAGTGTTAGCGGGATCAGCCCAGATACCTGCTAGCGCCTGCGTTTAGCCCCTCCGCCCAGCCCAGCCCAGCCCAGCCCACCCAAGTGCAGTATCGATCGATCACTGTCACTTACCAAACACAACACACATAACTGCAGCGTTCGCAGTGCTTGGTTTTTGGGGCCCTGTACGCGGCTAGGCTCCCAAAAAGTCCCACACATGTGGTATCCCCGTACTCAGGAAAAGCAGCAGAATGTATTTTGGGGTGCAATTCCACATATAACCATGGCATGTGTGAGCAATATATCATTTAGTGACAACTTTTTGTACATTTTTTTTTTCTTTTTGTCATTATTCAATCACTTGGGACAAAAAAAAAATATTCAATGGGGTCAACATGCCTCTCAGCAAATAGCTTGGGGTGTCTACTTTCCAAAATGGGGTCATTCGGGGGGGGGTTTTGTGCCATCTTGGCATTTTATGGCCTTCAAAACTGTGATAGGTAGTGAGGAGTCAAATCAAAAATTTATGCCCTTAGAAACCTTGAAGGCGGTGCTTGGTTTTTGGGGTCCCGTACGCGGCTAGGCTCCCAAAAAGTCCCACACATGTGGTATCCCCGTACTCAGGAGAAGCAGCAGAATGTATTTTGGGGTGTAATTTCACATATGCCCATGGCATGTGTGAGCAATATATCATTTAGTGACAACTTTGTGCAAAAAAAAAAAAGTTTGTCATATTCCTGCAACTTGTGGCAAAATATAAAATATTCCATGGACTGAACATGCCTCTCAGTAAATAGCTTGGGGTGTCTACTTTCCAAAATGGGGTCATTTGGGGGGGTTTTGTGCTATTTTGGCATTTTATGGCCTTCGAAACTGTGATAGGTAGTGAGGAGTGAAATCAAAAATTTGCGCCCTTAGAAATCCTGAAGGCGGTGCTTGGTTTCCGGGGTCCCGTACGTGGCTAGGCTCCTAAAAAGTCCCACACATGTAGTATCCCCGTACTCAGGAGAAGCAGCAGAATGTATTTTGGGGTGCAATTCCACATATAACCATGGCATGTGTGAGCAATATATCATTTAGTGACAACTTTTTGTAATTTTTTTTTTTGTCATTATTCAATCACTTGGGACAAAAAAAAAAATATTCAATGGGCTCAACATGCCTCTCAGCAATTTCCTTGGGGTGTCTACTTTCCAAAATGGGTCATTTGGGGGGGTTTTGTACTGCCCTGCCATTTTAGCACCTCAAGAAATGAGATAGGCAGTCATAAATTTAAAGCTGTGTAAATTTCAGAAAATGTACCCTAGTTTGTAAACGCTATAACTTTTGCGCAAACCAATAAATATACGCTTATTGACATTTTTTTTACTAAAGACATGTGGCTGAATACATTTTGGCCTAAATGTATGACTAAAATTGAGTTTATTCGATTTTTCTTATAACAAAAAGTAGAAAATATCATTTTTTTCAAAATTTTCGGTCTTTTTCTGTTTATATCGCAAAAAATAAAAATCGCAGAGGCAATCAAATACCATTAAAAGAAAGCTCTATTTGTGGGAAGAAAAGGACGCAAATTTCATTTGGGTACAACATTGCATGTCCGCACAATTTCCAGTTAAAGCAGCGCAGTGCCGAATCCCAAAAACAGGCCTGGTCCTAATGGCCCGAAATGGTCCGGGGCTTAAGTGGTTAAATTTAGCACCCCGCTACATTTTTATTTCAAAGTATTTTATTTTCCCACTAGCTTATCCATTAAATTAAATAATTTATTCCAGAAAGGGCGTATTCTGGGGCATTCCCACCATATGTGTCGCATCGTGCCGTTGAGTTTCTGAGGTTCTTAATGACTTCCTGTACCTCTTCTGCTGAAAATCGGGCCTCCAGCATATTTTTTTATTTTTTTATTTTTTTTATGTTCTTTTAAGTTATTTCCTATCCACATTTGTTTGCAGAGCACTTGCCATGTTCTTAACAACATTTTGCTGCCATTTGCAGCCCTCTAGCCCTTTCCATTACTTTTTTAGAGCCTTTTTAGTCGTCAGAAGTCCGGGTCCCCATTGACTTCAATGGGGTCCGGGTCCGGGTCTGGGTTCGGGTTAAAGTTCGGTCCCGAATCCGAACTTTTTTCCGAAGTTCGGCCGAACCCGCCGGACCCGAATATCCAGCTACCCGCTCAACTCTAGAAGCGACGAGTCAACATCGAGGAGGAGAAGAGAGAAGAAGACGCCGACGGCGACGACAGAGAAGACCGGCCCCTCCACTAGCAAAAGAGCTAAAGAAGTTAGTGGAGGGGCCGGCAGAAGAAAGAAGCGGTAGAAGAACCGGGAGAAGAACCGGATAGCGGGAGAAGAAGAAGGCGACGGAGAAGACCGGGCCTCCGCTAGCAAAAGAGCTAAAAGAAGTTAGCGGAGGCCCGGCAGAAGAAAGGAAGAACCGGAGAGAAGAAGAGGGGAGAAGGCGACGGAGAAGACCGGGCCTCCGCTAGCAAAAGAGCTAAAGAAGTTAGCGGTGGCCCGGCAGAAGAAAACCGGAGAGCGGCGGCGACGACACCGGTGACCCCCGAAGTCGGAAGAAGACCCCCGTAGCTTTGCAATAAAATACTTTAAAAAGCTGTGTGGTTTTTTTATTGCAATTTTTTTCCACCAGGTGAATGGGTAGGGGTACGATGTACCCCATACTCATTCACATAGGGTGGGGGGCCGGCATCTGGGGGCCCCCTTTTTAAAGGGGGCGCCCTGATTCCGAAAAGCCCCCCGCCCGCATACCCCGACAACCAACGGCCAGGGTTGACGGGAAGAGGCCCTTGTCCCCATCAACATGGGGGCAGGGTGCTTTGGGGTGGGGGGGCCGCAGGTCGCCCCCCTGCCCCGAAGCACCAAACCCCCCATGTTGAGGGCATGCGGCCTGGTACAGTTCAGGAGGGAGGGGGGGCCGCTCTCATCCCCCCTTTTCCCCTGCGGCCTGCCAGGTTGCGTGCTCGGATAAGGGTCTGGTTTGGATTTTGGGGGGACCCCCACGCCGTTTTTCGGCTTGAGGGGTTCACCTTAAAATCCAGACCAGACCTAAGGGTCTGGTTTGGATTTTTGGGGGACCCCCACGCCGTTTTTTGGCTTAGGGGGTTCACCTTAGAATCCAGACCAGACCTAAGGGCCTGGTATGCTCCTGAAGGGGAACCCATGCCGGTTTTTTAAAATTTGGCCTGGAGTTCCCCTTCATGATTCATACCAAAACATGGGACAGCGAGGCTGCCGGGGACCAGCGTGATGACATCGCGCTGGACACATTCTCGGCCGGCTAGTCGCCTCTAGGACACGACTTGAGCGGCTGCTGCACGCTCAGGTCATGTCCAGATCGCCTCGCAAAGTCGCGCTGTCCCTGTGTCAGCCGGCACACGAGTCGCCCGCAAGTCGGATCCGACTTCCCGGGCGACCTCTATTCAAATCAATGGGCTACCATAGGGAACCATTCATTTTCAATAGAGCGCCGCTGACATTTCTATTTACTATAACAGTGCGCATCTGCTTCCTGCGCCCAGTGAAGGAGTTATCAGGTGCACCAATTAAGGTTAGAAGCAGCGCAGCGCACTGTTATTAGTAAATCAGCCCCATGGTGTTGTCTCCTTCCTACAGTTTGTACAATGTCCTCTCTTCTGCATGGAAATAAGAGACATAAGTGATGCATTACCGCTTGTTAACACATATGGGTTTCTGGCAACTTTTTGAATATTATTATTATTATTTTACAGGATTTATATAGCGCCAGCTGTTTATGCAGCGCTTTACAATGTGGGTGTAATGAACAGTGATTAAGGGCTAGTTTACACTTGCTTCAAAACATGGCTTCGGACAGGCTTTGTTAAAGCTCTCTGAACGCCAGTTAAAGCTCCTGTCACTAAATAAAATGGTTAGCTTACAGTCCTGTTTACACCTTGCTTTTGCTTTCTGCTTCGATGAGGCTTCAGTGGGGCTTTGATGAGGCTTTGGTGGCGCTTCGATGGGGCTTCTGTGGGGCTTTGGTGAGGCTTTGTGGGGCTTCGATGAGGCTTCGGTGGGGCTTCAAGCGATCTTTGCCATAGACTTCTATGGAGGCTTTGAAGACGATTTGAAGAACCACTGAAGCTACATGGGGTATCATTTTTGAAGCAAAGCAAGGTGTAAACAGGACTGTAAGCAAACTATTTTATTTAGTGACAGGGGCTTTGACTGGCATTCAGAGAGCTTTAACAAAGCCTGTGCTAAGCCATGTTTTGAAGCAAGTGCAAACTAGCCGTTAATATGTGTTGAAGCCGAAGCAAGTTTAAATGAGCCCTAAGGGTTTCCACAGGATTTAACACTATTAAAGTGGTAGTAAACCGCTGGGTAATTATTTTATTATTTTTGGACCTGAAAGATAAAGGCATAATGTGCTAGTATGCATCACACCCTAGCACATTATATGAAACTTACCTGAAAAGGAAGCATTCCAGTGATACACTGTCACCGCTGAAGGCCGCTTCCATCATTAACCTTCCTTCCGGGTCCACAGACTCCTGCTGTGTGACTGGTTGGAGCCACGATGATGTCACTCCCACGCATGCGCAGAGGAGCCGCCGTTTACAAAACAGGACTCTGAAGTAATGGCCCGGGCAGCCGTTCCTTCAGAGCACATGCGCCGGTGACGTCATTGGTTACATTTACAGTAAATATCTTAATTTAGGAGATATTTACAGTACCTATAGGTAAGCCTTATTTTAGGCTTACCTATGGGTGCAAGTCAGAGATGGGAATTTACTCCCACTTTAATACTCTTATATACTTATATACTTATATACTAAGAAAAAAGGCACTAATGGAGTGCCCTTTATAAGGAAAAGTGACAATCAAAACTGAGTGGACTCAGTGAGTGAACCAAAGTCAGAAATCAGTGATAATGACACCAAAAACATGTATGATACATGTGAGGATGAGTTCTTAATAGGATCAATGAATAAGTTCCCTTTGGATGGAGCAACAAGGAATGGAGACCTTAGTTGTACCAACGTAATAGGCTTGCTGTATACACTGTGCATCCCCTGTGGGCCTTGAGCTTGTATACTATCCACTTTATAACAAGGAGGTAAGAAATGGGTACTCTTACCATTCGTAGAGGACACACACGTCAGCGACGGTGTGTCAATCATGCATAAACCAGGTATCATGGGATCAGCTTCCAGGGAGTGATGTTCAAGGAGGAAACACTGGATGTCTTAACAAACGTTGTCACCGTCATGGACTATCAACCATGGATGGGGAATGCAGGATCTCACCAGCCCGGAACACATGGTATCCAAAAAAATTGTTTGTTTTTCAACATGAAAGAAAGCAAAAAACAGTGCTCCACATAGTGTAGATGAATCCAGGGTAGAAGGTAAAAAACTGGCCTTTATTGGCTTAAAAACAAGACATAAAAAATGTATATCCACATACAAGCAGCTCAGAGGTGCATGTACAAAGAAATATAAAAGCAAAAAAGCGTGGTGGAGAGAGCCGAGCAGGCTAGATGTCCGACATGTTTTGAGTAAGAACTCTTCAATTGGGGCATAACCTGCTTGTCCCACAACACGCTCATATGTAATGATCACAATAATCTAATAATTTCCAAATCACCCGTTGATTGTGAGTGGTAAAGTGTCCCTCCGTTTGTCCAGCCAATCACCGCGGATGCTTCCATAGAACACGCCCCTCATTGACTTCTGGAATTAGGCTGCTATTGGACAAAAAATGTTCTACAGCTTTAAAACCCAGTCTGTGTGGTATGCAGGTGTATAGAGCTGTCACGTCAGCTGTCACCAGTATGCAATCCTCATGATAGTCCACAGAGTGTAATCAACTTATGGTATCTCCAGTATCTTTGAGGAAAGATGGAGTTTTGCATACCAGTGGCTGTAAATGAAAATCTATATATCTGCCAATTCTGGATGGGACAGAATTTATCCCACTGACGATAGGCTTGCCAGGGGGCTGGGTGATATTCTTGTGAACTTTTGGAAGATAGAACATGACTGGAATCAGCTGTTGATTGTGAGTGGTAATTATTAGAGCACTACATATGAGCGTGTTGTGGGACAAGCAGGTTATGCCCCAGTTGAAGAGTTCTTACTCAAAACATGTCGGACAGCTAGCCTGCTTGTTTGTGGATATACATTTTTTATGTCTTGTTTTTAAGCCAATAAAGGCCAGTTTTTTTACCTTCTACCCCGGATTCATTTACACTATGTGGAGCATTGTTTTTTGCTTTCTTTCATGTTGAAAAACAAACATTTTTTTGGGATACCATATGTTCCTGGCTGGTGAGATCCTGCATTCCCCATCCATGGTTGATAGTCCATGATGGTGACGGAGTTTGTTGAGACATCCAGCGTCTCCCCCTTGAACATCACTCCCTGGAAGCTGATCCCACGATACCTGGTTTATGTTATTTCTTATATTCAGTTATCTGAAATGTCTTATCACCACTAGCGCTGCATTTTTTGGTTTTTCATTTTTTTTTGTGCAATATATCATATTGTTGATGTTAGCCGCTTTTTGTATATATTTTTTCTAGTAGCGCAAATTTTTTCCCCCCACTTTTATTTTTCAGTAAGATGTCTGAGATAACCCCACTTCAACTTTCCTCTTTACCACCAGACAATTGGTATAGAAGTGTTCTGGTATCTAGGATAATATCCTATGTGATAACATGATATCCCAACTGACTGGAGAATGACAATTTTGACATCATTCAGAAGCCAGCTAGTGTAGTAGTTCCTATTTATGTTATGTAGCGGGGTATCGTTTTTTTTTTTCTAAAGAGACTACAGTTCCCAGCATGCTTTAGGGCACCCAGGGTGCATTTCCCCGCGCAAGGACTGCTGGGGTGGACTTTATAAGGGAGAGGTGGGGGCCTGGTTCTTTCTCTTTGGACACCGCCCTCCCAGCAAGAGGATCCCTG
This sequence comes from Rana muscosa, assembly GCA_029206835.1. NCBI lineage: Eukaryota > Metazoa > Chordata > Amphibia > Anura > Ranidae > Rana > Rana muscosa. The sequence continues at coordinate 574,160,847 of CM055117.1, read as the reverse complement.
TGCTGACCTGCTGTGCGCACAAGGCCTGAAGACTGGGCCTTGTGTCTTTCCAAAGATCCTTCTGCTCCACCGAGGAGCCTGTGGAGCGTCTGATCCTGTTGTCGAGTGCTGCCATCAGGGGGACCGAAGACCCGGGTGTCGTGGACACTGTGAAGTGAGTCACAGTAACGGAAGTAGCGGACAAGGACTGGTCCGGTCGGGTGAGAGAGCACCTGCTCAGAGCTACATTACAGTATCTTAAGGCCCACTAACTTTATCCAGGGCCATCACAGTGATTGCAGTTACACTCTAGGGAGACTATCTGCTGAACTGAGTTATTAGTCTCCCTGGCTGTTGCAAAGTTACCGATCATCATTTCTTTGTTGGATTACAATTTGTTCCTGAAAGTGCACCACCGTGTTTTGCTAGCGAAGATTTCTTCCACAGAACTATACCCAAATCATAGTCAGGCCTGACTGGGTAGTATAGGACATTGCTGGGCGCCATTTGCTCGCGAGGGAGGATAGCTGCAGCGGGGTCTGTTAAACTGTCTTAATATTGCTGAACGTTTGATGTTTTAATAAGTATACCCATATTGCAGGGCTCTGCATGTGACATTGCATACTGTTTTATCATTTTAACTTTTACCAACAGTAACAATAATAGAGTTAAATATATTGGTTGTCAGTGTCATTTACTGTGCTATATCATAAAGGGGATTGTGTCATACAGAATAATAGAGTGATTGCAATTCTATCATCCCCTTTACTAACTGTGCCACGAGAGGTTAGAGCCGATTGCCAGGGGTTGACAGCGGTGCACTACAGGGCCCAAAACAAACAAGGCAGCCCTCTTAACTGGGGGTATCGCTACAGTTATATACAAAAAAAAAGAATGTATATTTACAATTATGGTAATCCTAGAAGAACCAATCATTAATTTGCTACATACAATTTAACGCACAACAAAATTACATTTTCTTGCTACTTTGTTATTTGAGTCATACTGCTAAAAAACTTATTGGGGAAGCTTTAAGTATAACTAAAAACAAAACTTTTTTTAAAGTTTTATATAGAGTGGAGAGAGATTAGAACACCTGTCAGTTTTTATTGTTGTCTGTGCCCCAAATAGGGAGATTCACCCTCTTTATTTGTCTTGTTTACCATAATCATTGAAAGTGAAAGTAAAAGAAAATCCTAAATTTTGGGTTGTCCCCAGAAAAGTATTAGAGGGGAAATCTTTCAATGAGGACACTAGTTCTGGTGACCTGGGGGGCCCCCAAGAAATTCCCTTAATTTGCAGGGATTTCCTCTCACTTACTGTTTGGCTATGGGACAGGACGTGAACTGAAATCACCCGAAATGGGACACAGATGCCAACAAATAAACCAGCAGGGGTTTTAACTCTCCCTTGCTCTATTCAAAATAAAAAATAAAGTTAAGCCTATAGTTCTTCTTTAAATCAGTTGTTCCTTCACACTTGAACAAAAAATCTAGAGTTCTCCTGACATGATCATCCCTTGCCCTACACCACTGAGGCACCAGGCTGGCTAGTACCCCCAAAAAGGACAGAGTGGAACCAGCTGTCAGTTTACAACCCTGCCGAATGACCATTCCCGGGATCCATCTTTCTTGAGGTTATCTCTGACATTCTTTTCTGACACATGCATCACATAAGAAATGGCACATGCATCTGTGTATTACACTGAACTAAGCTTTCTCCATTACAAATAGTTATATAGTCATAACCATTTGTATACTGCAAATAAAGGTTTGGTGAAAAGAGAAGATGACGAAAGAGGCACATATGCCAAAGCATTAGTTAATAATGAAGCACTGCAATGTGTAAGTCATGGCAGCAATTGAAAAGTCTGCATTCAATTACATCCACTAGGCCTTGATACAAACCAGGGCTTCATCACATGCAGGTCCAGATTTATACTTCCTGCCCGCCTAGACCAACTGTCTTATGACACTCTATCTCCACTACTAACAAAAGCAGATGCTGTAGTTGAACACAGCACCCAAAAGCTGGGTACAAGAGACTGAAAGAGTTGATTTGCCCACTCTGTCCCATTACACTTATGCCCGTACACACGATCGGTTTTCCTGTTGGAAAAAGTCTGATGAGAGCTTTTGGTCGGGAATCCCGACCGTGTGTATGCTCCATCAGACTTTTTCAAACTGAAAAACTGCTGGAAAAAGATAGAGAACAGGTTCTCTATTTTCCCGTTAGGAAAAAAACTGATCGGAATTTCCGATCGTGTGTACAAATTTCGACACGCTAAATTCCGACGCATGCTCGGAAACAAATCGATGCATGCTCGGAAGCATAGGAGTTAATTTTCTCGGCTCATCGTAGTCTTTTACGTCACCGCGTTCTTGGCAGTCAAAAGTTCACCGAACTTTTGTGTGACCGTGTGTATGCAAGGCAGGCTTGAGAGGAATTCCGTCGGAAAAATCATCCAACTTTTTCCCCGACGGGAAAACCGATCGTGTGTACGGGGCATTAGAGTGTACAAACCCAGAGTAGATGAACTGTTGGCAATGCAGAAATCCAGCCCTGATCCCATGCCTTTATTTTTCTTTTTTAAAGAGATCGTTTTTAAAGGAGTAGTGATTTTAATGATGCTGAAAGTGAAACAATAAAAATGAAAAATTCCTTTAAATATAGTGCCTGGGGGGTACAACTTTGTCTGCCTGTAAAATGGCGCATCTGTACAATGTATAGAACATGTTGCAGCAAAACTTACATATATAAAAACACACATTTAAATAGATTTTCCCGGCTGCAAGCTTTCTTAAAAAAAAAAAAAAACATTGCCGACATACACAAATTTAAAAAAACGGCGTGCCCCCCCCCCCCAACCCTAACTAGGCCCTTCGGGTCTGGAATGGATTTTAAGGGGAACCCCACATCAAAAAAATAAATAAATCCACATCCAGGAAAGGGGGGACAAGCAAGCACCACCCCTCCTGAACCATACCAGGCCACATGTCCTCAACATGTGGGGATTGCTTTGGGGCCAGGGGGCTCTGCCCCCCCCCACCCCAAAGCACCTTGTCCAGATGTTGATGGGGACAAGGGCCTCTGCCTTACAACCCTGGGAGGTGGTTGTGGGGGTTTGTGGGCCCCCAGATTCTGACCCTCCCCATGTGGCATACAATGTACCCCTACTCATTCACCAAAAAAAGTGTCAAAAAGAGAAAAAACACACACACAGTTTTTGAAAATCCATTTATAAAAAAAAAATGTCCCCCAATGTAGATCCATCGCCAATCACGATGCCCGCCGCACCCATGTGAAAGTTCTTAAACAGGTAAGAAGCAGGGCCACCTGGCGACGTCACCTGGTGCTACCGCCCCCTTGTAATGTCACTGACCCAGCATGCAGCATGACGTCGCCAGATGGCTTAGCCCCTTTATCTATTTAAGAACTTTCAGACAGCGAAGCAGGCAGTTTTTCCAGGTCTGGCGGTGCAGTGGGCGTCATGATTGACAATGGATCTACATCGGGGGACATTGTTTTTTTATTTTTAATAAAGTTATTGCCAAAAACTGTTTTTATTTCATTTTGACTTTTTTTGGTGAATAAGTAGGGGTACTACGTACCCCATACTCATTCACATGGGGGGGACTGGGATCTGGGGGTCCGCTTTGAGATTCCGATAAGCCCCCTGCCCGCAGACCCCCACAACCACCACCCAGGATTGTGGGGAAGAGGCCCTTGTCCCCATCAACATGGGGACAAGGTGCTTTTGGGTAATGTGTGTGTGTGTGGGGGGGGGGGTAATTGACCTGCCACTGACCACCAGCAACGATAGATAAACCCAGAAAAAATATATCCCCCAGCAACAGTACACTTGATCTCTCAGCAGCAAGCATCAATAGACCCTCCAGCAAGCAGCAACAATAGACCCCTTGCTCAACAGTAGATCTCTACCAGCAACAATTGAACTCCTCAGAAATAATAGACCCCTGCAACATTAGAACCCCCAGTGACAAAAAATTCACCACAGACAGCATCAGTAGACTCTCCAGCACACCCCAGCACCCCATTCAGTACTGCATTCCTCTGCGTTCCCGCTGAAAAAAAGCCCGGATAACACCCATGCAGGGGGTTACTATTGTGTCCACTGATGTCAGTGTTGTGGGTTTCTATTATTGCAATGATTTTATTTTAAAATGTTTTTAATAATTTGTCTTGAAAAGACACTGACGCATAAAAAAGTAACGCAGGATGAGGTGGGGCACGGCGTATTTTAAAATTTTCACCCTGGGCACCAGATTATCTTGTCCTAACATGGCATACAGTAGTTACTGTACATTTTAAGAATAGAATTAATGTGTTTTTCTTTAAAAAAAAAAAAAGCTGCATTTCCTATTGTTTATATGAGCAGTACCAGGGATGGTGGTTTAGTACTTTTTCATTAAAAGTTTATATAAAGTCTAACCTCTCTATTTGCCCAGGTGAACTTTATCTATGAAGAATAAAGTGATGGGAAATCCAGCATTTTAAAGATGCGCAAAAGGTGAAGGTGTATAATCCAATGGGGATTTCTGTTTTCCGGTGACACTTCCTAAAAAGGGAAATTGTACCGTCCGCCCCTAGAGGACGGCGCTGTGTTTATGTTGAAAATGTTTCCTGCGATGAACGGACAGTGTGATTTGTATGATAATACCCTGAATTGTGGACATTTGACAGTTGTCTATATTATTTCACTCTGTGAAATGCAATAAAAATATATTTGACTTTAAAAGGGAAATTGCTCTTTCAGATCCTGTTCTGTCTCTGGCACAGGAAGTAAAAGGAATTCTCCCTAATGGAACAAAGAGAGAGAAAAAAATTAATTAGGAGACAGAGGTTTTAACCCTTCCCTACTTTAGCCAAACAAAAAATTTTTTTTGGCTATACATACACTAAAAGCTAAACTGCTTTTCTCTTGTGATCATAAAGCTATCCTTTTTCATGAGCGAACGTCTGCAAGAGCCGCGTAGGCCTATGATGATGTAAAATAAAACATACTCACACACTTCTCTCTATACAATCACAAAAGGGAGTTATTGTCTTTAGTACAATGGTGTTTATATATGCTTTTGCTTTTATCTCCTACAGTATCGTTAATTCATCTAATGGTATACATTATTTCCTTTCAAAAACCAAACGCAAGTGGAAACCGTTAAACAAAATCCAGCATTTGTAATTCAGACTGGTCCTCAAATAGAGTTGAAACACACACTGCACTGATTTACATCACTAGAAATGCAGGGGAGTCGAGAGCAATAAAAGCACCGTTATCTGACCATGGATGAGGCAATAGTTAATGGTGAAATCACTCAGTCATACAAGTGTGAAGAATTCATGAGGATAAAAGACACATTTCCTTCATCTATCAGAGAGATAGATTCAAAGATAAACACAATAATAATTACAGCTGCTGATCCCTGTACTCCTCCACCCCCATCTGTCACCCTTTAATCTCTTCTGAGCACTGCTGGAGAGAACATTAAACTGGATTCACTGTGCTCAGATGGGCAGCAAGCATATGCCTCAGTTCACATAGGGACTGATGTATCAAGTGTGTCAGTATTAGGAATTATCAGCATTGTCCCATGGCCACCAATTACATTCAAACGTTCATTTTCCAACTGTCATTGCTCAGGGCAGGTTTGAATCTGACAAGTGGCTGCAGAGTATGTGTTGAATTTGTCAGAGCCATTAAAAGTGTAGTTAATAGTACTGCTGAAATGTAAGTGACTTGCTACCTGCATGTAAGGGACCTGGGTTCACTATCAGTTCCCGCCAACTGGCCATGGGCTCCTCCCTTACTCTCTCCTCAACAGGGTAACTGGGTGGGGTGCTCACATGCCTGTTCAAGGGAGTCATTCCACCATCTTGGCCACTCTCAATCACCAGTCCACATACCAGAGGAAAACTCAAAGGATTGTCCACACCAGCTGCTTTTCTAACAGTTCACTTGAGCCATAATGAAATATTGCAACGCACAGCACATTGCCAAACTTTTTCTCAATTTTCAAGAACCCCAGAGCTTCACAAAGTCCTACCCAAATACCATATTCCTGCATCTTTGGTGCTAGCTTTAGGTCTCTTATTACAGAATCGTTCCCAGGCCTGCCCCAGAAGGGCTTCTCCTTAATTTTCCTTTGTTTCTACATGGCTTCCGACTGAGCACAATTCTTCTCACACATCTCTGAAGCTCCACCCCAAGAAGACATTATAAGGACAACAGGGAAACCCACCCCCATGACACACCTCTAGGCTGATCTAAATTATACAGAGGCTTAACCCCTGCCTATATCCAAGTACCTGTATTAGTCCTCAAATCAATACCTGTATCCCTGTGGGGCCCTTTACCACTAGGCTTAGGCTATACGCATGCATTCAACAGTTCAATAACAAAGCTTCAGCAGCTAATAGAGACAGTAGCTTGAGATGGTTGAACACTTCTTCGATATCTTCACTCAGGAGAAGATCTCCATTCAACCCTTTGAGACAGGACCCCTACACATATTGAGGACCTATTACACATATTGAGAGAACCTATGTTATATGTGATAAGTGGTATTTTAGGGGAGTCTAATACAATTAATAGTGTTGTTTAATCGTATTGAATGTTTTATTGAGTATGCATGTTTTTAATTGCTTTTTTTTGTTAATTAAAACTATAAAAGATATTTTAGTCAGTTCATCATTCAGCAATGTTAAAGTTCACAGTGTCCTCCTCCTGTACAAATCTCTTTATTGCAATCATATAGGACAGGCATTACTAAATGGCGGACCTGTCCCATCAGGATCACCGTGGTCCAGGAATTTAGGAGCCAGTTCTTTTCCCAGCCATCACCTCTGTCATTGTCATAGAGCTGACAGCGGGGAAGGACAGCTCTGGATAGAGGGCGGGAGTTGCCCAAGTTAACAAGCAGCAATTTGATGCAGTGTGCAAAGTATGGTCTAAGCACTGACAGGCTGACCCCCCACCCCTTCAACCTCTGCAGCAATGCTGGCAGCACTCATACGTCTATTTCCCAAAGACAACCTCTGGATATGACGCTGAGCACGTGCACTCAACTTTTTTGGTCGACCACGGCGAGGCCTGTTCTGTGTAGAACCTGTCCTGTTAAACCGCTGTATGGTCTTGGCTACCGTGCTGCAGCTCAGTTTCAGGGTCTTGGCAATCTTCCTATAGCCTAGGCCATGTTTATGTAGAGCAGCAATTCTTTTTTCAGATCCTCAGAGAGTTCTTTGCCATGTTGAACTTCCAGTGATCAGTATGAGAGAGTGAGAGCGATAACAACAAATGTAACACACCTGCTCCCCATTCACACTGGAGACCTTTTAACACTAACGAGTCACATGACACCGGGGAGGGAAAATGGCTATTGGGCCCAATTTGGACATTTTCACTTAGGGGTGTACTCACTTTTGTTGCCAGCGGTTTAAACATTAATGGCTGTGTATTGAGTTATTTTGAGGGGACAGCAATTGTACACTGTTATACAAGCTGTACACTCACCAGTTTACATTGTAGCAAAGTGTAATTTTTTCAGTGTTGTCACATGAAAAGATATAATAAAATATTTACAAAATTGTGAGGGGTGTACTCACTTTTATGAGATATTGTATGCAGAGCCAAACATTAAAGTGGCCTCCCAACTCAGAGATGAGCTACATGTGTGCAGTACCCAAAGTACAGAGTTCCTCCTTAAGCTGCTTCGTCTCATGTCCTACACACTTGTACTGATGTATTTGATGCATTCAGAGGGATAGGCTGAGTCCGCTTCTTACTCCACCAGTCAGCGTACCTTTGTTACCTCACTCCCAGTAACAGAATGGGGTCCCGCCAAGCACATAGCATGGACCTCATATGTGCTCTCACTTAACTCTTTTTTTCCTGTACCTAGTGACCAGGTCATAGATCTCTGTAACGCTAGTCCACTCCCAGTGACCGGCAGTGTTGGACAGCTACGGAGGGAGTCAAAACACTGACCCTATGCTACTGGAGAACCTGTCACCTAACAGGTACCACACCAACGACTGTTAGCTGTTTTTCCTTGCGATTAATCATGAACCTCTGTCATAGTGTACTCATGAAGACACTCATTTTTTTAACTGCAAAAAAAGGTGCATTTATAATTTTATTTAGAAGGGTGAACTTATTTTTTAAGAATAGGGTAGTCATGGATGGCAGAGAAAGAAAATTACTTAGGAGGCAATTATGGCTAAGGCTGGGTTCACACTGGTACGACACGACTGTTGTACGACTGTTGTCCTTCTTTGCCCTGCGATATCGGTCCTACTTCCAACCAACTTGAATGAACAGGATAAGATTTTGCTCAGACTTTGAGATAGTCCAACTTGTCCTTTGACCAATAAAAAACAATCCCAGTGTGATATAAATTCCTTTTCCTGCTGCTGTTATCACCATGTCAGATGTCACAAGTCGGATGGTTAGGATGAGGATCCGACTTCAATGATATTGAATGGGCAGAAAACAGACCAAAGTCGGGCCAAAGTGGTGCAGGAACCTTTTCTAATGTTGGACCGACTTGGGCTCCGACTCTGGGAGCACTTGTTGCATGATGTGTACAAATAAAGGGTTCCCTATTAGAGTAATCTTAACTGGTCTGACACATGTTGGCCCTGACTTTAGAAAAGGTTCCTGCACTACTTTGGTTCGACTTTGGTCTTTTTTCAACCCATTCAATATCATTGAACTCAGATCAAAATCGGAACCTCGTCCTAACAATCCGACTTGTGACATCCGACATGGTTATTACAGCAGCAGGAAAAGGAATTTATGTCACACTGGGATTGTTTTGATTGGTCAAAGAACAAGTCAGGCTATCTCAACGTCGGAGCAAAACTATCCTGTTCATTCAAGTTGGATGGAAGTAGGACCGATGTAGAACCGATGTCGCAGGGCAAAGTAGGTTCGACAGTCGTACAAAAGTCATGTCGTACCAGTGTGATCCTGGCCTAAAGGTGGAAAATGATCATAGTGGGAAGGAGAGTGAACGTGAATAGAATTGTAGGAAAATTATCCTAGAGAGGAAAGAGGGGCTGGGAGTGGAGGAAAATTATGAAAGAGTAGGGCAGGCAAAAGTGGATTAGAATGATTACAGATGAGAGTGAGCATGGGAAAAAGTGGACTTTGCCTCTTAGCAATTAAACAACAGGGTTTGGGGCTTAGTGACACAAATGGATGATCCATTATCTTGACTTGGAGAAAAATGGATAGCCTGTGTATAGCTCAATCTCTGGGGTGCCACAATAAAACCTAGATTGATTTCAAAAGTAGTTCTAAAGCCTGAAGGTTTATTACCTTAATGCAGCAGGGCCCAACCTTTTAAAGAGCGAGGGCCACTTAAGCGACTTAGTTACCAGTCGTGGGCCACAATGAGTGGAGCGGGCGGGGGACAGGTCCATGTCCACCCTGCATATGCAGAGCGGACACGGACATGGCTCGCTCTACTCTATGGGCCCTCCGATCCGATCTGACCAGATGGAAGGGGACGGATCCCCCCTGTTTTTTTTAATGGATCGGATTGGAGGTAGGTGGGGTCTATACAGCCACAAGCCGCTTGCTTTCTCTACCGCCGGCTTCATGAACAACACTGATACTCTGGGATGGCGGGTCGGCAACCCACAATCTGGGCTTGCCAACCTATCATCCCAGAGCAGGAGGTCACGGGCCACATCAGAGGGCTCTGCGGGCCACTGGTTGGGCACTCCTGCCTTAATGCATTCTCTGCATTAAGGTAAAAACACTTCTTTGTCCAGATCCCTCCTAGCCCTCCCAAATACTTACCTCAGCCGCTCTCTCCCTCCTCATTGGCTCAGATACAGCAGAGGGAGCCATTAGCTGTCAATCACAGCCAGTGAAGAGGGAGCAGGTGGTGGGGCCAAGCTGTGCTTTGTGTGTCCTATTGACACATAGAGCCAACTCGGGAGTGAGCATGCACAAGTGCCCTCAAAGCAAGCAGCTTGCTCTGGGGGCACTCAGCAGGGGGAAGAAGCCATGAGCGGCAGTGGGGGACCAAAAAGAGGAGGGCCAGGGCTGCTCTGTGCAAAACCACAGAGCAGGTCAGTATGACATGTTTGTTGTTAAAAAAAAATGTTTACAATCACTTTAAGACCAACACAATTACCTTCACGCTCCGTGAAGTCTCTGTGATTGAACACCGTTGTTACTTTAGACGCATTTTAGGCTCAGTAAGGTAAACTTAAAGTTGAACTGTTGGAATAATCTTTTTCTTTTTTTTTTTTTATGTACATTGGTCCAGCTTGGTTACAACTAATACTTAATAGCTCACATCTGGAGGGACACTGGGGATGCAGAAATTCACTGTAGTAACTTGTACTACATACAGGCTGTGCTGTTCTTTTCTGAGTCCTCCTTGGGTGACCTTTCTTCTACAGTGGGGAAAATAATTATTTGATCCCCTGCAGATTTTGTAAGTTTGCCCACTTACAAAGAAATTAAGGGTATATATGTAGCACACGGACCCTTTTCCCTTGCTTTGGCTCAATTACAGGAAAAAGTCACACCGTACTATATGCCAGTACCCTCCTGGTTGAGGAGGTTAAGCGGTGTTATGTATTTGGGTCCCACAGCTAGGTTCTTCCGTCAGTTGGTTCTCGTCTCCTAGGATATATGGACAAGTCTCTGTTTTCCCCCCCAAGTAATTCCAATGTCCACACCACTTTAAACTCCAACGTTGAGTTTATTTTCTCAATGCTCAGCAGATAGGAAAGGGTGGATAAGAGACAGGACAGCAAGGTTTGGGAGGTTAGTCCAGGCACAAATGGATATCACAATCACTACTCTATCCCAGAGCAAGTTTAGCTCACCCGGATAGTCTCCTACAAAGTGGATCCTAGCAGCCGAAGTGATGCTCGAACGATCAATCAGGTTCTTTTCCTAGATGCGATCGGGAGTCTCTCTGCCACAGAATCTATCAGAACCCCGAACCTCTTAGCCTTTGGTATGTAAGGACAAGCGCCAGCAGCAGCACATTACTAGGCCCTTGGTGGATAGATGAATCCCTCCAGAAAGTTACCGGGCCCCTTCCTTCACCGTGAACTCTCACCGGTCCGTCACAAAGGTCCTCCCCCGGCCTCCTCTTCTTAGAAGTGGGCTCCCTCGTGTAGCGGGGTCCTCAAATTGATGGGATACACCTGGGCAATAGTGTAACCCAGGTGTATAATTGTGTTAGGATTCAGACCCCTTTTTGTTTCGTGGAGGATTGGAGGATGTAATATTCTCCTTTGCCTGTGGGTGGCGTAGTACCCACGGGCTTCAGGTAGAATCATCCCCTGCAGTGCTCCCTGTTTGGTCTCTTCCCGGAGATGGTATGGCTGGGGCGGGGAACCCGCCGGGCCGTTGAAGGGAGGAGATAAAAGGGGGAGACGCCCTGACCACGAGGTCGTCGTCGTCGTGTTCTTGCGGAGAAGGAGGTCCTCGGAGGAGGAGGGTTGCGGTCTGCACCCAGGGCCCTTAGGCCTGGGTGCGGGAGATCCAGGAGTCTGGTCCAGGTGCCCATGGCCTGGTCCGGAGTCATGTTGGCGTCCATCCCAGGCACCTTTAGCCTGGGGTGAGGTACTATCGAGGAGGCCTGGGGCCCAGTACCTTCGACTGGGTCCCGCTAGGGTGGACTGTCCGAGGGTCCCTGAGCGGAGGGACTCGTACCTGAGGTGAGGAGGCCGGGGAGGTTACCCACTGGAGACCCGGAGCAGCACCAACCCGGTGACAGTGGGCCTCTGGGAACTCTCTTGGGAGGACACATCCCCCTGATAGGGGCCACAGCGTATCGAAGAGGGCTCCATTGCTGTTCATAGGGGTTGCGGGAAGAGACCCCATCCTTCCTGTTCTGTAACAGCCGGATTGGCTTAGGCGCCGCTGGTCATAGTACAGTGGCATAGAACTCAAACTTTAGGAAGTGCCTCGATCTGCTCGCCCCACCGTTGGCAAGGTTATAGGTCCCAACCAGTTTGCTGCAAAAGAACTGTTTATTGTGCTTTGCGTATTGGAGTGTCAAATAAACAAGTGTTGGACCTTTCTCCGGTGTGTGAACTCCAGTTACTGGAAGCAAAGGGGAGGCTGGTGAGCTTGCAATTACAGACTCAGTGCATTCACAGAACACACCGGCCCGAGGAAACATCAGGAAGTGGCCTTCACCTCCCTACTACAATGGGGAGGACATGGGCCGTGGCGCATCTCACTCTCACAACCCAGGAACCCCTAGACATGAGTTGGTGTGTAACCGATAAAGATGGAGAGAGGGTGAGGCCGCTACACGTGGGGGCTCGTGAGTCCGGGATAGAGTGTGTTCTAAAGATGGACTTGAGAATGTCTACATTTGAACTTTGCTGCCCAGAGGAGTTCCGAGCAGATCGGCCATATTACTGGCCAAAGTGCGTCCCTGCTCGGAGTTGTGGAAATGACCCTAACACGGGAAAGGCCCATGCGGAGGAGCGGAAAAAGGGAGAGGTCCAGCCGTGTGACGTACTGCACGTGGGGACTGTTAACGCACTGCGCCACGAGGCACCCCATGGCGACATCGTTCGTGGGCGGAGTCAAGAGGAAGCCCGCGAAAATGTACAGCTCATGGGAGGAGTCTGGCCAAGTGTGGGGATACACGTGGAGACTCCGGCGCGGGGTCAGTGCATGATGGAGCAGCAAACAGTCGGGATGACCTCAAGTGCCCCGTGGATTATGGTTCCTCACCCCACGAGAATGACTTCCTTTGCTGCCCCCATCACAGACACGGGGATAAGACTTAGGCCCCGAGGGCGGTTGGCTCTGTACACCTGCATAGACACGGAGGCCCTCGGTGTGATCTGTCCCGGCTGCTCGGGACTGGTGGTCACCCTGAAGCCATTCGGGCAATGTGAGGAGTGCAGAGAATTCCTTTTTGAGGTCGAGTCGTCCACAGCAAGGCCCCGGGCCCTTCGCCTCAACCACCTCACGGGTACCGCTACTCCGGAAGGGGAGATCAAGGCCTTTGTCGAGGTTCCTGTGCGCGCTGACCAGGGCGATGGACTGCCCAACAGAGAAAAATCCGAAGATGCTGCTTCGGTCGCCACAAGTTCTCTGCTCCCACCACCGAAGAGGAAAGTTGGCCTAGTACAGGCATCCTATGGACGTGGTCGAGCTTCACCCCGCTGCTTGCCTGGCCTGGATGGCGCCGGTCGAGATGGAAGTCCCGGACATCCCAGTCTTCTACAAGGGTCAGGTGAGCCAGGGGCTGGGACTGTGGTGGTGGTTGGAGGTGTCGGGGGCCCATTGGAGGTGGAACCCCCCAGAGAAGATGATTCTGTGTCCACCGGTAGATATCTGCCTGCGGAGATGTATGACACCTCCGACCTAGAGTCGCTGTCTGATTGCGGAGATGATGGCGAGATAGACGAACTGTTCAGCCGCAAGGGCTGGGATAGAGTGCCACTTCTTGCTTCCCGTGCGGTACGGGATTCACCTATGTACACAGGAGACAGCACGCCTCGGGTGGAAGACCCGCAGCTTACGAGGGAACCTACCCCTCCACCTGTGTCCTCATCTACTGTTACCTCACCTACTTTGGTTGTGGGGACACCCCGCGCTTCTCTGAGAGCGCCGAAAGTCATTTCCAGGGAGCTGGTAAAGGCACCTCGGCATCCAGAAGCTATTGTGCTGCCTGGAACTGGAGAGAAAGCCACTATGCCACCTTTGGCCCGCTTGCAGAGACTGTTTTGCCACAAAGTAGCTCGGGAATATGGGTGGGAGTACCCGTATCTACCCCGGGAATTGCTGTATGAGGTGGAAGTCTGGAGAACAAGATGGTATGACGAGTTTGTGTGGGACAAGTTGAAGGTGCCCCATGCTCGCAGGTACCTGGAATGTGTGCCGGCAGTGTCTAAGAGGTTTGAGGACTGCAAAGCTGAATGGAAATTGGGGCGCCATATCCATGCTGACAAGATAGTCATTTGCAGAAGAGAAGGAGAAGATGTCGAGTATTCGATAGAGGCATTTGACAAACACCTGAAACCCCTGTACCTGCCGGATCCAAAGTTTTACTTATAGGAGAAAAGAACTCCTGTTTATTTCTTTTGTGCACTTGAACTTTCTGGAAGAGCCATTCCCAGACACGCAGGACTGTGCCCTGTTTTTGTTTTTGTTTGGGCTTTTCTTTTTCTCGTTAGAGACTTGGGGACTGTTGTGTTTTCGTGTTTCCCCTTTTCTTCATGTGCCAAAGGCAAGGACATTTGGGAATAGTGGCAGAGTAGGGAAAGCTGGAAGAACGAAGATTCGTTGAGTGTCATGACCGCGGCGCTGTCACCAGGTGGCAGTGTTGCGCAACAAATGTTTGAAAATATTTCACCCACACATCACCTTGCTTGTTGGAGTGAGTGGGTCTCTCGGCTGACGGGCCCACTCATCCCAAATGACACAAAATTATGTTAGGATGTTGTTTTTTTTCTTTCCCCTGCAGGAGAATCGTCAATCAAGACCATTGAGAGTGGGTGGCTCTTAGACAGTGTGGGAGAGGGGTTGTGATTATGCAGATGTTAAAAATGTTTTATGACATAAGTTGTTTTATACGTTCCCCATTCCCTGAGCAGGTCTTGGCACTTGGAAAACATTTTTAGAGGAATTGCTTCAGGGGTTTCACTCCATGCCACCACTTTATGGGAGGTATGGGTGTGCACCTGACGCTGGGGACCAGCGTCAAATTACAGGGGGGAGTGTGTAGCTGGGTCCTCAAATTGATGGGATACACCTGGGCAATAGTGTAACCCAGGTGTATAATTGTGTTAGGATTCAGACCCCTTTTTGTTTCGTGGAGGATTGGAGGATGTAATATTCTCCTTTGCCTGTGGGTGGCGTAGTACCCACGGGCTTCAGGTAGAATCATCCCCTGCAGTGCTCCCTGTTTGGTCTCTTCCCGGAGATGGTATGGCTGGGGCGGGGAACCCGCCGGGCCGTTGAAGGGAGGAGATAAAAGGGGGAGACGCCCTGACCACGAGGTCGTCGTCATCGTGTTCTTGCGGAGAAGGAGGTCCTCGGAGGAGGAGGGTTGCGGTCTGCACCCAGGGCCCTTAGGCCTGGGTGCGGGAGATCCAGGAGTCTGGTCCAGGTGCCCATGGCCTGGTCCGGAGTCATGTTGGCGTCCATCCCAGGCACCTTTAGCCTGGGGTGAGGTACTATCGAGGAGGCCTGGGGCCCAGTACCTTCGACTGGGTCCCGCTAGGGTGGACTGTCCGAGGGTCCCTGAGCGGAGGGACTCGTACCTGAGGTGAGGAGGCCGGGGAGGTTACCCACTGGAGACCCGGAGCAGCACCAACCCGGTGACAGTGGGCCTCTGGGAACTCTCTTGGGAGGACACATCCCCCTGATAGGGGCCACAGCGTATCGAAGAGGGCTCCATTGCTGTTCATAGGGGTTGCGGGAAGAGACCCCATCCTTCCTGTTCTGTAACAGCCGGATTGGCTTAGGCGCCGCTGGTCATAGTACAGTGGCATAGAACTCAAACTTTAGGAAGTGCCTCGATCTGCTCGCCCCACCGTTGGCAAGGTTATAGGTCCCAACCAGTTTGCTGCAAAAGAACTGTTTATTGTGCTTTGCGTATTGGAGTGTCAAATAAACAAGTGTTGGACCTTTCTCCGGTGTGTGAACTCCAGTTACTGGAAGCAAAGGGGAGGCTGGTGAGCTTGCAATTACAGACTCAGTGCATTCACAGAACACACCGGCCCGAGGAAACATCAGGAAGTGGCCTTCACCTCCCTACTACAATGGGGAGGACATGGGCCGTGGCGCATCTCACTCTCACAACCCAGGAACCCCTAGACATGAGTTGGTGTGTAACCGATAAAGATGGAGAGAGGGTGAGGCCGCTACACTCGCAAGGGACATCCTGGGATTTCTCTTCCTCAAAGTGGGCTCCAGCTAAAGGTGCTGGGCCCAATGTTGAAGATGCAGCCCCAGGACTAAAGGTGCCTGGGACTGATGCACACGTGGCCCCATGGCGTGGAGGGCCATGCGCCACGCACCTGGACTCCGACTCCTCTCCTCCTCCAAAACGAAGACCCCTCCCAGGCGGCGTCTGCCCCTTATGTATCCTCTCCCAGCATGCACAGCAGGCCAAACACGCCCACTGTACCGCTACCGAGAGAGGACACCCCAAGGCACAGCAGTAATACCAGTGGTTCAACCCTGACCCATTATGGCAGTGCCACCTACAGGCCACAAGGAACTGCACACCAGTATACCACCTGGAAATAAAACAGCACAACCTATAAATTGAGAACGGTCTGAGCCTAACTACTATCTCAGACCAGCCCCTAAATTTGGGTATATAGCACCCCTAAATGGGGTGGGCGCTACATATAATTTTTATCATAGGTGTATTTTAAACGATGGAGACAGTAGAGACAGTATATCAAACAAAAATCCAGAAAAAACACATGATACAAATGTTATAAAGTGGGTTGCAGTTCAGTAAGTAAAATAAGTATTTTCTCCCCAAGCAAAACATGACTTAGTAGTTGGAGAAACCCTTGTTGACAACCACAGAGGTTGCACAGGCTACTACGGTAAATTTGTGCATACCCAGTGGCTCTCCAGATGTGAGCTATGAAGGATTAGAAGTAACCATGCTGGTTACATCTAGTCTAGGAGTTCAAAAAAGATCATTCCTGGATTTCAGCTTTAATCAAAACTTTAAACTGATTCTCAACTAAACCCTAAACATCCACCTTAACTTTGTACCCTTAAAGCTCACCCTAGCTCTAACGCTAAACCATAGCCTTCACCCTAAGCTTGATTATTAACCTAACTCTTAAAGTTACCCCTAATTCTTCAAGAAAACCAGTTAGGTATGGATATTTGTAAGAAGGTAAATCTTTAGTTTTTGTAATAGTGAAGTCTAGCCTTTTAGGGGTTAAGTGTGTGTGCAGTTATTCACTTGAAGTAAATATTACAAAAGGAAATAATCCATAAGATTGGTGGAAAGACGTGTGTTTAATTCCTACTGACTGACTGTTGAATGGAGTGGGCAAACATTTTTGATGGTTAAAATACATACTGAGAATTATGAGGAGAACCTGCAATGTGATTTAAAAAAAAATCAGATGTGTTTCAAAATAGCACAAGTTGCCAAACTATAGATTACTCATTATCTGCAAGTCTTGGTGCGAAAGTGAACTGGTCAGATCAGGTTCAATACAGGTCAAGCACTTGTGAAGTTGTTCAGTCATCCCTATCTTACTGGATGTATATAGAATGGATAGACCTTATGGACATTCATCATACTGAAAAAGACATGAAATAGAGGTATGAAATATGTTATAAGCAAGGAATATGTTACATATAACTCCATGCAATGTGTCCTTTTGATTTATAGAGCACTTGTGGGCTACAGACAGCTCTCAAGGGGGTTTACCTATGATTTTTCTGCCTTGACTTATTCTGTTTTTTATTTTTCTTCATGCTTTACAGCAGGGATATGCAATTAGCGGACCTCCAGCTGTTGCCAAACTACAAGTCCCATGAGGCATAGCAAGACTCTGACAGCATCAAGCATGACACCCAGAGGCAGAGGCATGATGGGACTTGTAGTTTGGCAACAGCTGGAGGTCCGCTAATTGCATATCCCTGCTTTACAGTGAGAGGCAATATTCCATGGCAATCTATTTTTGGTAAGTGGTGTTTGATTGATCAGGTCAATCAGCTGTACTGTATATTAACCAAAGAAAAACAAATACATATCTTCATCATAACATTCCAAAATGTAAGGTCTATGGCCTCCTTTAAGAACAAGTACAAAATGCTTTCGCTTTGCTTACATATAAAATATATGTTTGGAAATTGCTTGCTTTTACACCACTGGATCATTTATACAAATGGCAAATGCCATTTTATTACCATACGGAACCAACCTCACAATGTTTTTTTATTTATGATAGTAGAATGGTAATTAGATTTGGATTTGTGGAAATAACATATAAGTTAGGGCGTTGAAAGATAAACTTCAAGACCTAGAAAGTTGCCACTGGTTTTATCATCATATACTACTTGCACACAGTATAGAGCTATGCAGTTGCACCGATCTCTTTTTGAACAAGTACATACAGGCACTACAAGGAAGTACCCAGTCTAAGTTTTCTACACCAGCTATACTGTTCCACAACTGCCAGGAATGAAAATATGCAATGCCAATATGACTGGTGTATCGGTGATCAGGGACATTGGGACTGGTGTGGCAGTGATTAGGGACACTGTGACTGGTGTGGCAGTGATTAGGGACACTGTGACTGATGTGATTGTGATTAGGGGCACTATGACTGGTGTGGTGGTCATCAGGGACACTGTGACTGATGCAGCGGTGATTTTTAGGGGTTAAGTGTGTGTGCAGTTATTCACTTGAAGTAAATATTCAAGTGAATAACTGCACACAGTGCAGCAGTGATTAGGGACACTGACTGGCAGCACTGATCTGGTGACATTGTACTGCTGATCAGAGACTATGGCTGGTGACACTGACATACAGTGATATTAGTACAGCCAGCCATTGTACATGATTACCACCCCAGTAGTACTATGTCACCATATTTATTTATTTATTTTTTTACAATTTTGTAAACATTTTTTTTACATACTGTCACCAGTGCAGTTTGGGGGGTGATCTGGATTTTTATTTATTTTTTGTTACACTGTGATTGGTAAAACAGCCATGATGGCTGTATAAGCAATCATTTTTTACACTGTTCAGCTACATTCATGCAGCCATTAGATAGTACTGTGATAGCTGTGATTGGCCACAGGTATCACATGGCACAGTGCCACTGTAACTGGCCATGAATGACAGCCATGGTTTAATACTGGTTGTTATATGGTATTAGGGCCAATCACAGTGGCCCTATACCTCAATGTGTGATCCACTGTGTTCAGTGGATACAGCACAGCAGTCACAGATTATGCTGCTGTGTGTCCCCAATACCCGTATGTACTTCCAGAATGATGCTTATCCTCAGGGACGTCTTTAAGGTAGGTCAAAAGGGGCAGTTGTCATTGTTGTGGGGCCCAAAGAAGCTGCCTCATACTTGCCAACTATTCCTGCTTTAAATTCCCTTGTCCCTTGAATTTTTAGTCCCATGTTGTGTCCTGATATCTCAGTGTGAAGTGCTGCTACTAAAGCTGCCCAGCTTTGTCCTATAGTTGTGTACAGATAACTTACCTGCAGACCCTGTGTTTATATGTAAGTAAACGACATTGATATGTAAATAGTGGCGACATTCATATGTAAAAAGCTGGGAACTGACAGCATTCATATGTAAATAGAGGCAGCATTCATATGTATATCATGCACCCTAAAGGTCTTATCCACCATCGCCTATACTGAATGCTTCCCACTGGGGAGATAAAGGGGCATGCTGGAAAGTTTTCTGTCTATTAATGGGTCCCCTCACCACTCCAGTCCATGGTGTGCAGACAGTGAGGAGATGATGTGCTGTAACCTCTAGCAACCAATCAGTGAGCAGTAATGATGTACAGTAACCTCTAGCAACCAATCAGTGAGTAGTATTGATGTACAGTAATCTCTAGCAACCAATCAACAAGTAGAAATCATGTGCTGTAATCTCTAGCATCTAACCAGTAAGTCACAATGTGTGCTGTAACCTCTAGACACACTCCCAAACCTTGAGGGATAATTTCTTGACCATGGACAAAACACCAAATTTAGCACCACATCCCTAAGATAAAGAAGTATTGAAGTATTTATGGGATTTTTAAGGTGCAGATACTAGTAAATAGATCCAAGGAGATACATTTAAAAGAAAAACACTTTGCTTTTAAACATTTTTTTACCAATGTTAAAATAGTTTTATAGCAGGCACATGTAGTACAGTCCTTATGGATACAGCAAGATTGATGTGGTTCCCAACATGTTTTGTAGGGATGAGCCGAACACCCCCCGGTTCGGTTCGCACCAGAACCTACGAACGGACCGAAAGTTTGCGCGAACTTTAGAACCCTATTAAATACAATGGACTTGAACGTTCTAAATCAAAAGTGCTAATTATAAAGGCTAATATGCAAGTTATTGTCCTAAAAAGGGTTTGGGGACCGGGTCCTGCCCCAGGGGACATGTATCTATCAATGCAAACAAAAGTTTTAAAAACTACAGTTTTTTCGGGAGCAGTGATTTTAATGATGCTTAAAGTGAAAAAAAAAAGTGAAATATTCCTTTAACCACTTCAACACCGGGCTTTTTATACCACTTCCATACCGGGCCTATTCTAACACTTCTCTCCTACATGTACAAATCATCATTCTTTTGCTAGAAAATTACTCAGAACCCCGAAACATTATATATGTTTTTTTAGCAGACACCCTAGGGAATAAAATGACAGTCATTGCACGGTATTTGCGCAATAATTTTTCAAACGCCTTTTTTAAAAAAAAAAATGGTTTCATAAATTAAAAAATAACAAAACTGTAAAGTTAGCCCAATTTTTGGGGAAAATATGAAAGATGATGTTAAGCCGAGTAAATAGATACCTAACATGTCACGCTTTAAAATTGCGCACACTCATGGAATGGCGCCAAACTTCGGTACTTAAAAATCTCCATAGGTGACGCTTTAATTTTTTTACAGGTTACCAGGTTAGAATTACAGAGGAGGTCTAGTGTTAGAATTGTTGCACGCGCTCTAACGCACGCGGCGATACCTCACATATGTGGTTTGAACGGTGTTTACATATGTGGGCGACTTACGTGTGCATTCACTTCTGATCGTGAGCTACCGGGGACAGGGGCATTTAAATATTTTTTTTTTACTTATTTATTTATTTTTTTAAACTTATTTTACTTTTTTTTTTTTGTTGATCACTTTTATTCCTATTACAAGGAATGTAAACATCCCTTGTAATAGGAATGTGTGTGACAGGTCCTCTTTATTGAGAGATGCGGGGTCAATAAGACCCCACATCTCTCCTCTGGGCTGGAAAGCATGAGATCAGTGAAATTTTTTTCACTGATCTCATACTTACTAGCCGCAATGGCGGCTTTGTTTACATTTGAGGACCCGGGCGTGACGTCATCACATCGCGCCCGGGCCTCCGACGATCATAGAGATGACTGGTGACCATCTGGTCACCAGTCATCTCTATGCTCGTCACGTGACCCACCACCGGCGCCGGAAGATTCTCTCCGGGTCCCTGATCACACGGGAGAGCCCGGAGAAGCACCGGATGGCGGCGGGAGGGGGGATGTCCCCTCCCGCCGCCTATAAGAATGATCAAGTGGTGGAACTGCCGCTATGATCATTCTTATGGTGCACAGAATCGCCGGCACTTCAAAAGGATATCTGAATGATGCCTCTAGCTGCAGGCATCATTCAGATATCCCCCTACAAAGCCGAGGACGTCATATAAAGTCCACCCAGGATGGGAGATCCCATCTGTGGACGTCATTTGACTATGGCTGGGTAGGGAAGTGGTTAAATATCGTACCTGGGGGGTGTTTAAAGTATGCCTGTGAAGTGGCACGTGTTTCCCGTGTTTAAAACTGTCCCTGCACAAAATTACATTTCTAAAGGAAAAAAAGTCATTTAAAACTGCTTGCGGCTTTAATGTAATGTCTGGTCCCGGCAATATGGATGAAAATCATTGAGAAAAATGGCATGGGCATCCCCCCCCCTCACCCCACTACATCCCCTTTGGGTCTTGTATGGATATTAAGGGGAACCCTGCACCCAAATTTAAAAAAGGCCCTATATACTCTGAACAACAGTATACAGGCGGTGCAAACAAGACAGGGCCTGTAGGTTTGTTCTTAACCACTTAAGCCCCGATACATTTGGTAGCTAAAGGACCAGAGGTGAATTCAGAATTTTGCACTGCGCTGCTTTAACTGTAAATTGTGCGGACATGCAATGTTGTACCCAAACTAAATTTGCGTCCTTTTCTTCCCACAAATAGAGTTTTCTTTTAATGGTATTTGATTGCCTCTGCGATTTTTATTTTTTGCGATATAAACGGAAAAAGACCGAAAATTTTGAAAAAAATGATATTTTCTACTTTTTGTTATAAGAAAAATCGAATAAACTCAATTTTAGTCATACATTTAGGCCAAAATGTATTCAGCCACATGTCTTTAGTAAAAAAAAATGTCAATAAGTGTATATTTATTGGTTTGCGCAAAAGTTATAGCGTTTACAAACTAGGGTACATTTTCTGGAATTTACACAGCTTTAAATTTATGACTGCCTATCTCATTTCTTGAGGTGCTAAAATGGTAGGGCAGTACAAAACCCCCCCAAATGACCCCATTTTGGAAAGTAGACACCCCAAGGAAATTTCTGAGAGGCATGTTGAGCCCATTGAATATTTTTTTTTTGTCCCAAGTGATTGAATAATGACAAAAAAAAAAAAATTACAAAAAGTTGTCACTAAATGATATATTGCTCACACATGCCATGGTTATATGTGGAATTGCACCCCAAAATACATTCTGCTGCTTCTCCTGAGTATGGGGATACCACATGTGTGGGACTTTTTAGGAGCCTAGCCACATACGGGACCCCGGAAACCAAGCACCGCCTTCAGGATTTCTAAGGGCGCAAATTTTTGATTTCACTCCTCACTACCTATCACAGTTTTGAAGGCCATAAAATGCCAAAATAGCACAAAACCCCCCCAAATGACCCCATTTTAGAAAGTAGACACCCCAAGGAAATTGCTGAGAGGCCTGTTGAGCCCATTGAATATTTTTTTTTTTTGTCCCAAGTGATTGAATAATGACAAAAAAAAATAAAAAATTACAAAAAGTTGTCATTAAATGATATATTGCTCACACATGCCATAGTTATATGTGGAATTGCACCCCAAAATACATTTTGCTGCTTCTCCCGAGTACGGGGATACCACATGTGTGGGACTTTTTAGGAGCCTAGCCACGTACGGGACCCCGAAAACCAATCACCGCCTTCAGGATTTCTAGGCACAAATTTTTGATTTGACTCCTCACTACCTATCACAGTTTCGAAGGCCATAAAATGCCAAAATAGCACAAAACCCCCCCAAATGACCCCATTTTGGAAAGTAGACACCCCAAGCTGTTTGCTGAGAGGCATGGTGAGTATTTTACAGCTCTCATTTGTTTTTGAAAATGAAGAAAGACATTTTTTTTTCTTTTTTTTTTTAAATTTTCAAAACTTTGTGACAAAAAGCGAGATCTGCAAAATACTCACAATACCTCTCAGCAAATAGCTTGGGGTGTCTACTTTCCAAAATGGGGTCATTTGGGGGGGGTTGTGCCATCTGGGCATTCCATGGCCTCCGAAACTGTGATAGGCAGTGAGAAGTGAAATCAAAAATTTACACCCTTAGAAAGCCTGAAGGCGGTGATTGGTTTTTGGGGTCCCGTACGCGGCTAGGCTCCCAAAAAGTCTCACACATGTGGTATCCCCGTACTCAGGAGAAGCAACAGAATGTATTTTGGGGTGTAATTCCACATATGCCCATGGCATGTTTGAGCAATATATCATTTAGTGACAACTTTGTGCAAAAAAAAAAAAAAAAATTGTCGTTTTTCCGCAACTTGTGTCAACATATAAAATATTCCATGGACTCAACATGCCTCTCAGTTTATAGCTTGGGGTGTCTACTTTCCAAAATGGGGTCATTTGAGGGGGTTTTGAACTGTTCTGGCATTTTATACACAACATTAGGAAGCTTACATCCACTCTTCTAACCACTTGAAGACAAAGCCCTTTTTGACACTTTTTGTTTACATGAAAACATATTTTTTTTGCAGGAAAATTATGTTGAACCCCCAAACATTATATATATTTTTAAAGCAAAGGCCATACAGAATAAAATGGTGGGTGTTGCATTTTTTTTTTCTACACAGTATTTGCGCAGCGATTTTTCAAACGCATTTTTTGGGGAAAAAATACACTTTTTTTAATTTTAATGCACTAAAACACACTATATTGCCCAAATGTTTGATGAAATAAAAAAGATGATCTTAGGCCGAGTACATAGATACCAAACACGACATGCTTTAAAGTTTCGCACAAACGCGCATTGGTGACAAACTACATACATTTTTAAAAGCCTTTAAAAGCCTTTACAGGTTACCCCGTTAGATTTACAGAGGAGGTCTACTGCTAAAATTACTGCCCTCGATCTGACCTTCGCGGTGATACCTCACATGCATGGTGCAATTGCTGTTTAAATATGACGCCAGACCGACGTTTGAGTTCGCCATTGGGCAAGAGCAGGGCAGGACAGGGGTGCTTTTTTTTTTTTTTTTTTTTATTATTAATTTTGCTTTTTTATTTTATTTTTAAATTGTTCCTTCCATATTTTTTTTTTTTAATAATTTTTATTGTTATCTCAGGGAATGTAAATATCCCCTATGATAGTAATAGGTAGTGACAGGTACTCTTTTTTTGAAAAAACTGGGGTGTAGACCCTAGATCTTTCCTCTGCCCTCAAAGCATCTGACCACACCAAGATCGGTGTGATAAAATGCTTTCCCAATTTCCCAACGGCGCTTTTTATATCCGGGGGGGACATTCCCTCCCACTGCTTGTAAAAGCAGTCCAGAGGCTAATTAGCCACTAGGATTGCTTTTACATGAAAGCCGGCCGCTGGCTGAAAAGAATGATACCAAGATGATACCTAAACCCGCAGGCATCAATCTGGTATAACCATTCAAAGTCCAGCAACATACCAGTACGTTGCTGGTCCTTGTTGGACATGTATTGTAATCTTTTTTTTTCATGCAGCCAGGTGGCTGAACGAAAAAAGAGATTGATCGGTGGGTATGCCCACCATTAGAATACCGCCCTTCATCCACCCACTTCTAATGATGGGCATACATGCACCATTTATATATGCCGAAGCATGGGGGCATCCTCCCGCAAAAAGTTATGCCCCACACACATGGTCGGACTTTTCCATGGGCAAGCCTCCGTCGGAATTTCGACCGTATGTACGCGGCATTAGGAGCAAAATCGCTCCTCCGCCCCTGCTGCCCCAATGCTTTGGCATATTTGCTTCTTTTTTTTTTTAACTGTGGTGGTGAAATCACCTCCTACAGCACTGGAGTCGCAGGGATCAGGCCTGTCTCTGCGAACGCTGCAGTTATGTGTGTTGTGTTTTGTAAGTGACAGTGATCGATCGATACTGCACTTGGGTGGCCTGGGCTGGACGGAGGGGCAAAACGCAGGTGCTAGCAGGTATCTGGGCTGATTCCGCTAACACTGCGTTTTTGGGAACCCTAAACTGCTGGGGACGCTAGTATAGATCTGATCAGATCAGATATTGATCTGTTCAGATACTATACCACTAAGGGAGGTGTATGCTTCACACGTGGGTGTTAGCGTTACTGGCACTAACCTGACGCTGCCTGGGGTGTGACGCAGACCCTCTCTGACGCTAAAACCTAATTGATATCACCCGCCGGGCGATCAGGGGGTTAAACCTTTCATGGGTTATATATACGGCGGGTGCCCTGACACTATAAAAAGCAAACTAACCAACCAGCGTCACCCGTAACACTTATATGATGATTACTGGTGAAAGGGTTAACTAGGGGAAATTAGGGGGTTAAAACCTTTATTAGATAATATATGGGGGTACCTGACGCTATAAAAACCTGCGGCAAACCTAAAAAAAATTACTGGCTACCAAACTGCATCACCGACGCTAAGACAGCGATCAGAAAAATGATCGCTTAGCGACAGTGGTGATAGGGAGTGAAAGGGTTACCTGGGGGGCGATCAAGGGGGTTAAACCTTTATTAGATAATTTATGGGGGTACCCGACACTATAAAAACCTGCGGCGAACCTAAAAAAAAAATACTGGCTACCGATCTGCATCACCGATGCTAAGACATCGATCAGAAAAATGATCGCTTAGCGACAGTGGTGATAGGGGGTGAAAGGGTTACCTGGGGGGGCGATCAAGGGGGTTAAACCTTTATTAGATAATTTATGGGGGTACCCGACGCTATAAAAACCTGCGGCGAACCTAAAAAAATTTACTGGGTACCGATCTGCATCACCGACGCTAAGACAGCGATCAGAAAAATGATCGCTTAGCGACGGCGGTGCTAGGGGGTGAAAGGGTTACCTGGGGGCGATCAAGGGGAGTAAACCTTTATTAGATCATTTATGGGGGTACCTGACGCTATAAAAACCTGCGGCGAACCTAAAAAAAATACTGGCTACCGATCTGCATCACCGACGCTAAGACATCGATCAGAAAAATGATCGCTTAGCGACAGTGGTGATAGGGGGTGAAAGGGTTACCTGGGGGGCGATCAAGGGGGTTAAACCTTTATTAGATAATTTATGGGGGTACCCGACGCTATAAAAACCTGCGGCGAACCTAAAAAAAAAATACTGGGTACCGATCTGCATCACCGACGCTAAGACATCGATCAGAAAAATGATCGCTTAGCGACAGTGGTGATAGGGGGTGAAAGGGTTACCTGGGGGGCGATCAAGGGGGTTAAACCTTTATTAGATAATTTATGGGGGTACCCGACGCTATAAAAACCTGCGGCGAACCTAAAAAAAATTACTGGGTACCGATCTGCATCACCGACGCTAAGACAGCAATCAGAAAAATGATCGCTTAGCGACGGCGGTGCTAGGGGGTGAAAGGGTTACCTGGGGGGCGATCAAGGGGGTTAAACCTTTATTAGATAGTTTATGGGGGTACCCGGCGCTATAAAAACCTGCGGCGAACCTAAAAAAAAATACTGGCTACCGATCTGCATCACCGACGCTAAGACATCGATCCGAAAAATGATCGCTTAGCGACAGTGGTGATAGGGGGTGAAAGGGTTACCTGGGGGGGCGATCAAGGGGGTTAAACCTTTATTAGATAATTTATGGGGGTACCCGACGCTATAAAAACCTGCGGCGAACCTAAAAAAAATTACTGGGTACCGATCTGCATCACCGACGCCAAGACAGCGATCAGAAAAATGATCGCTTAGCGACGGCGGTGCTAGGGAGTGAAAGGGTTATCTGGGGGGTGATCAAGGGGTTAAACCTTTATTAGGGGGGGTTAGGGGGCTACACTGGACCTAAAACTAAATGTAGTGACACTTTTACAGTCACAAATGTCACTGATTGCAGTGATCAGTAAATAAATGGTCACTGCAATCAGTGACACTGTGACTGGGGGCTGGGGGGTGATCTGGGGGGCGATTTATGTGCCTATGTGTGCTGGTGTTAGTGTAGTGTTAGTGCACTGACCTGTGTGTCTTCTCTTGTATGGCGCTCGGTATATGTGAGCGCCGCACAGGAGATGACATCACTTCCTCCTGCTTTCTCTGTCTGTGTGTACATTCGACAGACAGAGGGGGCATTTCTATTCACCGGGAGCGATCCCGGGGGGGTGGCCGGAATCGAACGGCCGCCCCCATCTCGGAACGCTCCCAGATGAATTCCGACCGCTCACAGTACAGAAGGGGGGTCCGATTAGACCCCCCAACTGTACAAAGGCAATCACGTACACTCTACGTGATTGTGCCTGTCGGTGCCATTGTGCCAACGTATATATACAGTGAGCGGTCGTTAAGTGGTTAAGTAGAATCTGTTTGTAATTTGGAACAGGTACATTTTTTAAGTGTAGCTCCAGCCCAAAAATCTATTTTTAAGCTTTTTGGAAAACATAGGGAAGGGTTATCACCCCTGTAACATTTGTTTTGCTGTCTATGCAGTGTGCACCTGTTCAGAACATTTCACCTCACTTTCCGTCCCAATGACAAATGTTTTTGGAAAATTTGTTTTTTTTATTGAAACAAGGATTGGTGATAAAGCATCAGTGGAGAGGAGACACTTTTTTCCCATATTAGCTCTTACAGGAGAGAATTTCCCTGCCTAGGGGTAGATTTGCTCTCACTTCCTGTTGTCTCCTTCCGTTTGTAAGTAGGAGTCGTTTGTAAGTTGGATGTTTGAAAGTAGGGGCCTGCCGTATATACTCTGCAGAAATTTGGCCCTTAGGTGTTGGTTTTGCCACAACACTGTAAGCCCTCACAGTTACTCTTGGTGGGCGCTGGAACGCCCTGCTGTGAACTATTATATCAAGAATTGTAATTACATGCCATTGTTGAACAGTGGTAGGAAAAATTGGGCCTTAGTGTTGTGGCATCAGAACCACCACCAAAGTCCTCACAGTTCCTCTTGGTGGGTGCAGGAATGGGCCCAGCTGTGAAATATTAGATCAAGAATTGTAATTACATGCCCCTGTTGAACAGGGCCAGAAAAATTGGGCCTTTGGTGGTGGTGGTGTTGCCACAACACTGTAAGCCCTCACAGTTACTCTTGGTGGGCGCAGGAATGGGCCCTGCTGTGAATTATTAGATCAAGAATTGTAATTACATGCCCCTGTTAAACAGGGGCATAAAAATTGAGCCTTAGGGAATGGTGCCACAACACTGCAACCCCTCACAGATACTGTACTTGGAGCGCAGCAATGAGCCCTGCTGCAAAGTATTGCATCAAAAATTGTAAATACACACCCCTGTTAAACAGGGGCAGAAAACTTGGGCCTTAGCCACTGGTGGTGGTGCCCAGAACCAAAAATGTTCTTACAAGCTATCAGCATGATCATTGAGGAGGAAGAGGATAGTCACTCAGCATAACAGGATAGTCACTCAGCATCAGCATAGGCAGTCTTGAAGGGATCTGACATTTCAAAAAAAAATATTCGGTTACATCAGCATCAGGTGCTTGGTAGCTGGTGGTGATCCAAGACTAATTCATTTTTATGAAGGTCAGTTGATTGACCGAGTCGGTGGACAGGCGCACCCTGTGATCGGTTACAAAGCCTCCAGCAGCTCTGAATGTGCCTTCCGAAAGAACGCTGGATGCAGGACAGGCCAGTAGCTCAATTGCATACTGTGCAAGCTCTGGCCAGTGATCCATCCTCAAGACCCAGTAACCCAGAGGATTTTCGGTGGGAAAGGTGTCCAAGTCTGATCTTGCCCCTAGGTATTCCTGCACCATGTAAACCAGATGCTGGCGATGGTTGCTGGAACCGATCATACCTTGGGGCTGCGTACTAAAAAATTGTCTGAACGCATCGGTCATACGGCCACCTTCTCCACCGCTCCTTCTTTGACTGACTGAAGCCTCAGCAACACGTTGTCCAGGACCAGGAATTTGTAACCTCCCAGTCTCTGGGAATGCGTTGCACAGACCTTTCTGCAAGGCCTCCCGAAGATGCTTTATCCTCTGCTCTCTCTGCGACGGCAAGATAAGGTCTGCAACCTTACCATTGTAACGTCAATCAAGGAGGGTTGCCAGCCAGTAATGATCCCTCTCCTTAAACGCACAAATACGAGGATCCCCCCGCAGGCTTTGCAGGATCAGGGAGGCAATACAGCGTAGGTTTGCTGAAGCATTTGGTCCGGAGTCCTCTGGGTCACTCAGGACGACATGATCCGCAGCCACATCCTCCCAGCCACGTACAAGTCCATGGGTGTCTTGGGACTGTAATTGATCCCTTGAAGACTGCTGCTGATGCTGACTGCTAGGCTCCACCTCTATGCTGACACAATCCTCCTCCTCGTCCTCTTCCTGTGTGATAGCCGGGCCAGCAGGAACACTGTCTGGATAAAGGGGGCCTTGAGAGATAAGGAAGTCCTCCTGATCATGTCCCACTGGCATGGGGAAAAAATCCAAGCTCCCCTGACCCTGTCCTGGTGCCATATTGCAACAGATACTCATTGATGGCCCTCTGCTGCATGTGCAGCCGCTGCAGCATGGCCAACGTAGAGTTCCACCTGGTGGGCATGTCACAGATTAGGCAGTTTTTTGGCAGGTTGGATTCCTTTTGCAGGTCAGCCAGCCGAGCACTGGCATTATATGACCGGCGGAAATGCCCACAGAGTTTCCTGGCCTGCTTCAGGACCTTCTGTAAGCCCGGGTACCTGCCCAAGAACCGCTGCACCACCAAGTTAAGGACGTGAGCCAAACACGGCACATGGGTCAGTTGTCCCTGTCAGAGGGCGGAGAGGAGGTTGGTGCCATTGTCGCAAACCACCTTTCCTGGCTTAAGCTGGCGTGGCGTCAACCACCTCTGAGCCTGCCCCTGCAGAGCTGACAGAATCTCTGCCCCAGTGTGTCTCCTGTCCCCCAAGCACACCAGCTCAAGCACCGCATGGCATCTTTTTGCCTGCGTACTTGTGTATCCCCTTGATCCCCTCGAAATCCTGAAAATGTAAGTTTTCTTCAAACTTTTTTATTTTTTATTCACATCATTCAAGCGAAAGAAGGAAATCCTAGGAATGCCAAAATGACTAAATGTGTCTTTTTTTTTTTTTGCTCTTCCAGCATGATAAAGAAGTGTACTGTAAACCAAGATTGGTAAAATAGAAAGTAAATAGAAAGTTGGCATGTACCGTATATAATCGAGTATAAGCCGAGTTTTTCAGCACATTTTTTTGTGCTGAAAATGCCCCCCTCGTCTTATACTCGAGTCACCTTTTTGCACCTGATCTCCCGGACTTTGGGGACCTGGTACCGGCCGACCGTAGGTCCCCTGGACCCCAAACTTGGCACAAATGTAGCCCCACTCGTTCTCTACAAGTTTCTTGTCTGGGGGACCTAAGGGCGGGGAGCACCGATTTTTCAAAGCCGGGCACCCCTTCCCTAGACTCCCATGTTAAACGGTCATTTCTTTGGTGATTTTGGGGACCCGGTACTGGACACAGTGAGTGGGGATTAGAGGATAGAATACTCACTGTGTCCTATTATGTATTTCACAGCACAGCAGGTTATCAGCATTTCAATTATCACACAGGTAGCATTAGCACTGTAAGCTCTATCATGTCTCTATGTCACATTGCTTTTGGGTGCTGACTTTGTTATGGCAGTTAACTTATTGCTGTACTTACTGTATGTAAAAGCCATAACAAAGTCAGCACCCAAAAGCAATGTGACATAGAGACATGATAGAGCACCTGCTTACAGTGCTGCCTGTGTGATAATTGTAATGCTGATGATAATAAGAAACAGTGTAATGCTAATTTACACTTCATTTTAACTGCTTCCTGTCCAGCGATGTATCAGTACATCGCTGGATTAGAAGGGTGATATCTTGGTCATCACTTCAGCAATGATCAAGATATAATTTTTTAACACCAGCAATTCTGCAGTCTCTGACCATCTCCTGTAATATGTCTGCACTCTCTGACCGTCTCCTGTAATATTCTGCACTCTTTGATCATCTCCTGTATTATTTCTGCAGTCTCTGACCATCTCCTGTATTATATCTGCAGTCTCTGACCATCTCCTGTAATATGTCTGCAGTCTCTGACCATCTCCTGTAATATTCTGCACTCTCTGACCATCTCCTGTAATATGTCTGCAGTCTTTGACCATCTCCTGTAATATGTCTGCAGTCTCTGACCATCTCCTGTAATATGTCTGCAGTCTCTGACCATCTCCTGTAATATGTCTGCAGTCTCTGACCATCTCCTGTATTATATCTGCAGTCTCTGACCATCTCCTGTAATATGTCTGCACTCTCTGACCGTCTCCTGTAATATTCTGCACTCTTTGATCATCTCCTGTATTATTTCTGCAGTCTCTGACCATCTCCTGTAATATGTCTGCAGTCTCTGACCATCTCCTGTAATATGTCTGCAGTCTTAGACCATCTCCTGTATTATATCTGCAGTCTCTGACCGTCTCCTGTAATATGTCTGCAGTCTCTGACCGTCTCCTGTAATATTCTGCACTCTCTGACCATCTCCTGTAATATGTCTGCAGTCTCTGACCATCTCCTGTAATATGTCTGCAGTCTCTGACCATCTCCTGTAGTATGTCTGCAGTCTCTGACCATCTCCTGTAATATGTCTGCACTCTCTGACCGTCTCATGTAATATTTCTGCACTCTCTGACCATCTCCTATAATATGTCTGCACTCTCTGACCATCTCCTGTAATATGTCTGCACTCCCTGACCGTCTCCTGTAATATGTCTGCACTCTCTGACCGTCTCCTGTAATATGTCTGCACTCTGACCGTCTCCTGTAATATGTCTTCACTCTCTGACCGTCTCCTGTAATATGTCTGCACTCTCTGACTGTCTCTTGTGTCATGTCTGCACTCTCTGACCGTCACCTGTAACATGTCTGCACTCTTTGACCATCTCTTGTACTATGTCTGGGGGCTCTTCCTAACAGACTCTCTAACAGAAGCCCTCTCTGTGTGCATCAGAGAGACTCCCCTCCAGGTCTCATTAGTGTACGCTCTTCCTGTATTTTCTTTATTGTTAAAGGATCATGGGAGGATCCTAGGGTAACGACGACTTCTTAGGGGAGCATCTCTGTGGTTGAGTCGTTGCCATAGAAACATGTGTAAGGGGAGGAGTTTGTGCGATAACCATGCCCACGTGGGGGCGCCAGAAATATTTCTGCACCCAGGCGTCTGTAACCCTAGGATCGGCCCTGTCCAGAAGCCAAAGTTAGGTATGCTATGGGCAGCTCAAACTTCCTTCACAGACTTGAAATAATTTCCTTATATAATACTGTTAGCCCTGCACTGGTCTGGCTGAAGGCCAGGATTGAAAGAAGAAGCCTGTGGTGTATGTGCCCCATGAGTGGCAGTCCAGGGGTGCCGTAGTCTCACAGTGATGCGGATCACTTGAGTTATGGCACAAAGGTCACTGCACTTTGCACTTTTTTCTCCGCACCTGCCTCTTGGGCAGAGCCTTTTTTTATTCTTGGCCGAAGGGCTGGCCATTGTTTTACACAACTTTTTTGTCTTTTTTGTTGTTGTACACGTTTTTCACATTTGACTGGTAGAATGTAGGTTCTCGGGCCTGCCCTGAAAGTCTTGGGAGGGGGTGGACATGGCTTAGTTCGCCCTCTCTCATGGGGTCTCCCTTCGGGGGAGCCCCACCTAGTGCTTGGGTGGGTCTGTTTCAGCAGATCTCCCAGAGAACGGGGTCCGTCTGGCTTCGGCCAGATGGACCATGTGTAAGTACCTCAATCCCCGTCTGGAGCCTAACACCCCTGAGGATCATGGCTAAGGCCCTTCTTTTTGGAGGATCATATGTAAACTCGTTGCACATTTTGCGTCTCACATTTATGGGTGCACTTTTTTGGGCACTGGGCGGAGTTTTTGGAGTGTGTTTCAACAACACGGGCTTTAAAAATAAGTGGTAGTCCAAGTGCTAAACACACCATCAGAGGGGCCAGTGAGAAACCCTGAGTGACCTAAAATGACCTAAAAAAGAGCACAGTGGGGAGGGGAAAGACTGTGATTTGAAAAATGTCATGCAAAGTAGGTCCAATCAGAGAGAGAAAGCTTGTTCCAAGGCCACCCAAAGTTTAGTCTCTCTAGCAAGAATGCACCAATCAACAGTCCATGCCATGCAAATGGCTTTATGATACAAGATTGGGTCTGGAAAATCAATTCCACCTTTATTTGGGAAATAAAATGTCCAATCTTGCAGGTTTTTCCTGCCAGACAAATTTAATAAAGTCTGACCAAAAAGATTGGAGTGGTATGTGCACTGGCAGAGTCTTTAGAAGATAAAGGAGTCTGGGAATTGCATTTACTTTTAGTATGTTACACCTAAAAACCAAGTTCATGCTAAAGATTTCCACTCTGCGATATCTTGTCTCATTGTGCAGAGTATAATGGAAAAAAAAATCAGTTCTTCAACATTTCGCAAGTCTGTAGGTATCCTGGTTCTTAGTTACTGAATTGTCTTGTTGACATAAAGAATTTAGTAAGTGTATGAGTAAAGTGACAATGGCCTTCTCTGCATCTGTCGATAGCAGGTGAATAAGGATGGCCCCCGACAAGGTCCTCTCTATCAAATATAGATTTCTGATGGTATTATCACTGGGTTTGCTCAAATTAGGCTGGTCTGGTCAAAATTAACAATTCTCTGTATTATGACGCAGAGCCTATTAGCTAAGCTTTTCAAGAATAGTTTAGGGTCCCAGTTTAACATTACAATTGGTCTATAGCTCAAACAGGAGGGTTAATTCAATAAATTACTTGTTTTGAAATTACCAATATGTGGGCCTGAAGAAGGTCAGGTGAGATTTCATGGCCTTAAAGTGGTTGTAAAGGCAGAAGGTTTTTTTATTTTAATGAATTCTATTAATTAAGATATAAAGCCTTCTGTGTGCAGCAGCTCCCCCATCCCCCCCCCCATTAACTTACCTGAGGTCCATCTAGATCCAGCAATATTGCATGAGAGATTTGGCTGTTCGGGACTCCCCTCCTCAGTGGCTGAGACAGCAGTGTGGCACCATTGGCTCCCGCTGCTGTCAAAGTCAGTGAGCCAATGAGAAGAGAAAGGGGGCGGGGCCGGGCTCAGTTTCTGAATGGACACATGGAGCTTTGGCCAGGCTCGGGTGCCTCCATAGCAAGCTGCTTGCTGTGGGGGCACTTAACAGGAGAAAGGAGCCCGGAACACTGAAGAGGGACCCGAGAAGAGGAGGATCAGGGCTGCTCTGTGCAAAACCATTGAAGACAGGTAAGTATGACAAGTTTGTTATTTTTTATGGAAAAAAAATAGATTTTAGTATCACTTTAAACACCATTAAAAAATACAAAGATAAGTGGGATGTAAAAGTCTTTCCCGGGATTGTTTTCACTCATTGCCTGTTGTAGTTCAGTAAGAGCTCATGCACACTGCATCTCAAAGAATCAATGCTCAAAGTAGCTTAAATCAGCTGTTCCTACAGACTGTTGAGCATTTTTGAGCTCTTGTTTTTTCTGCCTGGAATCTTCTCTCCATGTTAACCAATGTGTCCATGCACACTATGGCTTTTTCAGGAGTTTAGTGGAATATCCCCCCCTACCACGAACTCGCATCTTTGAGAGGAGCTTCCGAGCAGAAAATATGCCCTAAGTGCTCAAAAACGTGTGAAAAAGTGTGAAAAAGCATGAAGATGCTCAAATAAGCTTGAAAAAGCACAAAATGGAGGGAAGGGTTTGTGAAAAAAAAGGTTATGTTAAAAAAAGCTCAAAGAAGCTAATTAAAAGTGCTCAAAAGAGCACAAAAAAGCACAAGCTTCTTCAAGCTTTTAGGCAGAGAAGCTCAAATGCCTGTAAAATGCAGCTTTGTGCTGCAGTGTGCATGAGCCCTTAGTGATATTGGGTATCCAACTGCACATTTATCTTCCCTGGTAAGGAGTGAGAGAGAAGCAGAACCAAATTTGAAGATATACATAACTAGGTATCCTTGCTCTTTGCGGTCAACCAGTAAGGATGTATTCAAGTTTTATAAGTCCTGATTGTAAGACCCAAAGTTGTCAACCATTTCAGGTGTAGTATGGGTTCTTGATCCCAATGGGGAAGATATTGTGGGTATGTAAGACAACGTTTTTCAAGATTGGAGTATGTTGGCAAGAGAATGGCTACATTTATTGCTGCAATTGTAAAATACATTATTGTGCATCAAAATGCATCCCTTTAACTTTGTAAAGAGAGTCGGAGCATATCTTTTTCCAAAAGATGGCTATTATAATTCAGACTATATGCATCTCAATTAGTTTTTTATGTTTCCAACTAGTATATTTTTTGGAGTTGGGAGTTGGCCATCTGCACTCTAGTTCTAGTGTTCATGTTTTATGAGTATACCACAAGTGTAACATTTGTGAGCTGCCCAAGTGAGCAAGGGGTTTTCAACAGCATCCATATTGGAGGTACAAAATCCAATTTTTTCACCAGGTTGGCCTGGATTTCCAAGGGTTGGAGTAGACATTCATTGGGTGTCTAATACTATTCGGGAAGCCTCACATTCTCAAATAGTAATAATAACCAGGGTGTAATCAGAATGGGTAATGGAGCCAATATCAGATTTGGTCACATGGTGAAGGGAGGCATGTTTGATCAAGACAAATTCAAATCTGGAGTACATTCCATGCATTGTAGAATAGAATGTAAAGTCTCTATCTTGTGGGTTAATAATTCTCAGGACATCAATTCAATGATGTTCATAGAGGGTGTCTTCAATGAGGTTGAGCTGCGATGAGAGTGAGAAATAAAAGTGCCCCTGCAGATATCCCACAGTTGGTCCATGACAAGATTAATATCACCACTAAGAACCTTGGTGTCGCTTCTGAAAACCTGTCTCTCCAGTGGACTATCTAAAAAGTCAATTTGATAAGTACATGTTTGCATTTGATCAACAAATTTCTGCTGTCAGAGTCAAATTCAGGCCAAGATTTGCCAGGACATCTTGGCCAGCAGGATGTTAGTCCTTCTTGACTTGAATGTAAAGGTAAACCTGTCAGGAACCATGAAATGAAGTAAAAATCACACCTTTTAATGTAATGGTAAAAAATGGTACAGATCAGTGAACGTAGTCAAAACATAAGCCAAGGATCGGAAGCCAAAGTGGGTGGTCAGACAAGCCTGTCATCAGAAAACCAGAGATCAGTGTAGTCAGAGGCAGAAGAACAGGATCAGAAGTCAGAACGGATGTCAGCCAGGCAAAGTCTTTCACAGGAACACAGCAGAGAAACTCCAGATATGTAGACCAGACAAAGGCAGGAAAGGAATGAACAAGGCAATTTAAATAGCCAAAAGAGGCTGGCTGTAGGTGGGACTGAAGTGCAGCTAATGATAACCAGGTGAGTCACTGAGGAATCAATGAGTTCTGACAATTATCCGACAGCTGAGAAGCCTGAGCACATAGAAGAGATCTGCTTAGAGCCCAGCCCTGACAAAATCATATGGAAACAGTGATTATGTAACTTTGGTATCTGTCAATGCAAAAGTGGGATTCCTGAAGAAATGCTATATGTGTGTGCATTCTCCACAATTCCTGCAGGAACACAGAAAGATAATTTTTTTCTGGAGAATTTAAGCCTCTAGAACTCCAAAACACAAGTTTCACAGTTATGATAAAAAATTGTTATTTTGATGTTGAGGAGGGTTATGCAGAAATAAATCTGTGAGGTCTGTAGGATGACATGTATGTACAGTTATTCCTGTGGATCAACAAATGGAACAGATGGCTCTCTTTGTAAGATTTGCAATGTTCTCTGAGCTTGTCAAAGGTTTCACAATTCAACACATTTGAATGGGTTTCTTTGAAATGTCAGGAAATAATAATTGTGTACCATCAAATTTAAACATGTGCCATCAAATTTAAACATGTCTCTTCTCCAAACATTTTAAAGTTTTTCATATTTTAGTGTAGAAGAATGAAGGCAGCACAGGACATCTACAGGAAAATTGGCATCTGCATTTCTGGGACCAAGAGTCTTTTGTACCCTGTTACTTTTTCCGACTTTGGTGCCCCGCCTGAAATGAAAGATTCCTGTCACTGCGGCCTGTATGTCTACTTGTCCTTGGCCTCAGGAATCCTTCCTAATGTTTTGTCTGCCATGCCAATATTGCTATTAGCCATATCCTCTAATAAGAGGTGTGTATGAGAAAACTGCATGCTAGTGTCTGCCTGAGACTGATTACTTGCTAAGAAAGGTCAACCTATTCCCTTTCAATAGTATAGACTTTGGTATCCAGAGCAGTGATACTTTGGTTAAAATTAGCTAATTTACTGGTTAGGGGACTCTGGTAGCCAAGGCCTCAAAAATTCTTCACAGGAGAGATTTCAGTAGTGTCCACATAAGCCATTGTCCCAATACAGTAGGTTGCAGGGCCAGAGGTTCAGCTGGTGTCTGAGAACTGTGGGACGGTGTCTAAAACAGACACTGAGACAATTCTGAAAACAGTATCCACACAGATAGAGGATGCTATGTGAACAGCAGGGATGCTCGCTTGTTGCAGGATTTATGGCTTCAAGGTCTTCACTCACTGAGTTCCATTCCAGCAATGGCAGGGGTGAACAGGAGAGCCCAGGAGGCAGGTCACTTAATCAAAAGAGAGGATGTAAGGTGGTGCCATTGGTATTGGTCATCTGGTGAGGTAGTAGATGTTTAGCATGTTGGTCACAGTCTGTCCAGAACCCAGATATCACCACAAAAGTGTTCTGACATTGATGGTGTAGTGAATGGAGCATTTAATTCATTGGCATGAGGTACAGAGAATCCCCCCATGTTCATCATGGTAGACTTGGGGGTTTAGA
This sequence comes from Rana muscosa, assembly GCA_029206835.1. NCBI lineage: Eukaryota > Metazoa > Chordata > Amphibia > Anura > Ranidae > Rana > Rana muscosa. The sequence goes on along the minus strand of CM055117.1, from coordinate 574,122,777 downwards.
CATGTTCATAGGCTATTAGCTTCTAATGCTAAGGCTGGATCTGTCATTAGACTCCAGAACTTAAACAGAGCTCCCATCTTTGACTACACCCCTCAGATTTTATTTTAACTAAGGCAGATTTTCTTTTAACTGGGTCAGCCTCACAAAAATTGCTGGTTTTTAGCCAACGTTGTACCATTATTTAAAAAAGGGTAAAAAACAAGTTAAAGAGGCAATATATAAACATATAGTAGACACTATGGATAAGCTTTGGGTCAACCATGATTTCAAACCAAATCCAGCCTGTCCGCAGTTCTGACCAGTTCACCAGCTAGCCAGTTCACCAGCCTTTTATTTACCTCCTTTATATTACTATGAGTTATGCCCAATTACACAACGTCCTGTCTCCCTCCCCCCATAATGATCTTCTCCTGGCACTACTGCTGCTGAAACAAACACAGCAGTGGGATCCTAGGTGACATAATTTTTGGTTGATTACATCACTCAGGACCCTTGACGCTGTTGCCTACATTCCAGCAGCATCAGGGATCTGTCAATTGTGATAGCAGTGGGGGGGGGGGGAAGGGGGGGTAGGAATTTGGTGTGATTGCGGGTTGTTATGTCATTAATCAGTGTGACTGTTGCTGCATCTCGCCGAATGATGTGATTGAAGTTGGATTCACATATTTAGACAATATTTGTAATTTGACATTAATTGCTCCTATTTGCATGCAACCACTCGAAGGTGTGGTTACATGTGAACAGTTGCTGCACCAATAAGCCCGTCATTGATATGTATAGGTGGCTGGCTACAGCTTATCACACACACCTGTGCATACTGGCCATGGAGAAACACTGATTCTTGATGACGTACAGTCCAAATTAGCCATGTGAAAGAGCCCATGTGAACAGATTTGGACTTTAGGTTCTCTTTATTTAATGGCTTAGTACCTCACTTAAGCCTGGGTTGTCCGTCACAATGCTTCTATCTTTGTACTTGGTGCTTTATTACCCTGCCTGCAATTGTCAACAATTAACTTTTTATTTAAAAGAGTGTACTAAGGGCAGTCGGAAATCTGAACACCATCAGTTTAGGAAAGGGTTGGTCATGTTGTGAGTCCTTAAGCCGCAGAATTATCTAATGAATGAGCTAGTAAAGGCAAGCTCAATAACAGACTTTGAAGTAAGATTGTCAGAAAATTGGCAATTTATGACAAATTTATAAAGTGGTTGCTTTAAGTGAACAATCAGTAGGTACAAGTATATGGACTGAATATACATAAAAACTTTCTATAAGAGCTGAGCTTGATTGCTCTCCCCATGAGCCTTATTATTGGTCAGTGTAGATGCCAATTCCAATAAAGGACCAATAGAGAAGCTGGAAAAGTGTGTGTGTGGAGGGGGGGGGATCTCTCCCCTTGAGCTTTTGTGTTCTGACTGCCAGAACACATTGATTAGTGCTCACAAGCATTGGCTACCAGCACTCATTGTCATAACAGACAGTTGTATACATGGGCCGAAAGTTGGCCAGTTCCTGCCGAACCAACCGATTTCAGACAATGTTCCGCCCATGTGTACCCAGCATAACAAATAACAATATCCACACTTATAAATGCTAAAAAGAAGCATGGTGTTATTTTGCCAGAGAATTGGTCTTAATGCTGTTGTTTTTTTAGCCCCGATGGAGGAAAATTGGCAACCATTACCCACATGTTTCATTTTCTCTTCCTCTTAACTAAAACTGCTGAAGTTTATGAACATTTGAATTTCATAAGCAAATAGTATATTTTCTTAACTTAATTAACTATGTAATCATCATATCTTACCATAAAAGCATCTTCAGAGATATCTACGAATCGTATCACCATACAGACTAATCAATTTAAGTACATTTGCCCAGTGAGAGCAGTGTAGATAATTTTCTACTTTTCCAACAATGTCTACTGTGGGGAACAAAGTTATTGTACTTTGGGTATGGAACTAAGAGATAGCCTTAGTAGAAGCTTAAAGTGTACCAAGAGCCAAATAATAACTTTTTTATTTTATTACAAACACAGACAATACAAACGTACAACAGCACAGCCAACATCTGGCTAACAGCATGGGCGGGACCCGTGCAGGGGTCACAAGGTAGAATTACAGAACCAAGATATGTTAGAGCATTTGTGTATATCCTAATAAACCATCATCAATGAGCTGGCCCGGCTCAGGCTCCAGGGGTAGGATGATAGTTAACTAGCTCACCTATGTTGCTGTGCTAGCAAGGGTTGGTTTAACAAGACTTCAAGGGATGGTATCAGAATTCAGTGAAGCCTCCTAGTCTGCTGCCGCAGTGGAGGGTTCTGCCAACCATTTAGACCAGACCCTGTCATATTTTTTCGGACAGCCTCTATGTACATAAGTCTCTTTGTAAAAGGGTATCACATTATTGACAAGTGTTTTCCATAGACCTACAGAGGGAGGGGCCTTCCGCTTCCAGCATAGGACAATGGACTTCCTGGCATAGAACAGCAAGAGACCCAACAGGGTTCTCTCAGCCACCCTGGGCACCAGGTCCTCCACCAGCCCCAGCAGGCATATTCTTGGGGATGGGACAATAGAGATACTCAACACTTCATTCACCTCCAGAAAGATTTGTGACCAAAAGACTGTAATTACCGGGCAGGACCAGAATATATGAATGTAGTCCCCCGGAGCATGGTCACAACGCCAACACTCCGGGGAGAGGGAAGACCTCATCCTGTGCACCCGGGCGGGAGTGAGATATGCTCTATAGACAATCTTGTACTGAATGAGGCGATCTCTCAGGGAAACAAGTATTTTAAATGGGAAGTCCCATACATCCTCCCAGTCCTCAGAGTCCAGCTCCGGAACATCCCGGCCCCATTGCTGATGGAGCCTGGACAACTCAGGAGAAGAGACCCGGAGGAGATGTGTGTATAAGACAGAGGTGGGTTTATTTGTACAGTCAAAGCGCAAAATCCGCTCCAGACTGCACCAGCTGCCTCTCGCCTGATGGAAACTGGGCTCTGAAAGCATGGGACAACTGAAGATACCTGAACCTGTATGAGGGCGGGGCATTGTGGTTAGACATTAAATGATCAAAGGAGAAAATCGAGAGGTCTGAGATGACATCTGAGAGTATTTTAACATGGTACTTGGTCCACACCACCGGGTTTGGGATTTCGAAAAAGTGATGCAGGTTGGGATTGTTCCAGAGGGGGGCGTTCGGGGATACTGCAGTCGAAGGATACTTTTCACAGGCCAAGCCCTCCCTCCAGGCCTTAAGGGTGATACACATAGAGGGGGTCAGGTCGTACGGCGCCTTTGGACCCCGCAAAAGGAGGTTCGACAAAGCCTCCGCAGATCGTAACACTGCAGCTTCAGTGGCCCAGGCCGAGTTGGATCTATCCGGAACAAGCCACCAGAATGCAGTGACAAATTGAGCCGCAATGAAATACTTGTGGCAGTCCGGGAACGCCAGACCCCCCTGCGAACAAGGGCGCATGAGAGTGGTCAACTTGAAGCGGGGAGGACGTGGGCCCCATAGAAAGGAGGAGAAAATTTGATTTAGGTGGGAAAAAAATGATTTGGGGATCCACTGAGGGGAGTTACGAAACAAATATGTAAATTTGGGGAGGATTTTCATTTTAATGAGGTTGATACGCCCCAGCAGGGACAGAGGAAGGTTCTCCCATGCTTTCAGCTTAGCCCTGACTGAGTTGACTACTGGAGACAAGTTCAGCGAAATGAAGTCAGCCACATTCTTCGAGATACGTACCCCTAAGTACGTAAATTTGTCTACCCATTGTAGCTGAAGTGAAGCCGAAGCCTCTCCTTTAGCGTTCTCATCTATGGCAAGCAATTGCGACTTTGACCAATTGACCCCAAGCCCTGTTACCTCAGAGAACCTTTCTAGGACCAGCAATGCCCCTTGCAGAGAAGGGCCAGCATCGTTTAGAAAAAGGAGGAGGTCGTCTGCGTACAGGGCCAGCCTCTCCTCCAGCCAGGCCAGACGGAGTCCTTTAATATGTGGCGAGACACGTAGTGCCTCAGCCACTGGTTCCATGGCAATGGCAAAGAGGGCCGAAGAGAGAGGACAGCCCTGCCGCGTACCCCTAGCAAGCCGAAAAACAGGAGATAGCTGACCCCCTAAACGAATGGCAGCCATCGGCGAGTGATATATAGTCTGCAACCATTGGATAAAAACCAGGAGGAATCCCATTTTCCGTAGAATCTCCCACAGGAAAGGCCATTCTATTGAGTTGAACGCCTTCTCAATATCAAGAGAGGCAACTACTCTGGTACCCAGATTGTTCACTAATCTTCATACAAGACATGACAATCTACGAAGGTTAATATCCGTAGACTTGTGGGTCATGAAACCAGTCTGATCCGGGTCTATGAGTGAGGGAAGTAAAGTGTTAAGTCTAGCAGTGAGGAGCTTAGTTAGAATTTTTAGGTCATTGTTAAGAAGTGCTATGGGCCTATAGGAGGCACAGAACCTTGGATCTTTACCGGCCTTGGGAATGAGAACATGCGCATGCGCCATGGAGGGAGGGAGAGAGCCCTGCTTCAGGCAATGAGTAAATAGGGCAGCCATCCGGGGAGCCAACATGCCAGCATGTTCTACATAAAAATCAACCAGAAGACCATCTGGGCCAGGAGCCTTGCCAGTGGACAGGGAATTATTCACGGCAAGAACCTCCTCTGTGGTTATTGGGGCCACTATATGCGATCTATCCGAGTCAGAGAGCCAACCGAAGGCTATTGGATCTAGGAGGAGATTTAGTCCCTCTGGGTCTAAGCCCGTGGGTAACGTGGTGGTATACAAGGATTGGTAAAAATCATGGAATGCTAGCAAAATGGCCTCAGGAGATGAGATGGCCTCGCCCGTGGGAGAGGTAAGTTCAGGAATTACGGTACTTGGGGTGTCATTGTGGGACATCATTGCCAACAGTCTGCCATTCCTGTCCCCCTGTTCAAAAAATGTTTGCTTCGTATGAAACAGTTCTAATCTAGTAATCTCTGTTAAGTGAAGATGAAGACTGCGTTTGGATGCCTGCAACGCATCAAAGTTTGAGGCGGAGGGATCCATTCCATAGTGGGCGGAAGCCAACTCCACCCCATTCTCCAATGCCGCAGTGGCAGCAGTTTGCTGTACCCTAACCGCCTTGATGGCCGAGATGTAATGGCCCCTTGTGAATACCTTGAAAGTATCCCAGACTATCTCAGGAGAGGATGACCCTTCATTAGAGTCCCAGTAAGCACTTAGCTCTGGGGGGGCTTGTTCCGCTATGTCAGATTGGGAAATCCATTGAGCACCAAGCCGCCACATAGAGCCACTACGAGAGGAGGAGGTGCGCAGGGTGATCTGCAGGGGGCTGTGGTCAGAGAGACCACTGGGCAAATAAGATGCGTCTAGAACGTCCGTCAGCATAGAGGGGTTAGCAAAAGCATAATCAATTCTGGAGGCGGTTTTGTAAGATGTAGAAAAACATGAAAATGTTTTAGTGGATGGGAATTTCCACCTCCAGACTTCTGTAACACCCGCAGATAATGCCCAATTTGACAACTCCCCGGTGAAGGACTTAGGTGGCAAGGGTCTATCCAAATCTGGGGAAAGGATGGCATTAAAGTCACCCAGTAGTAAAATTTTTGCAGGACAGTAGGGGGTGATCCTCTCCAGTATAGTATACAGAATTTCAGACTTAAAGAGCGGCGGCACATATATACCTGCAAAGACATATCTCTGCTGCCATAGCGTGAATGCCAGTATAACAAACGTACCCAGCGGATCCGTGTGAACCGCGTCTATGACACATGGGAGAGACTTATGCACCAAGATGGAAACTCCCCTAGCATACGTTGAGTAAGAGGCATGAAAAGCCCTCTGAACCCAGGGCCTTTTCAAAACCATGAGCTTACTGCCCACCAGGTGTGTCTCCTGCAGGACCAGAATAGCTGGACTATATTGTTTGACATATTTAAAAAGAAGCACCCTCTTAAACTTAGAGTTGAGGCCACACACGTTCCAGGATACCACGGAAAAGGAATCCTGATCACGTGATGCCATAGGCGTTTTTGGCTAAAATAATTAGAGGAGACTAATAGTCGTCGAGCAGGTGACACCCGGTGAGCAGCAGTGGAGCACGAGCCATTGTATGTGAAACACAAAAACACATGTAAACAAACACAGCAACTAAACTAGAACTTCCCAAGCACTAGGTGCTTATCCTACCAATCCCCCCTACCCCCCAGAACATCACGGGGGAGGTCAGGAAGCGGTCTTTACCCAAAAACAAAAAACAATACTTGTAAAGCTAATCCTGAGAATTAGGCCACAATACAGTCCTCTGCAAAGATCACCAGAAGTTCCCTGAACTGTTACTCTCCACCTGTTTGGAAAAACTCTATAATAGGGTTGAGCCTGCAGTTTCAGTTCAGTGCTGCAGAGTCGAACCGCAAGGGGTAAGTGCGTATCCAGCGTAAAGGTGTGCTTTCCGTAGCTCCGGCATGCGTGAAAAGGAGAACAATAGGATAGGTAGTTCAGGATATGTATGATCCGTGCATCAAATAACTTTTAAGCGATAGGAGACCATTATTTCAGAGTGGCCAGCCAGCCGTCAGCCTCCGAAGGGGTGTCAAAAAACCAAACTTTGCCGTCATGTTGTACCCGGAGTCGGCTAGGGTAAAGCATGCGTATTTAATATTTTTTGCTCTAAGCCGTTTACGGACATCGTTGAAGGTCTTTCTCTTCCTCTGTAACTCGGCCGAGAAGTCAGGGAAGAGGAGGACGGAGGTGTTATCGTATTTAAGTGTGGGATGTTTACGAGCTTCTGCCAAAATCCTGTCCCTGTCTCGGTAATTCAGAAAGCGGACCAGGAAGGGTCTGGGGAGGTTCCCCGGGATGGCTCGGCCTGTTGGCACCCGATGGGCTCTTTCCACCACATAGGTAGGAGTAACAGCGGTAAGACCCAGCAGGTCCTTAAAGAACTCTTCCGCAAATTCCACCGGATAATCCCCCTCAGCCCCCTCAGGTAGGCCAAGGACTCTAATGTTGTTCCGCCTGAGCCGGTTTTCGGCATCGTCAGATTTTGCAACGAGGGCTGGCACTGTGCGCTGTAACTCAGCAATGGAGGTGACGTTGGTAGTGGTGAGATCCACAGTAGCTGAGATTCTGGATTCAAACTCCGTCTTCCTCCCCCTGATATTGTCCAAGTCGTTACTTATCAGGTTGCATTCTTCCGCAAGATGATCGATGCGCATCAGCAGTGAGGTTCTGCTCTGTTCAATTGCTGCAAGGATCGTGGCGGTACTATCTTGCGGTAAAGGAGCTGATGTTGTCGCCACCGGAGCGTCCCCGGGCTCCATCTCCATTTCAGCCAGTAAGGCCTGTAGCCTCCCGACCAAAACGGTGTCAGGTCGCGGCGAGGGGGAGGTCAGCAGCTTCTGCTTCAGAGTGGGCTTAGCAGGCTTAGGATGCATCTTTTTTGAGGGCATCTGCGCCGGGGAAGACACAGGGGGGAATACCGCAGAGCCCGTACCCGGGGTCGTGGTTGCAAGGGGGCAGGCGATAACCAAATGTGGTTGCAACCACGTACCTCTATTGGAGCAGGTAGTCAGGTGTGTCTCAGCAATCCCCCCTCACCTGGAAGGAAGATGGAGAAGAGGGCAGAGATTTGGGAACCGTGCACCCGGTCCTGGGATGTGTGAAGGCCAGAGCAGTTCAGCAGGAGGGGACCCGGGAAAGTGGTGGCCTCAGCCAGGTCCAGCAGGTAGTGTCAGCCCAGCAGGAGGGGAGGAAGTGATGGAATGGCAGGCCTGTCCGTGCTCCGGAGCCCTGGATGGGGAGCACACCGCCTCGAGTCCCAGGCCGGCAAGATGGCCGCCGTCAGCTAGGCCTCCACAGGGATCGTCAGCCCGGCGGCCCTCCGAAACACAGCCGGGAGGTGAGGAGGCAAGGGGGAGGCACTAGGATGGCCTGACAGAGCACCGGAGCCGCAGATGGTCAGGGCCCGGTGGACAGATGGGAAGCTCCGGCCGGGGAAGATGGCGGCAGTGGCCGCGAGTACAGGCCGACTATGGCCGGGCGGATGTCTCCTCCAGCGGGCGGCTTCCCCACACAATATCTGGCTAGGGCAGAGCAGGAGAGGAAGAGGACCAGGCCTGAGGCTGTGACTGTGCTCACTGGGTCGGCAGATGCGTGGATGGCACAGGATGGAGGGAAGCTCCAGCCGGGAAGATGGCGGCGGCGGTCGCAAGTACAGGCCTGCTATGGCTGGGCGGATGTCTCCTCCGGCGAGCGGCTCCTCCGCACAATATATGGCCAGGTCAAAGCAGGAGATTAAGGGGACCAGTCCTGAGGCTGTGCTCACCGGGTCAGCAGATGCACGGATGGCACAGGATGGAGAGAAGGATTATCAGAGCTCTCTTGGAACACGTCTGCCGCTGCTCACATCGGGACACGCCCCCCCAAATAATAACTTTTGGATAAAAGAGGAGAGTTATAATCTTTTCAGGTTTTAATTGTTCGAGTAGAGACCGGGTGTTGGTATTTGTATTGTAGAACAAAGCATGGAATTGTAGAACAAAGCATGATCTGGACTGATAAAATGGAAGTAAACCTGAAGAATCATTACTATGATCACTCTAAATGCTGGTTAAGCTTCTGGCTACCGCCTGACACTTCTTAAGACCTGACTAAAAATACTTGCTGCTTTAAGAGATCCAACTTCTTGCACCTTTACTTTACTTCCCGTTTACTTCTTCTGTGTTCCCGCTGGGGAGATTCAACCTTTTTATTTGTCCAGGTGAACATTTTCACTGGAACTGAAAGTGTGAGAAAATCCAAAGTTTTGAGCTGTCACTGAAACAGAAATCGAGGGAAGATATTCTGATGGGGACACTTACCACAATGACAACTGTATCAGAGAGATGCATGTTCCTTTGGAGAGTTTTTTCCTCACTTCCTGTTGTATCATTAAACAGAAGTTTGGGGCAAATCTCCCTAAATGGAGACAGCGAGCGGTTTTACCCATTCCCTTCTATATCCCAAACTAAAAAAAAAAAAAAAGTTTCACTTCACATATATAGTAATTATATAATTATTGCTTTTTAACAATATAAATCTTAACTAAATTCTTAAAATGCATAGGTTATCACAACCTACATGGTTGATACATCTGTTTTTTTTTTACTTTGGAAAACCAGATCCTGAGCCTGTGAATGTGTAGGCCAGTTCTTCAACACTGTAAACACCTTGATGTCTCAAAGTTATGTCACTCTTGTTGCCCTGCCTATAGGAATTCCTTGATGGTGCAAACTCCAGCCAGGTAATGCTGCATGCTATGCATATGTTCACAGAGCGAGGGCAGGCAAGGCAAAGTTGCCCACAGCTAATATGGAAGGAGGAAGTTTGGAGCACTGGCACTGGAGCATAGCACATAGCAGTGACTTTTGTAAATAAAATAGCGGGTGGGCGCAGCGCCTTTGGAACCCAGGGCACTCAAAAGGTAATGCGGGCCTAATGCTATAGATGCCACTGCAGCTACTGTATCCTTTCCTAGAGGCACCTGTAAGTACTTCCTAAAATCTGGCTGCAAAGGATTACATCAAACTTTATGATTTTAACACAGCTGCAATGTTTCCTGAATAGCATTAGCAGTTCATTGATTTGACTTGTACACTGAAGTTGCTATTTAACCTGTTTGGGGATTTATGTAACAAAAGGGTCTATAAAAGTATATAGTTTTTTAAATGAGTCTTTAAAATAAAAAAATAAATAAAAAAACTTCAATATACAAGTAAAAATGCTCATGGCATTTATCCATTAACTCAAATAACGCAGAGGAAATAACCTAATGAAAACAAACAGAAGAAATGTAAAATTGTAGAAGGTTTTAACAACTAGGCAAGGATAAGGAAACACAAATGTTCTGATACAACAAATAAACAAAAGTAAAATGGCATTAAAGCATATCGTTCATAGCTATCCTCAGCTTGAAAGCTGAGAAAGTAAAATGTATGTTTTAATCTTGGTAAAGTAACTGCACTAACACAAATATTTAAGTAAAATATAAGCACAGCACACCTACTCCATTGATGCATGAGGAAATTTCATTAAACGACAAACTTCTAATATTGGAACGTAAACTTTAATACCCCTTCTATTAAAAACAGGACTGCTCCTGAGAGCTAGAACTCTATCAATTTCAACATGTCAGACTGATGTATTCAAAAAATAAGCAGTGGAGAAAGTCAAACAGGCTAATATTCTCCTCATTTTGAATAAAAGTAACGTTGTTCAGCAGCACTTCTTATTCATGCCCTGCCCTGCTTCTGGTTTTGGTTATTTCATTTCCATACAACAGCTAAAAGATGCATAAAACCACCAATCTTCTGTAATGGATGTGTTTCTTTCCATCTGGGAAATTTCATTATATTGGCCGTCAAGGTTTTAACCACAATCATGGTGCTAAAAACAAGCACATTATATTGTATGCAACACTGTACATAACATCGGCTTTGTGCAATCATTTTGTATTTTAGGACAAAAATATAAGATTAAGAACCCATTCACAATATGCATTTCAAAATACAACGTGCTATCATGCGTTAAGGTGCACTGCAAAATAAATAAATAAATAAATGGGCATGAAAGAACAGATCTGATCCTTTCATTTAATTTCAGAGCACCACAACACTTGGCATGTGTGTTATAGTGTGTGTAGCACTGAAGGTGCGATGCCTGGGACTATAACAGTGCATTATAGTGATACATGGTAAGATGTGTGTTTTATCATATGCAGCCACAGTGTGTACATGTGAAAGGGGCTCTTGGGAAAGAAGAAATTGGTTTAAAACTAGCTATGTCAAATGTTATGCATTATATTAAGAATTGGAGTTCTGCATTATACTGTATAATCAAGTAGAGTAGAAGTTGTCATCTGCTTTGGCAAATCTACAGTTCCTTGACCCACATTAAAAATTGATGAAATATGGGTAAATTCCAGAGAAAAAGGAAAAAATGTTTTTGCTTGCATAGAATGCAATGTACATCGATAGCCAGAAAGAACATTTATCCCCGCTCTCACGGTCGCATGGCTGTACACCCATACATTCATGCGTCAATCAGACTTGCAAAAACAAGAATATGTAAGCTGGTCTGGATGATGATGATGATGGTCTTAAAATATACCTAAACTCAATCTTTTAACTCCCATATAAACTGTAATGTATTTTGTAATTTTAAAAGTAGCTTTAATTGATTTATACAGTATATATATATATATATATATATATATATATATATATATATATATATATATTAGTGATATTGGGGTATTTAGCTCAAGTGGATAGATGAATTTTGGTGCAGTGAGTCCACGTCAGACAGGCTTTTATAGTTAAGGGCCTGGTGGCCCACGTTTATTAAACGGAAAAACAAAAAGGTCCATTCAGGGTTCCCAAGCAGGGGTTCAAACTTCATTTAGCACTCAAATGAAAAACATACCAAGCCACCTGGCGCTCTCTCTTGTCAGCAGTTCCTCTGCTTGTTCTCAACAGATTTAGCAATTCTTTCCAGCCCCTAGGACTCACTGGCTTCTGTAGTCTTCCTGACTGTCAAGGCTTGGCAGCCTTTCCTAGTCCCTGGGCAAAGAATTCCCCTAACACGGGCTGCAGTCTCCCACAGGGCAGACAGCTTTCCAGACACAGGTCTGTCTTCATAGAGCAGCAGCAGTAACAAGCTGCACAACCTCCACCTTCCTCCACTCACTGCTCTCACCAGTCCCACATTATATGGGCTGTGTGCACCTGGGCACACACCCTGCTGGCTATACACAAGACCCAGACACAGGGTTGGAGATCCCATCCCACCCAAGTCTCTGAGGGATCACCAAACTACAGAGCCCCATCTGGAACTAGCAAAACCCGGAGAAAGCTGCCAGAGCAGATTTCTCCTCTCAAAATAACTGCTCTGTAGCCTTGCAGTCATCTGACATGCAAACTCTGTGTCCATATTCTATCCCTTTTCATAGTGACAGAGCCTCGATCTGTCACAATATACACACACACAGTGCCTTGAAAAAGTATTCATACCCCTTGACATTTTTTAAATTTTGTCATGTTAAAACCAAAAATATAAATGTATTTTATTTGGATTTTACTTTACGTAATTGTAGCCGTATTAGTGCAATTGTGACAGAGAAAATTTGAATTTTAGATAGAAATGGATTGCCTCATTATTTGAACAAAGATAGGGGTGGGTGCCATCATCCTAAGATATGAAATTGGAAAGGGAGAAAGGAGATAAATCAAGGGTCACTCCAAAATAAGGCCCTGATCGCCAGTAGTGGTTGGACTGTTGCGGTTGTTGTTGTTGGACTGTTGGTTTTATAAAAATTTACAATTTATTACAAAAGTTTACAAATGAAAATTACATAAATACACAATTGACAGTCAAAATAGTGACTTGACACTGGAAATTAAAATCATTACAGACTCCACAGGAAAGTAGAGAACAAAATTGATGTGGCTAGTGACATATCCTCGACATGTTTAGTGACCAGGTCACTTCTTCAGGAGGCGTCTAGCTCTGACATCTGGAATGATATGTAGTCTCATGATTATATAGTCAAGATATACTCCATTGGAGCAAAGCTACGAATAATACAGTTGTTTAAGGAGTGAGATAAAAAACGAGAAACATGACTCACCAAGGTTGGCCCTGTGGGCAGTATGCAGCAATTATGGGACACCCAAGAGGGTGTTCCCCCCGGGGGCGGACACGGGAGGGTGTTGGACGGTACTAGAAGATATATATTATATGACATAAGGTAAGCAGCACTTAATTGGGTATATGGGTAGAGAAAGAAAGGAAAAAAAAGGGGGATAAGAAAAAAATTGATGGAGAAAAGGGGGAATGGGACATAGATCAATAAAGGGGAAAAGGGGAGAAAAAAAGAAAGAAAGAAAAAGGGAAGGGAATGACAGCTGAAAATTAGGAAGATTAAAGGAAGAAAAGGAGAGGAAAAGAATGGAGAGGGAGGGAAAAGAAGGAGGATGGGGGAGAAAAGGAGAAAATGAGAGGAGGGATGGGGGGGAGGCAAAGGGGGGAAGGGGGTGGACAAGGGGGAAGAGGGGGGAGGGGGGAAGGAGAGGGGGGAAGAGGGGGGAGGGGGGGAAGGAGAGGGGGAAATTAGTTATGACTCTATCCATAACCAGGTATGCACTTCCTACCAATGTACTTCTATCTATGCCTCTTTGATCCCAGAATGCTTTAGTTGTGGTGCCCCCCCAATACTCTTGGGATGTGTGGCTCACTATGCACTGGGAAGGTTTTTGATACCTTGCTAATGGCTGTTGCATCCATAATTTAGACTTACTGGATTGAAGTTTACACACTTCCTGGTGTGCTGGGGCTGATCCAGTGAACGCTGAGCCTGTGGACTATCTCGGCTACCAGCCAACTTTGTGATCCCGGTGTCATTAAACTCCTTAGACCGCAGCAGAGGGTGGATAGCTTCACCAATTTAATGTTGTTCCTGCTCTTGTGACTATGTAGGTGTCCTCACACTTTATCCACCAATAGCACAACCTTGGGGACCTGGTTTTTCAACTCCCCCCCCCCCCTTACACCTTGTTTTTTATTTCCCTTCTTTGCTTTGCCTCATCCCCTTTCAACCTTCTTTTTCCACCCCCCCCCTTTCTTCTTCCTTCCTTCCTTCCAACTGTTTCCTTCTTCCCCCCCGGTTTCCCCTTTTCCCCTCTTTCCCCCCCTTTACTCTTCCCTTCCCCCCTTTCCTTTACCCCCTCCCCCTCTTCCCCCTTGTCCACCCCCTTCACCCCTTTGCCTCCCCCCCATCCCCCTTCTAATTTTCTCCTTTTCTTCCCCATCCTTCTTTTCCCTCCCTCCCCATTCTTTTCCTCTCCTTTTCTTCCTTTAATCTTCCTAATTTTCAGCTATCATTTCCTTCCCTTTTTCTTTCTTTTTTTTTTCTCCCCTAATCTTCTCCCTTTTCCCCTTTGTTGATCTATGTCCCATTCCCCCTTTTCTCCATCTCTTTTTTTTCTTATCCCCCTTTTTTCCCCTTTCTTTCTCTACCCATATACCCAATTAACTGCCGCTTACCTTATGCCATATAATATATATCTTCTAGTACCGTCAAACGCCCTCCCGTGTCCACCCACGGGGGGAACACCCTTTTGGGTGTCCCATAATTGCCGCATACTGCCCACAGGGCCAACCTTTCTGAGTCATGTTTCTCGTTTTTTACCTCACTCCTTAAACAACTGTATTATTCGTAGCTGTACTACAATGGAGTATATCTTGACTATATAATCATGAGACTACATATTGTTCCAGATGTCAGAGCTAGACGCCTCCTGAAGAAGTGACTTGGTCACAAAACATGTCGAGGATATGTCACTAGCCACATCAATTTTGTTCTCTACTTACCTGTGGAGTCTGTAATGATTTTAATTTCTGGTGTCAAGTCACTATTGTGACTGTCAATTGTGTATCTATGTAATTTTCATTTGTAAACTTTTGTAATAAATTGTTAATTTTTATAAAACCAAGCGTTTCTTGTCTGGGTGCCGCAACAGTCCAACCACTACTGGCGATCAGGGCCTTATTTTGGAGTGACCCTTGATTTATCTCCTTTCCCCCTTTCCAATGATTTGCATTTTAAGTGATAGACCAACACAAAGTAGCACATAATTGTGAAGTGGAAGGAAATGTTAGTGTTATTTAAGATTTTTTACAAATAAATATCTGAAAAGTGTGGCGTGCATTTGTATTCTGCCCCCTTTACTCTAATACCCCTCACTAAAATCTAGTAAAATCAATCGCCTTCAGAAGTCACCAAATTAGTAAATAGAGTCCAGCTGTGTGTAATGTTAATCTCAGTATAAATACAGCTGTTCTGTAAAGCCCTCAGAGGTTTGTTACAGAACCTTAGTGAACAAACAGCATCATGAAGGCCAAGGAACACACCAGACAGGTCAGGGATAAAGTGGAAAAGTTTAAAGCAGGGTTAAGTTCTAAAAAAAAATATCCCAAGCTTTGAACATTTCACAGAGCAATGTTCAATCCATCATGTGAAAATGGAAAGAGTATGGCACAACTGCAAACCTATCAAAACATGGTCATCCTTCTAAACTGATAGGCCAGGCAAGGAGAACATTAATCAGAGAAGCAGCCAAGTGGCTCTTGGTAACTTTGGAGGAACTGCAGAGATCCACAGCTCAGGTGGGAGAATCTGTCCACAGGACAACTATTAGTCGTGCAGTCCACAAATCTGGCCTTTATGGAAGAGTGGCAAGAAGAAAGCCAACGTTGAAACAAAGCTATAAGAAGTCCTGTTTTCAGTTTGTGAGAAGCCATGTGGGGGAGACAGTAAACATGAACTTTTTGGCCTAACGCTATGTGTGGCGGAAAACTAACACCCTGAACACACCATCCCCACCGTAAAACATGGTGGTGGCAGCATCATTTTGTGGGGATGCTTCTCTTCAGTAGGGACAGGGAAGCTGGTCAGAGTTGATGGGAAAATGGATGGAGCCAAATATAATCTTAGAAGAAAACCTGTTAGGGTCTGCAAAAGACTTGAGACTGGGGAAGAGGTTTACTTTCCACCAGGACAACGACCATAGACATACAGCTAGAGCTTCAATGGAATGGTTTAGATCAATGTGTTTAGATTCATGTGTTACAATGGCCCAGTCAAAGTCCAGACCTAAATCTAATCGAGAATCTGTGGCAAGACTTGAAGCTGGCTGTTCACAGACGCTCTTCACCCAATCTGACAGAGCTTGATCTATTTTGCAAAGAAAAGAAAGGGAAAAGGTCTGGTGTCCCCAGTAACACACTTCCATCCCTGTAACATATAGTAAAACGAAGAATTCGCCCCGGGACTTAAAATTAAGTGGGTACGTTTCCGCCAGTAAACATAACAGTGGTAAATACAGTATATGGTTTATTCAAGTAAAATTGTTTACATGAATAGATAACACCAACAGTTGCCAATTAAAAAAGATACATAAACAAGGAATATTGGTACATAAATGTAGTAAAGAAAGGGAAGCCCAGAGGGCTAACGTTGCGCTAATGATGATAAGTGATAATGAGTAAAAAAAAAAGATGTGACAAATAATGAAAATTAACACCTGAAGGCAGCTAGCATAAAAAGTCCTATACAAAAAAGACCCAATAACAGAAATAAGAAAAATGAAATATGCAGCGCTAAATAGGTGAACATAGGACCAGTTAACCTAATCTGGTCCAAACAATAAAAAACAAAAGTGAGTAAGTGACCAACAATCACTAAAAACACAGTGAAGTGATAATGAGAAGATTACCAAACAAGGTAAATAAAATGAAAGTGATGCTATAATTAGTGAAATGAACACAATAACTAAAACATCATAAACAAAAGTCCCAAAAAAATTAAATGACAAAAAAATTAAAAGGTGAATGGCTAGAAAAGCTTCTTCCCAATAAAGCTGTGCAGACTGGCAAATCCCCAGTTGATGTCCCTTGGTGACGAAACGCGTAGGGGGCCGGTGATGTCATCACGCATTGAGTACACACAAGGAAGTATTCGCGGAGCACAGAAGCCCGGGAAAGATTTGAACCAACGCCGCTGTATGTACCGCTGTCATTGCTGCACATTCTCTGCTTTTTATCGCTGACTGACCATCTACTAATTGTAAGTGTAACCCTTACTATATCATTAAACTGGATTTTTACATACTATACCATGGAGTTTCTCTGTTTTCTCTCTCATTGGGAACAACTTTCTGGCTGGTGAGATACTGTTCAGGATATCGTTGGGCTGTTGGGAAGCCTTATTCCCTGTATTAGGTGAGACTGTGGATACAGTCACGGCTATCCGGTAAGCAGGACCATCACACACCTGGGTGTCACGTTTGCCAGTCTGCACAGCTTTATTGGGAAGAAGCTTTTCTAGCCATTCACCTTTTAATTTTTTTGTCATTTAATTTTTTTTGGGACTTTTGTTTATGATGTTTTAGTTATTGTGTTCATTTCACTAATTATATATAGCATCACTTTCATTTTATTTACCTTGTTTGGTAATCTTCTCATTATCACTTCACGGTGTTTTTAGTGATTGTTGGTCACTTACTCACTTTTGTTTTTTATTGTTTGGACCAGATTAGGTTAACTGGTCCTATGTTCACCTATTTAGCGCTGCATATTTCATTTTTCTTATTACATAAATGTAGTAACAGTCAGAGTACACGGGCATCATACTAACCGACTAGCTTCGTGAGATCCAGCTCGCTCTTCAGTTGATGTGTGTAACAATGTACCTAGGATGAAAAAAAATTTATATATATATTAGGGTTGTCCCGATACCGACAGGAGAGAGGGCGGGGGAGTGCGGGCGGAGTCTGGCCGGAGAGGGCGGGAGAAGTCAGTGGCTGGGGAGGGCGGGAGAGGAAGGTGCGGGCGGAGTCTGGCTGAAGAGGGCGGGCACAGTCGGTGGACGGAGTCCGTGGGCGGAGAGCGAGTCCATCACCTGTAGTTGAACCTGGTAAGCTGGCAGGGGTTCAGGGCGCAGCCGCATCAGGATCGGTGACCGGTGCTGTCACATTCGGTCGCCGTCAGCGGCTGAACGTCACCACGCCCATCTTGGTACACCCTGCACTCGGCTGCAGTAAGCAGCAGCAGACATCTTGTTACACCCAGCCCGAGCTATATGGGCTGGGTGTAACAAGATGTCTGCTGTTGCTTACTGCAGCCGAGTGCAGGGTGTACCAAGATGGGCGTTGCAGCAGTTTTTTTTTTCTTAAATCCTGTGTCATTTCCCCCCCACCCCCCGCAGCATTTCAGTGCCAGCCACCTATCAGTACTCACAAGTGCTACCTATCAGTGGAATCAGTGCCATCTACCAGTGCCACCTATCAGGTGGCACTGGTAGATGCCACTGATTGCACTGATAGGTGGCACTTATGGGCACTGATAGGTGGCACTTGTGGGCACTGATAGATGGCACTGATTGCACTGATAGATGGCACTGATTGCACTGATAGATGGCATTGATTGCACTATCAGTGCCATCTATCAGTGCAATCAGTGCCATCTATCAGTGCCCACAAGTGCCACCTATCAGTGCAATCAGTGCCCACAAGTGCCACCTTTCAGTGCAATCAGTGCCATCTATCAGTGCCCACAAGTGCCACCTATCAGTGCCACCTATCACTGCCCACAAGTGCCATCTATCAGTGCCATAAGTGCCACCTATCAGTGCCCATAGGTGCCACCTATCAGTGCCCATAAGTGCCCACAAGTGCCACCTTTCAGTGCAATCAGTGCCACCTTTCAGTGCAATCAGTGCCACCTATCAGTGCCCACAAGTGCAACCTATCACTGCCCACAAGTGCCACCTATCAGTGCCCACAAGTGCCATCTATCAGTGCCCATAAATGCCACCTATCAGTGCCCCCAAGTGCCACCTATCAGTGCCACCTATCAGTGCCCACAAGTGCCACCTATCACTGCCCACAAGTGCCATCTATCAGTGCCCATAAATGCCACCTATCAGTGCCACCTATCACTGCCCACAAGTGCCACCTATCAGTGCCCATAAGTGCCATCTATCAGTGCCATAAGTGCCACCTATCAGTGCCCATAAGTGCCACCTATCAGTGCCCATAAGTGCCCACAAGTGCCACCTTTCAGTGCAATCAGTGCCACCTATCAGTGCCACCAATCAGTGCCCACAAGTGCCACCTATCACTGCCCACAAGTGCCATCTATCAGTGCCCACAAGTGCCATCTATCAGTGCCCATAAATGCCACCTATCAGTGCCCCCAAGTGCCACCTATCAGTGCCACCTATCACTGCCCACAAGTGCCACCTATCAGTGCCCATAAGTGCCATCGATCCGTGCCCATAAGTGCCACCTATCAGTCCCCATCTTTCAAACTGTCACATGACATTGAAAAAAAAGTATCGGTAATCGGTATCGGCGAGTACTTGAAAAAAAATATCGGTACTTGTACTCGGTCTTAAAAAAGTGATATCGGGACAACCCTAATATATATATATATATATGTTTGGCAATATATAGTATTAGTTGTAAAGGCACAGGGTAGGAGGGGTTGTGGGTCCCCATACTTACCACTGAGCTTGACCATGGCTACAGGTGTGTGGCTCCAAGATGGCAGCAGCAGGTGGCTCACCAGGGAGCTGAGGGGGCGGAGTCAGAAGGGACCCCACCAAGGGCCAAACGTTAGTCCATAAAAAGTATAGGCTGTGAACATAAGTATGTATGTCAGGCATCTAAAGTAGTAAAGTAGAATCAATAAGTATTGGCATAAGAATATGCATGCATGAATGAAAAGCCTGGGCCAAAGGTGGTAGGGACATGGAGATGGTTGGAAACATGGGATAGCAGAAGGAAACTAACAGGTGACAAGATAGAAAAGAGAGGAAAGAGAGGTGAACTGCAATTCTGTGAATGTGTGTGTAGTGATGTATCCCATGAAACCTTGTTAGTCCATAAAGAGTATAAGCTATAAACATAATTATGTTTATCAGGCATCTGAAGTAGTAAAGTAAAATCAATGCGTATTGGCATAAAGATGTGTGTATATCTCAGTAAAAGGCCTGGGTCAAGAATGGTAGGGACCAGAAGATGATGGAAGGGACCTGAAGATGATGGAAAACATAGGATAGCAAAGGGATACTAGCAAGTGACAAGATGAGAAAGAGAGAGAGAGAAAGAGAGAGGAAAAAGAGGTGGAGTTGGGTTGTGTGGAGGAATCTGTGATATCAAAAAACAGAACACAAAAATAAAAATAAAAAGTGAGTTCTCGAGAAATGAACTGTGTGTAAGAAATGCAAGTGTGCCTAAATATGGTAAGTACTTCATCTTATTGCATACGCGAAATCGCACAACATTCCGACCTGCTTACTGGCTTGTGACGCTGAAAAAGCATTCGATAGAGTCAGCTGGCCTTTTTTACACGCGTCATTACAAAAAATAGGCATAGGACCACAGATGATTTCCAAAATCATGTCCCTAAATTCGCGTCCATCAGCGAAGGTATCAGCTAACGGGGAATCATCGGAAACGTTTAGCATTACTAATGGCACGCGACAGGGTTGCCCCCTCTCGCCATTATTATTTGCCATCACTGTGGAACATCTGGCGCAAGCCATCCGCAAAAACAAGAACATACATGGGATCCCTACCCCCTCTGCCACACGCAAATTGTCGCTCTATGCCGACGATTTACTATTGTATGTCACACAACCCCGAAACAGCATCCCGGCCATCTTGACTGAACTCGACAGATTTGGGACACATAGTAACTTTAAATTAAACATCACTAAAACGGAAGCCCTGAATATATCTCTAACCTCCCCGGAGCTTCAATCTCTCAAGCTGCGATTTCCCTTTAGATGGCAAGCAAAATCAGTTAAATACCTAGGCACCGAGATCCCTACAGACGCACAAGACATTTACTCCCTGAACTACAGCCCGCTCCTAACTACGATCAGACGCTCTTTAGAATCCTGGCATAACCTCAAACTGACATGGTGGGGGAGAATGAACGTAATAAATATGGACATCCTACCTAAAACACTCTATTTATTTCAGACGCTGCCGATTCTCCTTCCTAAAGCATTCTTTCTCTCCCTCCGTACCTTAGTGAGCAAATTCATATGGCAACACCACCCGCCCAGGCTTAAACATAAAGTACTGTGCGCCCCCAAAAACAGGGGAGGCATAGGCCTCCCTGAATTCCAAACATATCACAACTCCACACTCTTCTCTAGACTCCTTGAATGGTTTCCAAGACCCCTGCTTAAACCATCAATTATTGTAGAACAAGACATGGCGCAAATCGACCTAAGAGCCCTACTGTGGGGGTATAATACAAAATTTTGCTCGCTTCCAGGGTTATCCCCACTGACATACGCAGCTCTGACCCTATGGTATGATAAAGCCAGTAAACTTGCACTTACCACAGACCCAGGCCCTCTCTCCCCCTTATTTGATAGTGCAGCCCTTCTCACCTCCCTGTCCAGGGAGAACTTAGGAACATACCACCGAGAGCAATGGCCCACAGCCAATCAATTCGTCCACCCCTCTACAGGTCACTTCCGACCCACATCAGATCCCCCGAATAACACTAAAGTGGACTGGTTGTCTACACTCTCACTGAACCACCTCAGCAGATCTCTACACCTCTCAGGTCAGGTTCATAGACAACTCACTCATTTCGAATCAATGTGTAGTCTCTCTCCGACCCCCAGACATACTCTGTCCCTCATATATAAAGACATACAATCTCATCAATGTGAAACCCTCCCTGCATACACCCACAAATGGGCCCGTGACCTGGGAGTAGAAATATCCCATGCCCAGTGGAACACGTCTTTTATTCATACGCACCAAGCATCCAGATCAGGATTCACACAGGAGAAGAACTTTAAGTTACTTTCAAGGTGGTACAGAGTCCCGTCCTCGGTGCACAGAATGTTCCCCGCTACCACGGACACCTGCTGGAGATGTCTCGGAGGACAGGGATCGTACATACACGTTTGGTGGGACTGCATCAAGGTACGCCCCTTCTGGGACAACGTATTTAAGACTTACAATGATATGTACCAAACTACTCTAACCCCCTCCCCCATGATTGCTCTCCTATCTATCGTCCCAGGGTCCATCAAATCGCAAAAACAATGCCTCTTAAGGTTTATTCTCTCAGCAGCGAGACATAATATATCTCTATATTGGAAGAAGGACTCCACCCCCCCCTATCAGGGTGGGCGAATATCCTTAATGATACCATGCTAATGGAAGAAATGCAAGCAAAAATGATAAATATGATCAATTCAACACTTTGTGGTCAATATGGCGACACCACTCCACTTCGGTTGGATTCCTAAACAATGTATAGTATTGCAGTGTACACTAGACAATGACTAAGAGTGCAAGATATACCAAAACCTGTCCGTCCAGAACGGTCGTAAACTGAGCTACCCCCCCCCCTCCTCCCCTCGGGTCGCCATTTTGCTTTTGACTAATATCTTTCACCAACGTAGTCAATACTTACCAGGAAGGTTTGAAATATTACAGTAAACAAACCTTGGGCGGTGTCTGCTGAGAGATGACACTGCGCAGGGACAGTCCAGCTCGCTACTCGACAAACCTTGCCCATAGATAACCGGGTGAATTAGCACAGCACTAAGTTGTATATGCACCCTCATGGGAGCGACCTTCAATCTGTTCTTAGCTATGATCCTACTACCCCTTACCCTTTCCTACCTCCCCAATGTTTTCCCCCCATCCCCCCAATCATATGCTTTACTGTTTATGTTATGTAAACTTTGTTATAAAGACGAAATTTATTGGATTTATATATGTATATATTGCTAATAAATATATATTCAACCCTAAATATGGTAAGTATCAAAAGGTGAATATAGTAAGTACCTGAGTATGGTGAATATCCCAAGTATAAAAGTAATGAGACACAGCAGGCAATCTCCACAGCTGTGTGTGTGAAGAGTGAAATGAAATCCAAGCCATGCCTGACTTCCAATTTAACCCCGAAAGAGCCCAGAAGGCTCCGCCCCCAACACCATGTGTGGGTGGCTGACATGTGAGCGCAAGAGGCGCCCACTGTCATAGGGAGGCACACATGTGCGAATGCACCCCCCATGCCATCAGATGGTATAGTGCGTCCAGCTGCACCGACGTCTGCGGGATCGCAGACGCCACGCCTCTGGCGCCTGAACATGGCGCCGATGTGTAGGTGTCCCCATCCGCCTAAAAGCAGATGGGGACAGCAGGAGACACAGAAAAGCCTCCCTTTGTACACATCGCAGCTCCCAATGCAAGACAGAAAACGCTAGCGCCAACCAAGGAATCGCACCAGGAGCCAGGGTATACAGCAATACTGGGATGAAAAATGTTTTGCAAAGAAGAATGGGCAAAAATGTCACTCTCTAGATGTGCAAAGCTGGTAGAGACATATCCAAAAAGACTTGCGGCTGTAAAAGGTGGTTCTACAAAAGTATTGACTCAGGGGGGCTGGATACAAATGCATGTAACACTTTTCACATATTTGTAAAACGTTTTGAAAACCATTTATCACTTTCCTTCCACTTCACAATTATGCGCCACTTTGTGTTGGTCTATCACATAAAATCACAATAAAATACATTTACATTTTTGTTTGTAACATGACAAAATGTGGAAAATTGCAAGGGGTATGAATACTTCTTCAAGGCACTGTGTATATATACATATATATATATATATATATAGTTGTGCTCATAAGTTAACATACCCCTGCAGAATTTATGATTTCTGTGCCATTTTTCAGAGAATATGAATGATAACACAAAAACATTTCTTTCACTCATGGTTAGTGTTTGACTGAAGCCATTTATTATCAATCAACTGTGTTTACTCTTTTTTTTTAACATAAATATTTTATTCAAAAAGTTTTTACAGAACAATACAGAGTATTATAGTCAAAAAAGGAAAAACATTTCCGTTTGCAATACATCATATCTCAGTATACATATCGCCAGAAACGAAGTACAAGGCCTAGATCATAATCAGTGTTAATGTAGTAGCCTCTTCCATAACATTGTAACAGAGATTATTCGCCAAGCTGGTAGTTTACTTGTCTAGAAGCCCCTCAGGAATATCCAAAAATGCCCGATCTGCAGCACTACTAGTATTCTTAGTCATTCAGGCAATTACTGACAGTACGCGGGTCTGAGTCAACTACTCCCTACAGCCCCCAACCCCACTACCTCAATGTACTAGAACTCAGGGGGAAAAAGAGAAGAAAAAGAAGGGATGGGGGGGTGAAAGGATCCACCCACATCCACCACTGGCTCGTATATACTTCTAACAGGGTCCACTATATGCAACCGATGCCCCCTATGCAGCATTAAGGCGAATAGTGCACCGTGATAATCTATCAATCTTTGTTTTGAATTAAATATTGATATAGTTGAGAATTTTTATAAGTGAGCCAAGGCTCCCATGTAGCCGAGAAGCTGGAGATTCTATCCTGTGAAGTGTATATCAGCTTCTCCATCACCTCTATATGGTTGATACATAGAGCCCATACTTTGATTGAGGAAGGCAATGAGGACCGCTAATGTACCAGTATACAAAGCCTAGCAGTGTTAATCATATGCATCGCTACTGATCTATAATATCTCTTTTTGGGTATTTTAGAGTGATGAAGGAGGTACTGTGCTGGCGAAAACTCAAGTGGAAGCGAAGAGACGGCCGCTGTCACCTCATGAACCTTACTCCAATACAGCAGACAGGCCCACCAAATGTAGAGAAAAGTGCCTATTTCCCTGCCACATCATCAAAGATCTGGTACCGTCGGGAAACTTTTGTGGAGTAGTTCTGGTTTTTTATACCATCGAGTTTTCAGTTTATAACCAATTTCCTGCGTATTCACATTCAGGGTTCACTTGTGTATAAACAAATGAATACGGTCTCAGCTAGATTCCTCTATTTCCGTGTCTAGTAATGCATGCCAATATTCTGTTTGCTTTGTTAGCAGCAGCTTGGCATTGCATGCTATTGCTGAGCCTATCATCTACTAGGACCCCCATGTCCTTTTCCACCCTAGATTCCCCCAGAGGTTCTCCCCCAGTGTATAAATTGCATTCGTATTTTTTCCACCCAAATGCATTATTTTACATTTTTCTACATTGAACCTCATTTGCCATGTAGTTGCCCACCCCATTAATTTGTTAAGATTTTTTTGCAAGGTTTACACATCCTGCGGAGAAGTTATTGGCCTGCTTAGCTTAGTATCATCCACAAATACAGAGATTGCACTGCTTACCCCATCCTCTAGGTCGTTTATGAACAAATTAAACAGGATTGGTCCCAACACAGAACCCTGGGGGACCCCACTACCCACCCCATTTTTGGCATAGAGCCCTGCACTGAGTACACCCTCCATCACACCGTATGCCAAAGAAATGCCAGGTCCCTATGAGCATGACCTCCCCAGGCTTGGAAGAGTAAACTGAGGTCCCAACTGCACAAAATAAGAAAAAAAAAAGCGAGCTCCGATGCATGGTAGGGAAGGCTATAGATGCAGCCTTCACGGTCTGGCAATCCTGGCGACACCGCCAACCATGAGCTAAAGGTCAGTAATAGCATAATAGGGTTAGGCAATACTTTTAGGTCTCCGGGAATCAAAGGAAAGGTGTAGAGGGAGCATAGGTCCGCTCTCCAAGATGTCATCTGTATAATCAGTGATCAGTTCTGTGGCAAACAGGCGATGGGGAGGCTCGTGGGCTGTCCTCTGTCTGCGCTGATTCTCGGCAGAGAGTTGGCAGAGGGTCTACCGCGCCTTTGCCTGCTTCTTTGTGATCGAGGAGTGGCTTCAGGCTGTGTAGGGATCCAGGGATCTGGTTGCAGGAATGTACTAAACCAACTTGGCACATTGACGACCGGAATGCCCAGGGTATCACAGAAAGGCTGCAAGTATGCTGGTGTTCTCAGCAGCGTCGTGAAATTTCCAGTGGTAGCTTGCAAACAGAAGGGGAATTTCCACCTGTAAGCAGTGCGTCTGTCCCGGAGCACTTGTAGGAGCAAATGCAGGTCTCTCCTGTGCTGGAGAGAGTTGGCCGAGAGATCGTGGAACAGCTGAATGCGTGCACCCTCGTGCTCCAGATGGTCATGAGTGCGTGCCAGTCACAGTATGTCTTCCTTCTGGGTAAAACTGACCAGGCTGCAAACAGCATCTCTGGGTGGATCGGTGTCCCTACCCCTCAGTCGGAGCACTCTGTGGCACCGCTCCATTTCCACAGAGGCATCAGGAGGCCTTCCCAGTAAAGTGTTAAAAATGGCCCAGACGACTCATTGCAATAGGGGCCTCTCCACTGTCTCTGGTATTCCCCTCACCCGCAGATTGTGCCTGCGGCCCCTATTATCCAGGTCCTCCATGCACCGATGGATGTCTATCATATGTTGGGCATGCACACTAGTGACTCTTTGGACTTGCTGGATGTGTCATGGCCGCTGACTCCACATGCTCCAAATGGGAGGCTACTGCCCTAATGTCAGTCTTAAGATCTGAGATTGCCGTGGACAAAGTATTTTTAATGTCCATGGCCACTTGTAAGTCCGCCAGGCACAAGAGGGGAGAGGAGCGTGAGGTAAGCATACCTGCAGCTGAGGCACCTGGAGAATCGGCAGTGGCGGCATAGCTCCCCACACTCCGGACCGAGGCTTGAAATGCAGCCTGTGTTTCGATGTGCTGAGTGCGGAACATCCGCGGTATATTCCGGCTTAGCTGCGTGGATGGGTCCTGCTGGGATCGGTCATCTTGACTTAGTGTAAGCGAGTCTGTCCCGCAAATGAGCTCTCTGTCTAAGCAGCCATCTTCCTCCGGTGCTACTCACTCTACTTACTCTTTTTAAATCATAAGGACAACAGAATCTACCCAAATTACCCTGATCAAAAGGTTACAGACCCTGGTGATTTTGGCCTGATAACATGCACTAGACTTGTGCACAACGTAAAAATGTGTTTAGTTTCTTTTCGGTCCTGTTGATTCGTAATCGTTCGTAATTTTGCTGGACGGGATTTTCGTGTTCGGACTAATTCGTATTTTCGCAAACTACATTTTTCGTTCAATCGGAATGATTCGTATTAATGTAAGCCTTATTTTTCGTTGATTTATAATTCGTACTTTCGGTAGAGTACATTGTTTTTCGTTGATTCTGGACACAACTACTTTCGTATCTTTTTTTGGGTTCGTTGATTCGTAATTTTCCGTGTCTCTCTCACAACGACGCTGCCTATTATGCCTAATGTGCTTCAAATGGATTTGTACTTTTCTAAATACATAGCGGTTATTTGTAACGGTTCGAAATCTCGTATTTTACTTCAGCACGGTGAGGGGGAGGCAGAGAGCAGAGCAGAGTGTTATTGTGCTTCGAATGGATTCGAAATCTCGTATTTTACTTTCGGTTTTTAAATGGGGCTATAGCCTCCGCCCCTGTACACCATTTTGAGAGGGAGTTCAGCACGGTGAGGGAGAAGCAGAGAGCAGAGTGTTATTGTGCTTCGAATGGATTCGTACATTCGTAACTTTTTTCATAACGAATTATGCCGAAGACATTCGGGCATTCGCTATTTGCGATATAACTTATTTTGGATTCGGTTTTATTCGTAATTGCTTTGTTCGGAAATTCGAATGCTACCGAATGTCCGAAAGTTGCTAAATTCGGACGAATTTTGATTCGTTACGAAACGAATTGCACAAGCCTAACATACACACAAGTTGACACAAAGGGGTTTGAATAGCTATTAAAGGTAACCATCCTCACCTGTGATCTGTTTGCTTGTAATTAGGGTGTGTGTATAAAAGGTCAACGAGTTTCTGGACTCCTGACAGACCATTGCATCTTTCATCCAGTGCTGCACTGTCCTTTCTGGATTCTGAATCATGGGGAAAGCAAAAGAATTGTCAAAGGATCTGCGGGAAAAGGTAGTTGAACTGTATAAAACAGGAAAGGGATAAAAAAAGATATCCAAGGAATTGAGAATGTTAATCAGCAATTTTCAAACTCTAATCAAGAAGTGGAAAATGAGGGGTTCTGTTGAAACCAAGCCACGGTCAGGTAGACCAACTAAAATTTCAGCCACAACTGCCAGGAAAATTGTTCGGGATGCAAAGAAAAACCCACAAATAACTTCAGGTGAAATACAGGACTCTTTCAAGATGCACAACAAGGAAGCACTTGAAGAAAGATGGGCTGCATGGTCGAGTCGCCAGAAGAAAGCCATTACTACACAAATGCCACAAAGTATCCCGCTTGCAATACACCAAACATCACTCCAAATTACTTTGTGCCAGAAGGTTTGAGGCTTGTCTGTGCTGAGACCAAAATTGAGCTTTTTGCCCACAACCATAAAAGCTACATTTGGAGAGGAGTCAACAAGGCCTATGATGAAAGGTACACCATTCCTACTGTAAAACACGGAGGTGGATCGCTGATGTTTTGGGGATGTGTGAGCTACAAAGGCACAGGAAATTTGGTCAAAATTGATGGCAAGATGAATGCAGTATGTTATCAAAAAATACTGGAGGAACATTTGCATTCATCAGCCAGGAAGCTACGCATGGGACGTACTTGGACATTCCAATATGATAATTATCCATAACACAAGGCCAAGTTGGCCTGTCATTGGCTACAGCAGAATAATTTGAAAGTTCTGGAGTGGCCATCTCAGTCTCCTGACCTCAATATCATTGATTTCAAATGTGCAGTTCATGCAAGACAGCCCAAAAATTTACAGGAACTGGAGGCTTTTTGCCAAGAGGAATGGGAAGCTTTACTATTTGAGACGATAAAGACCCTCATCCACAAATACCACAAAAGATTTCAAACTGTCATTGATGTTAAAGGGGGCAATACACGGTATTAAGAACTGGGGTATATAAACTTTTGATCAGGGTCATTTGGCTAGTTTCTGTTGTCATTATGATTTAAAAAGAGTAAACACAGTTGATTGATAATAAATGGAGTCAGAAAAACACTAACCATGAATAAAATAAATGTTTTTGTGTTATCATTCATATTCTCTGAAAAATGGCCAAGAATCCTTATGCCTAAGGTTCAGGGACGGGTGATTATGGGAGCAGATAGTAATATCCCGCTGGACCGTGCCCTAGACAGATCCGATCTGGTGAGGACAGTCCTCAAACAAGTACCCAAGAATAGCAAAAAGATAGCTAGACTGTTACATCTATATGGTCTGGTTGACGCATGGCGGGAGGATAATCCGTCCGCCCAGGACTATACCCCTTTTTCCCACGTGTATAGAACATATTCACGAATAGACCACATATTTACTCACACAGCGCTATTACCATTTATGATATCGACTGAGATCTTGAATGTTCCCTGGTCAGATCACTCCCCTGTTAGAGTGACATTCTCAAGCTTATGGACGAAGCCCTCTCCTTCTCCATGGCGCCTAAACGCTTCCTTCCTAAATAACCCCATTTTGTACTCGAAAATAGAAACTGAACTGCGGGCATTTTTTCGGGACAACTTATCATCAGAGACGTCTCCAGCCATAAACTGGACTGCCCATAAGGCTACCATACGGGGGAAGCTTATCCAGATAGCGGCTAGGTCTAAACGTAATCGGGACAGTACCATCAAACAGCAGGAAATAGAGTTGCAACACCTCCTAGATGAACAGAAAAAGACCCCGTCAATAGACATTAGACACAAAATTGACTCAGCCAGATTGGCACTGAATTTGACCCTCACCACCCAGGCAGAAAAGTCCATTCGATGGTCAAAGCATAGATACTACACTATGGGTGACAAACCCACTACCCTGCTAGCCAGGAAACTAGTACCCCGGAAGTACTCCCCGACTTTACCCAAATTGAAACTGCGTAATGGGCAACCAACCCAGAATCCGCATTTGATAACACGAGACTTCCAAGACTTTTTCTCATCACTGTATCGCCAACAGGCCCAATCCTCGATAGAGAGAGCTGACAAGTTTTTTCAAAATGTTCCTTTACCACAGCTCCAACAAGCTCATACTGAGCTTATGGAAGGAGAATTTTCAGAGCCAGAAATTAAATTGGCCATTAAATCCTTACACCCATTTAAGGCCCCTGGCCCAGATGGCTTTTCGGGACACTATTACCGGAAATACCAGGAAATTCTCATCCCCCACTTATGTGCGTACTTCAATGACATCCGCAAGGGTAATAGCATCCCAGCCCATGAAAACACAGCATATATACTAGGGGTGCTGAATTTAATCGCTGCATCGATGCATCGCAATTCGGGGGTCCCCGATGCGGCATCGATGCATGTGACCCCAATAATCGATGTCTGTGACGTCATGCCCCGCCCCCGCTCCGAGCGTTTCTGTGAAAATTGCCGTTTTGTAATAAATGGCGCGTTATAATCCATTAAGTGACCACCGCTGTATGTGCTTTTTAAAATATATGCAAATTCATACCTCATATCTCAGTGTGTGGACATGCTCTGTGCTGGTATTTCTCTGGCTCCCCATTTGCACATTCCACTGTGTTAACTCCTAGTGTGCTGGAATGTGCAAAGCCCAGAGAAATGTCAGCACAGAGATAGTACAGTGAAATTCACAGGGCTGTTTGTCAGTTGTGGATTCTAATCCCTCCTGACCTCCCAGCAGCCGTGTGTGTGTGAATTCCTGTACCCTGTAGTGCACCGGATTAGTGTACTTTTTAACCACTTAACGACCGCTCACTGTATATATACGTTGGCACAATGGCACCGACAGGCACAATCACTTAGAGTATACGTGATTGCCTTTGTACAGTTTGGGGGTCCAATCGGACCCCCCTTCTGTACAGTGAGCGGTCTGAAATCGTCTGGGAGCGATCCGAGATGGGGGGCGACCGTTCGATTCCGGCCAACCCCCCGCGATCGCTCCCGGCGAATGAGAATGCCCCCTCTGCCTGTGTAATGTAAACACAGGCAGAGGAAGCAGGAGGAAGTGATGTCATCTCTTGTGCGGCGCTCACATATACCGAGCGCCGTACAAGAGAAGACATCAAGGTTAGTGCACAAACACTACACTAACACCAGCACACATAGGCACATAAATCGCCCCCCAGGCCCCCCCAGATCATCCCCCAGCCCCCAGTCACAGTGTCACTGATTGCAGTGACCATTTATTTACTGATCACTGCAATCAGTGACATTTGTGACTGTAAAAGTGTCACTACATTTAGTTTTAGGTCCAGTGTAGCCCCCTAACCCCCCCTAATAAAGGTTTAACCCCTTGATCACCCCCCAGATAACCCTTTCACCCCCTAGCACCGCCGTCGCTAAGCGATCATTTTTCTGATCGCTGTCTTAGCGTCGGTGATGCAGATCGGTAGCCAGTAATTTTTTTTAGGTTCGCCGCAGGTTTTTATAGCGTCGGGTACCCCCATAAATTATCTAATAAAGGTTTAACCCCCTTGATCGCCCCCAGGTAACCCTTTCACCCCCTATCACCACTGTCGCTAAGCGATCATTTTTCTGATCGCTGTCTTAGCGTCGGTGATGCAGATCGGTAGCCAGTATTTTTTTTTTAGGTCCGCCGCAGGTTTTTATAGCGTCATGTACCCCCATAAATTATCTAATAAAGGTTTAACCCCCTTGATCGTCCCCCAGGTAACCCTTTCATCCCCTATCACCACTGTCGCTAAGCGATCATTTTTCTGATCGCTGTCTTAGCGTCGGTGATGCAGATCGGTAGCCAGTAATTTTTTTTAGGTTCGCCGCAGGTTTTTATAGCGTCAGGTACCCCCATAAATTATCTAATAAAGGTTTAACCTCCTTGATCGCCCCCCAGGTAACCCTTTCACCCCCTATCACCACTGACGCTAAGCGATAATTTTTCTGATCGCTGTCTTAGCGTCGGTGATGCAGATCGATAGCCAGTAATTTTTTTTAGGTTCGCCGCAGGTTTTTATAGCGTCAGGTACCCCCATATATTATCTAATAAAGGTTTTAACCCCCTAATTGCCCCTAGTTAACCCTTTCACCAGTGATCATCATATAAGTGTTACGGGTGACGCTGGTTAGTTAGTTTGCTTTTTATAGTGTCAGGGCACCCGCCGTATATATAACCCAATAAAGGTTTAACCCCCTGATCGCCCGGCGGGTGATATCAATTAGGTTTTAGCGTCAGAGAGGGTCTGCGTCACACCCCAGGCAGCGTCAGGTTAGTGCCAGTAACGCTAACACCCACGCCTGCAGCATACACCCTCCTTAGTGGTATAGTATCTGAACAGATCAATATCTGATCTGATCAGATCTATACTAGCGTCCCCAGCAGTTTAGGGTTCCCAAAAACGCAGTGTTAGCGGGATCAGCCCAGATACCTGCTAGCACCTGCGTTTTGCCCCTCCGTCCAGCCCAGGCCACCCAAGTGCAGTATCGATCGATCACTGTCACTTGCAAAACACAACACACATAACTGCAGCGTTCGCAGAGACAGGCCTGATCCCTGCGACTCCAGTGCTGTAGGAGGCGATTTCACCACCACAGTTAAAAAAAAAAGCAAATATGCCAAAGCATTGGGGCAGCAGGGGCGGAGGAGTGATTTTGCTTCTAATGCCGCGTACATACAGTCGAAATTCCGACGGAGGCTTGCCCGTGGAAAAGTCCGACCATGTGTGTGCGGCATAACTTTTTTGTGGGAGGATGCCCCCATGCTTCGGCATATATAAATGGTGCATGTATGCCCATCATTAGAAGTGGGTGGATGAAGGGCGGTATTCTAATGGTGGGCATACCCACCGATCAATCTCTTTTTTCGTTCAGCCAACTGGCTGCATGAAAAAAAAAGATTACATGTCCAACAAGGACCAGCATGTTGCTGGACTTTGAATGGTTATACCAGATTGATGCCTGCGGGTTTAGGTATCATCTTGGTATCATTCTTTTCAGCCAGCGGCCGGCTTTCATGTAAAAGCAATCCTAGTGGCTAATTAGCCTCTGGACTGCTTTTACAAGCAGTGGGAGGGAATGTCCCCCCCCCCGGATATAAAAAGCGCCATTGGGAAATTGTTGGGAAAGCATTTTATCACACCGATGCTTTGAGGGCAGAGGAAAGATCTAGGGTCTAGACCCCAGTTTTTTCAAAAAAATAGTACCTGTCACTACCTATTGCTATCATAGGGGATATTTACATTCCCTGAGATAACAATAAAAATGATTAAAAAAAAAATATGGAAGGAACAATTTAAAAATAAAATAAAAAAGCAAAATTAATAATAAAAAAAAAAAAAAAAAAAAAAAAAAGCACCCCTGTCCTGCCCTGCTCTTGCCCAATGGCGAACGCAAGCGTCGGTCTGGCGTCATATGTAAACAGCAATTGTACCATGCATGTGAGGTATCACCGCGAAGGTCAGATCGAGAGCAGTAATTTTAGCAGTAGACCTCCTCTGTAAATCTAACGGGGTAACCTGTAAAGGCTTTTAAAGGCTTTTAAAAATGTATGTAGTTTGTCGCCAATGCGCGTTTGTGCGAAATTTTAAAGCATGTCGTGTTTGGTATCTATGTACTTGGCCTAAGATCATCTTTTTTATTTCATCAAACATTTGGGCAATATAGTGTGTTTTAGTGCATTAAAATTAAAAAAAGTGTATTTTTTCCCCAAAAAATGCGTTTGAAAAATCGCTGCGCAAATACTGTGTAGAAAAAAAAAATGCAACACCCACCATTTTATTCTGTAGGGCCTTTGCTTTAAAAATATATATAATGTTTGGGGGTTCAACATAATTTTCTTGCAAAAAAAAATATGTTTTCATGTAAACAAAAAGTGTCAAAAAGGGCTTTGTCTTCAAGTGGTTAGAAGAGTGGATGTAAGCTTCCTAATGTTGTGTATAAAATGCCAGAACAGTTCAAAACCCCCCCAAATGACCCCATTTTGGAAAGTAGACACCCCAAGCTATATACTGAGAGGCATGTCGAGTCCATGGAATATTTTATATGTTGACACAAGTTGCGGAAAAAAGACAATTTTTTTTTTTTTTTTTTTTGCACAAAGTTGTCACTAAATGATATATTGCTCAAACATGCCATGGGCATATGTGGAATTACACCCCAAAATACATTCTGTTGCTTCTCCTGAGTACGGGGATACCACATGTGTGAGACTTTTTGGGAGCCTAGCCGCGTACGGGACCCCAAAAACCAATCACCGCCTTCAGGCTTTCTAAGGGTGTAAATTTTTGATTTCACTTCTCACTGCCTATCACAGTTTCGGAGGCCATGGAATGCCCAGATGGCACAAAACCCCCCCAAATGACCCCATTTTGGAAAGTAGACACCCCAAGCTATTTGCTGAGAGGTATTGTGAGTATTTTGCAGATCTCGCTTTTTGTCACAAAGTTTTGAAAATTGAAAAAAAATAAAAATGTTCTTTCTTCATTTTCAAAAACAAATGAGAGCTGTAAAATACTCACCATGCCTCTCAGCAAACAGCTTTGGGTGTCTACTTTCCAAAATGGGGTCATTTGGGGGGGTTTTGTGCTATTTTGGCATTTTATGGCCTTCAAAACTGTGATAGGTAGTGAGGAGTGAAGTCAAAAATTTGCGCCCTTAGAAATCCTGAAGGCGGTGCTTGGTTTCCGGGGTCCCGTACGTGGCTAGGCTCCTAAAAAGTCCCACACATGTGGTATCCCCGTACTCAGGAGAAGCAGCAAAATGTATTTTGGGGTGCAATTCCACATATAACCATGGCATGTGTGAGCAATATATCATTTAGTGACAACTTTTTGTAATTTTTTTTTTTTGTCATTATTCAATCACTTGGGACAAAAAAAAAATATTCTATGGGCTCAACATGCCTCTCAGCAATTTCCTTGGGGTGTCTACTTTCCAAAATGGGGTCATTTGGGGGGGTTTTGTACTGCCCTGCCATTTTAGCACCTCAAGAAATGAGATAGGCAGTCATAAATTAAAAGCTGTGTAAATTCCAGAAAATGTACCCTAGTTTGTAGACGCTATAACTTTTGCGCAAACCAATAAATATACGCTTATTGACATTTTTTTTTACTAAAGACATGTGGCTGAATACATTTTGGCCTAAATGTATGACTACAATTGAGTTTATTCGATTTTTCTTATAACAAAAATAGAAAATATCATTTTTTTTCAAAATTTTCGGTCTTTTTCCGTTTATATCGCAAAAAATAAAAATCGCAGAGGCAATCAAATACCATTAAAAGAAAGCTCTATTTGTGGGAAGAAAAGGACGCAAATTTCGTTTGGGTACAACATTGCATGTCCGCACAATTTACAGTTAAAGCAGCGCAGTGCAAAATTCTGAATTCACCTCTGGTCCTTTAGCTACCAAATGGTCCGGGGCTTAAGTGGTTAAGGGGAGTTCCACCCTATTTTTAGCTTATTAAAAGTCAGCAGCTACAAAAAAAGTGTATCTTCTGACCTTTAATAAAAAGACACTCACCTGTCCCACAATCCAGCGACGTGGCCACCCAAACACTCCATGCTCTCCCCCGCCTGGCCACGGCGCTGGCAACACTACTGTGGGCATCCGGCTGTGACAGCTTGCAGCTTCACAGCCGGGTGCGCATGTCTCACTGAGCTGTCCTGCATAGCCGGGCAATCTTCTGGGACCTGTGATGTGTCCCAGAAGATTGCTTGGAGGAAGGGCCGCCTAGACGGCCCAAGCGGAATTAGGAGTGAATCAGTAATCGTGATGCATCGTGGAATCGAATTGACCAGATAATCGTAATCGAATCGTGAGACCAGTGAAGATGCGCACCCCTAATATATACATGTCATACCGAAACTGGGGAAAGACCATGGAACTTGTTCCAATTACTGCCCTATATCCTTGATAAACATGGACTTGAAAATTCTGTCCAAAATATTGGCCTGTAGACTAAACACTTTTCTTGCACGTTATATACACCCTGATCAAGCTAGATTCACTCCTGGCCGCCAGGCTTCGGACCAGACCAGAAGAATAATAGACATTATCTCAGCTATTCGATCAGATTGGGATGGGAAAGGGCCTAGACAAGCTATGTTGCTTTCTTTAGACATTCAGAAGGCCTTCGATTCCCTGTCATGGGACTACTTATTCTATGTCTTATCACAATATAAATTTGGTCCGCAGTTTTTGTCAACTCTAAATGCCCTGTACAGTTCCCCTGCAGCGTTACTTATGATTAATGGCTACTCGTCCACTCCCTTTCCAATCCAACGGGGGACTCACCAAGGCTGCCCACTGTCACCCTTATTATTTGTACTGGCCATAGAACCGTTAGCTATCAAAATCTGCAATTGTACAGATATAAAAGGGAATAGAATGTGGGGATAGAGAACACAAAACCGCATTGTTTGTGGACGATATCTTACTGATGGTCTCCTTGCCCATCACCACCCTCCCGAATGTCCATGCTATAATACAGCCTTTCTCTAGGCTCTCTGACCTTTCAATTAATAAGGAAAAATCCAGAGCGTTTAACATCTCCCTACCGGATCAGACCATAGAAACCCTCCAATCCTCTTACAAGTTTGTTTGGGAACCCGTGGCCCTCCCCTATTTAGGAATTAATCTAACTTCCTCGATTCATACCCTGTACTCCCAAAATTATCATGCACTCTACAAATGCTTAGCGGCAGACCTGACTAGCTGGCAGATACATCCTCCATTGTGGTTCGGCAGACTATACTCTATAAAGATGAATATCCTTCCTAGGATTCTCTATCTTTTTCGCATGTTGCCTACTGCTTTGGTCAAAACTGATTTATTGAACTTTCAAAGGAAGCTATTTCGGGTTTCTCTGGGGCGATAAGAGACCTAGGGTGAACCGACGCACGTTATATACCCCAAAAATGAAGGGGGGCTTGGGAGTCCCTGATCTGCTCAAATATTTTTATGCCACCCAACTATCCCAGCTAATTCGGTTCCACTCCTCCCAGCCTCACCCGTTATGGATACATTTAGAATCGCAGTCATGCTCATCCAAATATATATCACATATTATATGGTTACCAGCTCGGGACCGACCCCCGATTTTATGCCCCTCCCTCTCCCTTTCATTTAGTATCTGGGATAGACTATTTAAACCTCACTCGTTCAAGTCCCTGCATGGCCCATTGGCTCTGTTGCTGAGAAACAAAGAATTTACCCCAGGTCTCACCCCTCATGCCTTCAACTGGTGGACCAATAAAGGGCTCCTGCGCATTGCAGACATCTGTGATCACAACGGCATGTTCACTAAACAGACCTTAATAGACAAATACCAGATGCCAGACTCAGAACACTACCGGTTTGTTCAATTGAAACATTACCTAGACACATTGTTTTGCAAGAGTGATCTGACGACCATGACGCCCATGGAATACTTATGCCACAAATTTGATAAAATTAGGGGTCATGTTTCTGAATTATACGCTATCTTAACACATACTTCGGTTAAACAAGCTTACATGGTCAAGTGGGAGCAAGACCTCCAGGAACACCTCGAATTAGAGGAATGGCACTTGAATGCTCAAGCAGCTTCCAAATCTCTTATTAACACCTCTATTGTAGAGGCAAACTATAAGGTCCTTCTAAGGTGGTACATGGTGCCGACAAGGTTAGCCACATATGTCCCAGGAGCTTCTCCAAAATGCTTCAGAGGTTGCGGACAAGATGGAACGGCTTACCACATATGATAGCAATGCCCCAAGGTGAGTAGATTTTGGATAAGGGTGTACAGATTTATTTATACCCTTACCCAGGTCAACCTCACCAAATCCCCTAAACACGCTCTGCTGGGGCTAAAAGTTGACGCGGCCTCAAAAAACCAGAGAAGGCTTCTTATTTTTATATTCACCTCTGCCAGAATAACTATAGCCAGGAATTGGAGGTCAGCTGGCATCCCATTTGACCAGCTTAAGCATAAGCTCTCATGGCTCATGATGAATAAAAGGCTCTCGGCGGTCTTGAATGACAAACTAGTGGTCTTCGAAAAAGTTTGGAGCCCGTGGATCAGTTACTTGACGGGTGATACCCGTACGGCTCCGATCTAAGAATCTTTTGAGTGGCAGGAATCAGAGCTTGGGGTCTTCCCCCCCCCCTCTTTTCTCTCTCTTTTCCTCTCTACTTTTGTTTCCTTTTGGTTTCATAAGGAGTTTGACAAGCACTATCTGAGTTCCAAGACAGAGGTACCCAGTGTTCACACTTGTACGAACAAACGTCAGGTACTCTGCAACTGTAATATGGTCTGCATGGTTTGCTTTTGTTATTTCCAATGGAGAAAATGCAGATAAAAATATTGAAATGAAAGTTAAGGCAAAGGGAATAACTATCCTCACAATATGTTAGTACGCACTAATTGCATTACTGTTATCCCATAATGTTTTGGAAAAACACAAGGACATTGTAATTGTATTTCTACTTAGTACTTGGTATTCTGATCTTTATTGTTTACAAAATCAATAAAAACGATTGAAAAAGAAAAATGGCCAAGAAATCATAAATTCTGCCAGGTTTTGTAAACTTATGAGCACAACTGTGTATATATATATATATATATATATATATATATATATAAAAGAATAGCTTGTGGTCCCCCAATGAAGATTCTTGTTCAGACACTTTATATTATAGGTTGACAACTGTCTCCCAATCATGAACTTGGTCCATTGTCACTCTCAGCAAACTGCTCCAGGGCAATGATGTGCAGTCAGTGATGGAATGAGAGCATTGCTTTTTACAAGTGTTAAGCTTTTCCACATTTAGTAATGGTATTAAAATTAATTTAACTTGATTTGCACAACATACTTAATACTTTGAATATGCAAAATATTTTTATCCTGACACAGAAGTTAAATTAAAAACAAATTATTTGTTGGTTGCAAGAGTATTTAAACCCTCCTTGAACTAGCAACCACTAAAACATTTGTATTGTGGTGATTCAATTTGGTCACACTCAGAGAAAAACTGTCCACAATACAAGAGCTTTCTGAGCAATCCTACTAAACTGTATACTAAAAAAAAAGACTGTTGGCCAATTTTCTATTGTTTGCTACTTAAAGCGGTAGTAAACTGCTGACTTTTTATTTATTTTTTTAGACTTGCAAGGCAATGTCATAATGTGCTAGTATGCATGTGAAACTATCCTTAGAATGAACTCCCCCAGCGGCACGCTGTCATCGCTGAAGGTGCTTCCATATTCACCCGGTCGTCCTTTCCAGGTTTGCGGACCCTGGCTGTGTGAGTGGCCAGAGGCGCAATGACGTCACTCAAACGCATGCACGCGGGAGCCACTGTTTACGGCACAGGACTCTAAAGGAATGGTACGGGTGTCGGTTCCTTCGGAGTGCATGCGCCAGTTACATCACCGGCTGCATCTACAGTAAATATCTCCTAAATGGTGAAGGTTTAAGAGATATTTTCAGTACCTATAGGTAAGTCTTATTATAGGCTTAACTATAGGTAAAATACATGCATGGGAGGTAACTTGCTGATAATACAATTAGGACAAGTGATAAAGAATAGGGTCTACTTGGTCAGATTTTCTTTGTGTGAGTCCAGCTGTCATGAGAAGTACATATAGGCTGCTAATATTGTCCTCTATCTTCTCAAAATGTCAATTCCCTGGCTGTCATACCGACACTCTAACTTCTATACTTTGAATCATTGGCCTGGACAAGTATGCAGATCAAGGATTCATACTTTAACTTACCTGATTTACTCTTTTGTTCTAGGTCAGTGAGTCTGAAAGGATCGAAGTTAGAGGGTCAGCATCACAACCAAGAAGTTACCATGTTCAGAAGGAAATCCTGAATGAATTTCAACAAAATAACAAGTTTAGTTTAATAGACAAGGTCAGGGCTAGGCAACTTTTGAGAGGTGGAGATATACTTGAACAACATGAAAGAGATCAAAGATCACCAGGGTTCAGGGCCCTTTTTTTTTTTAAAGAAATTATCTAGCAAGTCCTAACTAAATAGTAAGGAAATCTTAGAAAAATATAATAAAACAAACAGCACTATAAAAATATAAACTTAGCCTACCTTAAAAGTAGGCTTGTGCAATTCATTTCGTAACGATTCGAAATTCGTCCGAATTTCGCAACTTTCGGACATTCGGAAGCATTCGAATTTCCGAACAAAGCAATTACGAATAAAACCGAATCCGAAATAAATTATATTGCGAATGCCCGAATGTCTTCGGCATAATTTGTTATGAAAAAAGTTACAAATGTACGAATCCATTCGAAGCACAATAACACTCTGCTCTCTGCTTCTCCCTCACCGTGCTGAACTCCCTCTCAAAATGGTGTACAGGGGCGGAGGCTATAGCCGCATGTAAAAAACAAAAGTAAATTATGAGATTTTGAATCCATTCGAAGCACAATAACACTCTGCTCTGCTCTCTGCTTCTCCCTCACCGTGCTGAACTCCCTGTCAAAATGGTGTACAGGAGCGGAGGCTATAGCCGCATGTAAAAAACGAAAGTAAAATACGAGATTTTGAATCGTTACAAATAACCGCTATGTATTTAGAAAAGTACAAATCCATTCGAAGCACATTAGGCATAATAGGCAGCGTCGTTGTGAGAGAGACACGGAAAATTACGAATCAACGAACCCAAAAAAAGTTCCGAAAGTAGGAGTTGTGTCCAGAATCAACGAAAAACAATGTACTCTACCGAAAGTACGATTTATAAATCAACTATAAATAAGGCTTACATTAATACGAATCATTCCGATTCAACGAAAAATGTCGCTTGCGAAAATACGAATTAGTCCGAACACGAAAAATCCCGTCTAGCAAAATTACGAACGATTACGAATTAACAGGACCGAAAAGAAACGAACCGAAACTAAACAAATTTTTCCATTGTGCACAAGAAACGAACCGAAACGAAACAAATTTTTCCGTTGTGCACAAGTCTACTTAAAAGTGGACAGTGTCAGTATAGCAGTGAACGGTGCCAGTAGGGCAGTGAAAAGTGTCAGTCAGCATAGCAGTAATGGGGGCAGTAGGGTAGTGGACGGTATCAGTAGGGCAGAGGTTGGTGTAAGTAGGTCAGTGGACGGTGTCAGGAGATTATTTGTTATCATTTTATTTCTTTATTTTTCTTTTTTCTTTTTTTTTTTTTTTTACAGCTCTAACACCTTCCTAGGTAGGTGCTAGGAAAGTTAGATAAGTATTAAGCCCTGTACACACGATTGGATTTCCTATGGTTTTTAAACCGATGGATTTTTCCATCGGAAAACCGATGAAGCTGACTTCCATCAGTCTTGCCTACACACCATCAGTCAAAAAACCGACCGTTCCAAACACGGTGACGTAAAACACTCCGATGAACCGAGAAAAATTAAGTTCAATGCTTCTGAGCATGCGTCGACTTGATTCTGAGAATGCATGGGTTATTTATCCGATGGAGTTCCCCACAGACGATAGTAATTTGCTATCGGTTTTTTAACCATCAGATAAATTTAAAACATGTTCTATTTTTAAACACCGATGGAAAAAAGACAGATGGGGCCCATACACGATCGGTTTGTCCGATGAAAAAAGTCCATCGGAGTGTTTTCATCGGTAAAACCTATTGTGTGTACACAGCTTTAGGGTTTGTTTTTGATAGGTACATTTAGTTGCCACACTGTAAGCAGTGTGACATAAATGTTGGGTAAGGAAAAAGCATAGTTTGGCTCACTGTACCCAGTGAGCTGTGATTGTTTAGTTAGGCCTGATCTGTGCCCTCTGCTGCTGCCAGTCTGCTGGATAGCCCCCTCTGCATCCAGGTAACTTGAGAAGTTTCTTGATGATAGGTTTGGAAGCTCAGTCTGAGATATTCCCTGAAATACTGCAGCAGTTGCTACCGGCAACCGCTGGGAAAAGTGTACAAGAGACAGTTAAGTTTTACGGTGTGGTTTGCAGGATGGCAATCAGAGTGGAAAAGTGTTGTGTCATGGTGGGGAATGTTAATCCCAGGGAGACAGGCTCTGAAAGCATGCTGGGAGACTGTACCTATGCTGAGAGCACATAGAGCGCTGGGTCTTGTCCAAGAGTGGAGGAGTGCAGCCTGAGGGGGATACGCTGCACTCTCAGGCACCATAGTTACATAGTTAGTCAGGTTGAAAAAAGACAAAGTCCATCCAGTTCAACCATAAAAAAATAAATAAATAAAATAAAAAATATCGCACAATCCCAAATACCCAATTCTATACCCACAGTTGATCCAGAGGAAGGCAAAAAACCCCAGCAGAGCATGATCCAATTTGCTACAGCAGGGGAAAAAATTCCTTCCTGATTCCCAGAGAGGCAATCGGATTTACCCTGGATCAACTTTACCTATAAATGTTAGTACTCAGTTATATTATGTACATTTAGGAAAGTATCTAGGCCTTTCTTAAAGCAATCTACTGAGCTGGCCAGAACCACCTCTGGAGGGAGTCTGTTCCACATTTTCACAGCTCTTACTGTGAAGAAACCTTTCCGTATTTGGAGATGAAATCTCTTTTCCTCTAGACATAAACAGTGCCCCCTTGTCTTTTGTGTTGACCGTAACGTGAATAACTCAACACCAAGGTTCACTATATGGACCCCTTATATATTTGTACATGTTTATCATATCCCCCTTATTCTCCTCTTTTAAAGAGTGAATAAATTCAGTTCCTCTAGTCTTTCCTCATAGCTGAGCTCCTCCCATGCCTCTCATCAGTTTGGTTGCCCTTCTCTGCACTTTCTCCAGTTCCTCGATATCCTTTTTGAGAACTGGTGCCCAAAACTGAACTGCATATTCCAGTTGAGGTCTTACTAATGATTTGAACAGGGTAAAATGATATCTCTCTCTCTGGAGTCCATACCTCTCTTAATACAAGAAAGGACTTTGCTCGCTTTGGAAACCGCAGCTTGGCATTGCATGCCATTATTGAGCTTATGATCTACCAAAACCCCCAGATCCTTCTCCACTACGGATCCCCCCAGTTGTACTCCCCCTAGTATGTATAATGCATTCATATTCTTAGCCCCCAAGTGCATAACTTTACATTTATCAACATTAAACCTCATTTGCCACATAGTCGCCCAATTAGACAGAGCATTGAGGTCGGTTTGTAAATTGGC
Organism: Rana muscosa; assembly: GCA_029206835.1. Classification (NCBI taxonomy): domain Eukaryota; kingdom Metazoa; phylum Chordata; class Amphibia; order Anura; family Ranidae; genus Rana; species Rana muscosa. The sequence continues at coordinate 574,080,136 of CM055117.1, read as the reverse complement.
GACATCCTGTAAGGACGTTATTCCACTGTATAGCTTGATGTCATCTGCAAAGACAGAAATTTTACTTTTGATCCCAGACCCAATATCATTTATAAAGATATTAAAAAGTAAGGGTCCCAGCACTGAACCTTGGGGTACACCACTGAGAACCTTAGACCATTCAGAGTAAGAATCATTAACCACTACTCTCTGAATTGTGTCTTTTAGCCAGTTTTCTATCCATTTACAAACAGATATTTCCAATCCTGTAAACTTTACCTTACACATGAGCCGTGTGTGCAGAACTGTATCGGACGCTTTTGCAAAATCCAAGTATACCACATCCACTGCCACCCCTCTGTCCAAGGTTTTACTTACCTCTTCATAAAAATAAATTAGGTTTGTCTGACAACTTCTGTCTTTTATGAATCCATGCTGTCTGTTGCTTAAATAGTTTTTTTCCAGCAAGAACTCGTCTATGTGGTCTTTTATTACTCTCTCCAGTATCTTCCCAACTATAGAAGTTAAACTAACAGGTCTATAGTTACTTGGTAAAGACTTTGTTCCTTTTTTAAATATAGGCACCGGCTGCAATGAGGAGTCCTCGGGTGGGTGACATGAGGGAGGAATGCTGAGACCCAAGTGCTTGGAAGAAGCTGACTGAGGGGAGCTGTCTGTCATTGATCGGTCTGGTATCACTGGAGGGCATTGCTTGAAAGATTAGAAGGAGGCTTCACCTGTCCTAAGGCCTTGTAAATAGACATTGCAAGATCTTGGGGACCTTGTGCTTCAGCTAACCCTCTGGCTCCTTGATATAGTCAGCTGTGGGTCTAGTCCTCAGTTGTACATAGCTCTTATCTTTGGAGTATCCCACCACTTCCCTCATCCCTATCCAAGTTCTCAAAAAATAAAAACAACAAAAAACAATATCCCTAGACTGGTCTTGAGAGAAAGAGTGAATGAGCTAGTTGTGTGCTTGGCTGCGGGGCAGAATTTGGAAAGACCTGGACAGTAAGTCCTGCAGCTCCTGTGGGAGTAGTCCTACAAAATATTATTATTTACAACGTATTATTTACAACTTTTAGACGCCCCATTGGGGGGCTTTGTTGAAATATCAGGGGTCTAAACAAACTCCTGATGTCTTACTTTTGAGACAGAGATTCCCAAGTTCCTTCCTCTGCAGCCTCAGCTGCACTGGACAGTGAATGAATGGAAAGTGCTCTGTGCTGAGCAGCTTCCTATTCATTTACAAACGGAAGCATTGTAGCATGCAGAAAATGAATGGGCTGGTAAATTACATATCTACTGGCCCCTTCCCCCGTAGCAGCTGGCAGGAGAGGAAAGGGGGGAAGCCAGCTGCGCTGTGGGGAAAGGGGGTGGGGGAAGGAGCACACGGGTGGGAAACCAGAAAAAAGAGTAACCTTGGGAGGAGGGACAGCAGGGGCAGCATTTAGTGAAACTGATCAGCTGTATTTTCCTCTTTGCAGAAGCTGAAAGCCTGTGGGAAAGAGGAGAGGAGAAGCGGGCATTCATCTGCTACAGGGAGGAAAATACGGCCGATTGATTCCACTAAATGCTGCCCCTGCTGCCGTTACTCTCATGCTTCCGGAGTCAGCAGCCAAAGGATGACATATTCCCATCATCTGCCAATGATTGCCCTCTGCTCTAGTTTGCTATTTTCCATATATTTTAGGGTGGCCCACAGTGGCTAAGTGGTTAGCACTTTTGCCCAGCAGCACTAGGGTCGTCGGTTTGAGTCCCATCCATGGTTTTACCCGCCCAAAGTTTGCATTTTCCCCCTGTGCGGGTTTCCTCTAAGTACTTCAGTTTCAACCCACACTCCAAAGACATGCTGGTAGGTTAATTGGCACATGTCTAAATTGGCCCTAGTATGTGTATGAATGAATGTGAGTTAGGGACCTTAGATTGTAAGCTCCTCAAGGGTAGGGCCGGATGGGAATGTACAATATATGCATTAAGAATTTTAAGAATTTATTGTTCCATACTTTTATTTTGGAGCTTGTGCTAGATGCTATATGCTAGATATAACTGGCTTTATTTTCAAAAAGTTAAATGCCTATTTAAAGTCAGTTAAATACATTGCAAAAATTTTTCTAAACTTTTTTGTAGCTTTTGTTATTTAGCAGAATCTCACACCTGCATTCCATTCACCAACTCCTTCCTGTGTGGAAGCGTCTTCATGCTGTAGCCACATTATAACCCCCAGAGGAATACTGATGGGATAGGCAGCAAACCAATCCCATGAGCTGGAAAAGTGAAAATTCAATTTGCATAGAATACTCAGTCATGTCCAAGGATAATTAAAAAAACATGATTTTTGCTTGCATATGAGTGTATCATTTTTAAATTCAGAACAGCTTCACTGTATTCAGTTAGCCAACTGAAAATTTGCTTTGTAAAGTGTACGTGCTCTACTCCTTTAGTAGATTAACTCCACATATATAAATCTCTGCACTGGCCACTGAACTGGTAGTAAACAAAGACAGTTACATTAAAGCTGGTATAAAAAGGTACACAATAGACATGGGAGCCGTCGAAAAATTTGTTTCGTTCCGTTCCGTATTAAAAAAAAATCGTAATTCGTGTACGGAATTCAATTCGGATTCGTACGAAATACGAATTTTGTACGACACGTATAACGAACGATTCGACCGGAACGAATGAATGATTCGACCGGAAATGTACTTCCCCCACCCAATTCCAGCAGCAATCTTTTCTCTCTATAATGTCGAATGTTTTCTCTCTATAATGTCAAATCTTTTCTCTCTATAATGTCAAATCTTTTCTCTCTATAATGTCGAATCGGAACGAACAAATGATTCGACCGCAAATGTACTTCCCCCACCCAATTCCAGCAGCAATCTTTTCTCTCTATAATGTCAAATCTTTTCTCTCTATAATGTCGAATCTTTTCTCTCTATAATGTCAAATCTTTTCTCTCTATAATGTCAAATCTTTTCTCTCTATGTAGAATAATCTTGGACTAATAGAGTTAAGGTTAGTCACATTCGACCAAAAAATATTTACCTATCGCTTTGTCGAATTTTCATGTCTTATATTTGGTAGTTTGGATTCGGATAATTTGGATACGAAATTTCGTACGAATTTTTCGAAATTTCATATTTCGTACAGAATTCGTATTCGAAAAAATTCGTAATTCAGATTTGTACAAATGTACGAATTTCGAAAAATTTGTACGAATTTTCGATTCGTAAGAAACTAATCGCACATGTCTAGTACACAATAATACAATTACTTAATTTTTAATACTTTATTAAATTGTTACTAAACCCACAACAGTAAAATCAGTCTGTATATGCAGTGAAGCATGCTTGTTATACTCACTGTGGAACCTAAGGGGTTAATCCTCTGCATTGTGTATCCTGTCTTCTCGGATCCTTCTCTTCTTCCACTGTCCCCTAACCATCTCCTGATAAGACAGAGCCTTTGGAGTCACTCTGTACATGCTCAGTTTGGTGTGCATTGCTAGAGAGTTATTTTTTTCTGGGGAGGGTGCATGTGATCAGCACAGGGCCAATTAGCACAGACCAGAAAGAGGGTCAGGGGTCCTGCAGCCTCATAGGACAGTCAGAGTAAAATAAACAGTTCTCTTACACGCTTTAACCAGACACATAAGAAAAGGTATTTAGCAGTTTCTATTTACTAAAAAAATTGCATTTCCATGTTCTGTGTACTGTGTGAGACCAGATATAATGAATGCAGGGTCCTGGGTTTAGTAACACTTTACATATATGTTTTTAACTGCAAGCAGTGCAAGATAAACTTGAGCTGGTATCAAACTCTTGCATTATATTGTACAGTAGAGTTCAGAGTAGGCGAGGAAGAAGGAGCACAAGGAGCCAATCGGGTGTATTGCAGTGCAAAGAACATGCTAATAGGAGGCAGTGGCGGCTGGTGCTCAAATTTTTTGGGGGGGGGGGCGCAAAAAAACTGAAAAAAAAATCATCAATTGCCGCCACTGTGCCCATTAAAACGCAGCCACTGTGCCCAAACGCCACTAGTTTGTCCCCAAATGCAGCCAGTTTCCCCCCCCATATGCAGCCAGTTTCTCCCCCATAATGCAGCCAGTTTCTCCCCCATAATGCAGCCAGTTTCTCCCCCATAATGCAGCCAGTTAATCCCCCATAATGCAGCCAGTTTCCCCCCCATAATGCAGCCAGTTTCTCCCCCATAATGCAGCCAGTTTGTCCTCATAATACAGCCAGTTTGTCCCCCATAATATAGCCAGTTTCTCCCCCAAATGCAGCCAGTTTGTCCCCTATATGCAGCCAGTTTCTCCCCTATATGCAGCCAGTTTCTCCCCTATATGCAGCCAGTTTCTCCCCTATATGCAGCCAGTTTCTCCCCTATATGCAGCCAGTTTCTCCCCCATAATACAGCCAGTTTCTCCCCCATAATGCAGCCAGTTTATCCCCCATAATGCAGCCAGTTTCTCCCCCATAATGCAGCCAGTTTCTCCCCCAATATACAACCAGTTTCTCCCCCATAATGCAGCCAGTTTCTCCCCCATAATGCAGCCAGTTTCTCCCCCAATATACAGCCAGTTTCTCCCCCATAATGCAGCCAGTTTCTCCCCCATAATGCAGCCAGTTTCTCCCCCATAATGCAGCCAGTTTCTCCCCCATAATGCAGCCAGTTTCTCCCCCAATATACAGCCAGTTTCTCCCCCATAATGCAGCCAGTTTCTCCCCCAATATACAGCCAGTTTCTCCCCCATATGCAGCCAGTTTCTCCACTATAATGCAGCCAGTTTCTCCCCTATATGCAGCCAGTTTCTCCCCCAATATACAGCCAGTTTCTCCCCCCCATAATGCAGCCAGTTTCTCCCCTATATGCAGCCAGTTTCTACCCCAATACACAGCCAGTTTCTCCCCCATATGCAGCCAGTTTCTCCCCCAATATACAGCCAGTTTCTCCCCTATATGCAGCCAGTTTCTACCCTATATGCAGCCAGTTTCTACCCCAATATACAGCCAGTTTGTCCCCAATATGCAGCCAGTTTCTCCCCATAATGCAGCCAGTTTCTCCCCCATAATGCAGCCAGTTTCTCCCCCATAATGCAGCCAGTTTCTCCCCCATATGCAGCCAGTTTCTCCCCTATAATGCAGCCAGTTTCTCCCCTATAATGCAGCCAGTTTCTCCCCCAATATACAGCCAGTTTCTCCCCCATAATGCAGCCAGTTTCTCCCCCAGAATGCAGCCAGTTTCTCCACTATAATGCAGCCAGTTTCTCCCCCAATATACAGCCAGTTTCTCCCCCATAATGCAGCCAGTTTCTCCCCTATATGCAGCCAGTTTCTACCCCAATATACAGCCAGTTTCTCCCCCATATGCAGCCAGTTTCTCCCCCAATATACAGCCAGTTTCTCCCCTATATGCAGCCAGTTTCTACCCCATATGCAGCCAGTTTCTACCCCAATATACAGCCAGTTTCTCCCCCATAATGCAGCCAGTTTCTCCCCCATATGCAGCCAGTCTCTCCCCCATAATGCAGCCAGTTTCTCCCCCAATATACAGCCAGTTTCTCCCCCATAATGCAGCTAGTTTCTCCCCCATATGCAGCCAGTTTCTCCCCTATAATGCAGCCAGTTTCTCCCCTATATGCAGCCAGTTTCTCCCCCAATATACAGCCAGTTTCTCCCCCATATGCAGCCAGTTTCTCCCCCAATATACAGCCAGTTTCTCCCCTATATGCAGCCAGTTTCTACCCCATAATGCAGCCAGTTTCTCCCCCATAATGCAGCCAGTTTCTCCCCCATATGCAGCCAGTTTCTCCCCTATAATGCAGCCAGTTTCTCCCCTATAATGCAGCCAGTTTCTCCCCCAATATACAGCCAGTTTCTCCCCCATAATGCAGCCAGTTTCTCCCCCAGAATGCAGCCAGTTTCTCCACTATAATGCAGCCAGTTTCTCCCCTATATGCAGCCAGTTTCTCCCCCAATATACAGCCAGTTTCTCCCCCATAATGCAGCCAGTTTCTCCCCTATATGCAGCCAGTTTCTACCCCAATATACAGCCAGTTTCTCCCCCATATGCAGCCAGTTTCTCCCCCAATATACAGCCAGTTTCTCCCCTATATGCAGCCAGTTTCTACCCCATATGCAGCCAGTTTCTACCCCAATATACAGCCAGTTTGTCCCCAATATGCAGCCAGTTTCTCCCCCATAATGCAGCCAGTTTCTCCCCCATAATGCAGCCAGTTTCTCCCCCAATATACAGCCAGTTTCTCCCCCATAATGCAGCTAGTTTCTCCCCCATATGCAGCCAGTTTCTCCCCTATATGCAGCCAGTTTCTCCCCCAATATACAGCCAGTTTCTCCCCCATAATGCAGCCAGTTTCTCCCCCATATGCAGCCAGTTTCTCCACTATAATGCAGCCAGTTTCTCCCCTATATGCAGCCAGTTTCTCCCCCAATATACAGCCAGTTTCTCCCCCATATGCAGCCAGTTTCTCCCCCAATATACAGCCAGTTTCTCCCCTATATGCAGCCAGTTTCTACCCCATATGCAGCCAGTTTCTCCCCCAATATACAGCCAGTTTCTCCCCTATATGCAGCCAGTTTCTACCCCATATGCAGCCAGTTTCTACCCCAATATACAGCCAGTTTGTCCCCAATATGCAGCCAGTTTCTCCCCCATAATGCAGCCAGTTTCTCCCCCATATGCAGCCAGTTTCTCCCCCATAATGCAGCCAGTTTCTCCCCCAATATGCAGCCAGTTTCTCCCCCATAATGCAGCCAGTTTCTCCCCCATATGCAGCCAGTTTCTCCCCCATAATGCAGCCAGTTTCTCCCCCATATGCAGCCAGTTTCTCCCCTATAATGCAGCCAGTTTCTCCCCTATATGCAGCCAGTTTCTCCCCCAATATACAGCCAGTTTCTCCCCCATAATGCAGCCAGTTTCTCCCCCATATGCAGCCAGTTTCTCCACTATAATGCAGCCAGTTTCTCCCCTATATGCAGCCAGTTTCTCCCCCAATATACAGCCAGTTTCTCCCCCATATGCAGCCAGTTTCTCCCCCATATGCAGCCAGTTTCTCCCCCAATATACAGCCAGTTTCTCCCCTATATGCAGCCAGTTTCTACCCCATATGCAGTCAGTTTCTACCCCAATATACAGCCAGTTTGTCCCCAATATGCAGCCAGTTTCTACCCCATAATTCAGCCAGTTTCTCCCCCATAATACAGCCAGTTTGTCCTCATAATACAGCCAGTTTCTCCCCCATAATTCAGCCAGTTTCTCCCCCATAATGCAGCCAGTTTGACCTCATAATACAGCCAGTTTCTCCCCCCCAGCCCTGCACTTACCTTCCTCGAGTCAGCGCCATCCTTCTTCCGTCCTCGATATCTTCTCCCGCCCTCGATGTCACGTCAGCCAATCAGGTTACCGGTAACCAGACCCGGTGAACCTGATTGGCCAGGGAACGCACCCCTGTGCGTCCTCTCATTAGGTATGTAGAAGCCGATTACAGCCCTCAGGCTGTAGTCGGGAAGCCTATCAGAGCCTGCTGGCTCTGATAGGCACTTCTAAAGGCCAATCAGACGCTGTGACTCATATGGCAGGCGCTCAAGGGGCCGGCCATCTGAATAGTGGGCGGCAGCAATATATAGGTTCATGCAATGCATGAACCTATGTATTGTTGTGGTGAGTGACGGCCGGGCGCAGAAGCGAGCGGTAGCGGCGCTTCTGTGCCCACTATGGTCGCGCCGCCATGTGTAAAAAAAAAGACATAAAAAAAAAAAAAAAAAATCTTAAAGGGCCCGTTTTTTTTTTTTTTTATTGTTTTTTTTTTGGTGACCACAGGAGGAGGGGGGGGGGGGCGGCGCCCGGGCGCCCCCTATGGACGGGCCGCCACTGATAGGAGGAGAGAACAGAGTGATAGAGATATGAGCTCAGCAATCTGCTTTCATGTCCATTCACAGGTTGGGAATAGGGAGGTGAAATATAAGTTAAAGTAATACTGCAACAGAGAACAATCAGGTCCCCTTTCCTGCGGACAGGACTGAGCTGTGCAAGACAGCTGTGTATATCTCAGTACTGGATAGACAATAATACAAATACAGCTCTCATAAGGCCTCATGCCCACTGGCGTTTTTACAGCTGCGTTTTTGAGCGTTTTTTACAGCTTAAAAACGCCTGTCCATGTTATTGAAAATATTTTTTTTTTTGAAAAAAAAAAAAAAAAAAAAAAAAAAAAAAACGTCGGAGCTAAAAACGCGACCGCGCGTTTTTGCGCGTTTTTTGACGCTCGCGTTTTTTCCTGCCTAGTTCTGACGCTGAGGAACGCACTGGCCCTGGGTTTTTTTTACAGCTTACAAACGCCTATGCTCTTTACAGCTCAAAAACGCCTAGGTGGGCATGAAGCTATAGACTAACATGGACAGGCGTTTTTAAGCTGTAAAAAACGCTCAAAAACGCGGCTGAAAAAAACGCCCGTGGGCATGAGGCCTAAATGTTATTATTTATATATTTGTGTAATTACATGTTTTCCTTGAAGTTTAGTCTTCCAAGTCCAGTCTTAAACCATATCCTGTCAGGAATACTTTTGCTAGAAACAAGACAGGTCATATGCTTGATATGACATATTGTGAAAAGTGAAAAACACAGAGTTCAGGTGTGTTTCAGGATACAAGGTAGACACCATAGATAGAGAATGATGTTACTCTTTAGACCAAAGTAGCTAAATAACTCTCTACTCAGAACTGATTGTATAGAAAAACAAATCATTTCTGATGACTGAAATGTTATGTTTTAAGGTATTATCTACAACAGCAAAAAAAAAAATAGTTTTAAACACTAATGCCGCGCACACACGACCGTTTTTAATGTCATTGAAAAAAACTAAATTTTTCTCGATATGATTCTTCTCAAACCTGCCTTGCCTAAACACAATCATGAAAAAAAATGCTAGAGCAAAGCGCAGTGTCGTACGAAATGTACGACGGCACTATAAGGGGAAGTTCCATTCGGATGGCGCCACCCTTTGGGCTGCTTTTGCTGATCCTCGTGTTAGTAAAGTTTGGTGAGAGACGATTCGCGCTTTTCAGCCTCGTGCTCTTCAGTCCGTTACAGCGTGACGAATGTGCTATCTCCATTACAAACGCTAGTTTTACCAGAACAAGCGCTCCCGTCTCATCACTTGCTTCTGAGCATGCGCGTTTTTTTCACGTCGTTAAAGCCTACACACGCCCGTTTTTCATGACGAGAAAAACGACGATGTGAAAAACGACGAGAAAAATTAGAGCATGTTCCAAATTTTTCATGGCCATTTTTCACGTCGTGAAAAATGCTCTGAAGCCCACACACGATCATTTTTCATGACCATTTTAAAAAATGGCATTTTTCTCGTCATGAAAAACGGTAGTGTGTACGCGGCATTACAGCCAAACATGGTACATACAATTAACACCTTTGCTACCATAGTGCTATGTCCTGGGTGTCCAGTGCACTTCTGTGCCTTTAAGGAGGGATGGGCTCCCTCCAGGCTCACCTACCCTCTACCTATCCATCATAATGCATGTGCTTCCACTGGAGGCTCTCAAAATTTAGAGTTAGGACTACAGAAAATACTGGGGTGTCTTGCCGGGGCCTGTAGTTTGCGCATTTATTTGCCAATGTGTGCAGCCTAAACCCCTGTTTTTAACACATACTGTTAGACAGGAGAATTGGGCTGTTTGCAGACTGCTCGATACGTTGAGCTTGGAATTTCAATGGTTTTGTTTGGAATGCGTTGCCCTTCCCTGCTGCAAAGGCTAGCTATAAGTGAGGGCAGTGGCCATTTGTTTGTACTGTTAATATATTGGTGAGGGGACACACTGGACACTTTTACTGCCATTGTGCTATGGGCTTGGTGTCCAATGAGCCCCTGTGCCTTTAAGGAGTGGTGGGCATTCACCTGCCCTCTAGCTATCCATTAGAATGCATGTGCTTCTACTGTGAAGGCTCTCAAAATTTAGAGTTAGGACTACATAAAATACTGGGGGGCCTTGATGGGGCTCTGTAGAAGACTAAACCCCTGTTTTTCAGGCATACTGTTCGACAGGATAATTGGGATGGTTGCAGTTTGGTCGGTAAGTTGAGCAGGGAATTTCAATGGTTTTGTTTTACATACAATTAACCTGTGACAAGAGATAATCAATGAGCAACAATGAGGTATAAATTAGGGGCTTTCCTCTTTTTGCTTGCATATTATTTTCATTGAATACCTTCCACAATTATGTTACTTTGATAAAGCAAAATAGTATAGTTATGTATGCATTTGAAAATTTCCAATGTATGTGCTTTTACATCAAGGTCCCCATCAGAGTCCCCCTTTACATCAGGGTCCCCTCTTACATTACATTATCAAAATAGTGAACTTGTCCTTTTAAAAAGGGTAACTCCACTTTTGTGTGGGAAAAAAAAATAGCGTATACAATTGTTACTCAAGTCATATTGTAATTGAATGTCATTAAAAATTACCAATGCTTTTCAATCTGCAGCGGTATAATTTTCTGTAAAATACATCACAATATGGCTACCTGGAGGTGTTCTGTACATAGATGGTGTACAGTCAGACACCTTGCAGAAATGTAATTTCCTGCTTGAGTGATTGGCTTACTGATTTTCCCAGAAGTCTGCATTAAGATATGTCAGATTTTTGGAATCCCATGCAACAAAAAACATAATTTTTGCTGTGATACTCCCAAATCTAGAGGGATGCAAACCCTGCTACTTTCCTCATTAGAACTCTGCAAGTGCAGCAGCTGATTGATAATTATAAAACCGCTCCCATTAGATTCATTATACACATGGACACAGACAAACAAACATGTATTTCTTCAGAATAACAAAAGGTAGGATTTTGCAACAGTTTATTAAAATCCTTGTAATATACACTGCTCACCCCAAGGAGAATGTTTTTTTTCTCATCAAAAGTAGTCAAGCCCTGTACACACGGGCCGAATGTCGGGCGGCATTAGCCGGTTCAATAGAAAAAAGCCGATATTTGGCCTAAGTGTGTTGCAGCCAGTCCGACAGAAGCAGGTCTTTCAAAGGGGCATGACCGAAAAAAGGTCTCCCGGTCGGTGCCCTCAGCCAATGACCAGAGTGTTCTGGTTGGGGGGCTGTCCCCCTGTCAAAACAGAACAGCAGGGGAGATCCGACCTAAGCGGTCAGTTTTTTTCCTGTTCAGCCTGCTGGATTAAACGAAATAAAACTAGCAGCGTGTACCTTCCCGCCCGGTCTATAGTAAAATGATGGCTGGGCGGGAGCACTGTTGTTCTGGATGATGCAGCAGCGCGATCTGCCACCGGCTGTAACTGATCACTGCACTGGCCCATTGCTAGGGTCATGTGATTGCTGTGACCAATTACAGCAGATCACATGTCAATTGTAAACAATGGATGGCTTCTTTTCATGCCATCTACTGTATACAATTGTGTTGCTAGCTGTGATTGATCACATGGTACAGATAGGCCAATCACAGCCTATCTGTACCATGTGGTCAGCTTTGACCAATCACAGCTAATCACAGCAAAAGACACTGAATGAACTGGTTTAATTCAGTAAACATGGTTGCTTATACCAATGAAATTCATTGGTATATGCAATCATGATGTGTCAAAAAAATTATGTAAAAAACAGTTGCTCTCATCACAGTGCATTAGAATTTTTATTTTATTTTTACAAACTGTCACCAGTCAGTGTCCCTGATCACCGCCGCACCAGTTATATGATAACACTGTACTGCACTGGGGACAGCATGTAAAAAAAAAAAATTTGAAACTTTTTTTTAATGTGTTCATTTTCCAAATAATTGTGACAAAAAAAATCACCATGCCTCTTACTAAATACCTTGGACTGTTTACTTTTCAAAAATGGGTCTTTTGCAGGTATTTGCACTGTCAGGGCATTTTAGGGGCTCAATAAATTAGATAGGCCATCAGTACATCAAGATTGATCAATTTTCAGATATATACCATAGTTTGAGGACTATATAACTTTCCTACAAACAAAATAAACACAGATTTTCAAAGAAATGTAGCAGTATACATTTTGGCCTAAATTTATGAAGAAAGATTATTTATTTGAAATTTTTTATAACAGAAACTAAGAAAAATGCATTTTTTTTCAACATTTTCCATTGTTTTTAATTTCATTGAGCAAAAAATTAAAACCCCAGTGGTGATTAAATACCTCCACAAGAAAGCTCTATTTGTGTGAAAAAAATTATAAAAAGTTCAGTGTTGCATGACCACGCAATTGTCATTCAAAGCGTGACAATGCTGAAAGTTGGTCTGGGAAGGAAGGGGATAAAAGTGCCCGGTATTGAAGTAGTTAAACTCAATTTGCTAATAACAATAAATATAAACTTTCTACAGAAATTTAAAATAATTATCATTAATAGCAGTTTTTTTTTCTTTCATTTGGATATCAATTAATATCACAAAGAGTAAATGACATTTAGATGTTTATAGAGTCTGACATAATCTCCAAAGAAAATAAAGTTTGTTGGACTGAGAATGTAAACAATGTCATTGCAAAGTCTGTTTTATAGCTTTCTTTCTATATAGGTTATTAATGACAACAATGGAATATATATTGCTAAATAATAATATATTGTCATTCTGTTATACATAAACTGCTAATGTTTCAATATATTTGTTCAAGGTTAATCTTCAGTAACTAGTTTAAAATCTTTGCTTTCAAAAATGTATATGTAAACATGGTACTAATGTAATTGCACATTTTTCTTTTTAAAGCAACTCTGTTTAAAAAATCGAAATCAAACAGCCTGCAAAAGAACACTGTTATAGGTCTATTTAATCAATGGCTTCACTCAAGATTCACAGTTTCACCCAAGATTTACCCATTTTTCTGGCTGAATTGTATGTGAGGTTGGTGGATTTTGGCTGAAAGTTGTATGAATCATGGGTAAAAAAATTGATAAAATGAAACCTTCATACATACCTCTCCGGCAAGCGGTGAGTCCTCACCATGCTTTTATAAAGAGCTACAGACCCGGGAGGATCTTCAGCAGCCAACACTTAAAGGTGTGTTGGATGTCTGTTTCACCCACTGCTCTCTGTGGTTCCATCTGCCGATTCCTAGGTCATTGCAGGGTACATAGGCGGGACCAGGGGTCCAGCACACCCTAAAGTGTGTTTGTATGCAAGATCCTGCTAAAAGCTATTGCTTTGAAAATAGCAAAGTTAAGACTTGCCAGCCACAGAGATAAGTATTAAAAGTCTTTTTTTTTTACAAATAAAGCAAAAGAAATAGAATCACTTTAATCTACTTTATATTTAATCCACTGTTTTACCTACAGAATTACAGAATAACTCTATTTTATGTGTGCAATCCTATAATCAGTGAAGGATAGAAGAATAGACCCTCTTCCATGCATAAAAATATAGATACTATACTTCATAAACAAACAGCAGCCTGTGGGGTTGATTTACCGTATATACTCGAGTATAAGCCGGGGCACCTAATTTTTCCACAAAAAAATGGGAAAACTTATTGACTCGAGTATAAGCTTAGGGTGGGAAATGCAGCAGCTACTGTAAGTGGAAAAGAGGGCAAACAATCCCCATCTGCAGCCTCACTGTGCCCGTTTGCAGCTTCACTGTGCCATTTGCAGCTTCACTGTGCCATTTGCAGCTTCACTGTGCCCATCTGCAGCCTCACTGTGCCCATCTTCAGCCTCACTGTGCCCATTTGCAGCTTCACTGTGCCCATTTGCAGCTTCACTGTGCCCATTTGCATGCCTCACTGTGCCCATCTGCATGCCTCACGTACTTGATCTCCCACTGTGTCGTGCAGTCTTAACTGCAGTCGGCGGCCGTCCAGTGTAACACAGAGCCACCTCCTCCTCGTCCTCGTCCGTGATAGACGAAACACTGATTCAGTTTCCAAGCAGTGAGTCAGTGTTCAGTGTTCCGTCTATCACGGATGAGGACGAGGAGGAGGCGGGGCTTTGTTACAATGGACGGCCCCTGACTGACTGCATGAAACAGCGGGTAACTCGAGTATAAGCCAAGGGAGGGCTTTTTTAGCACAAAAAAAGGGCTGAAAAGGTCGGCTTATACTCGAGTATATACGATACTAAAACTGGAGAGTGCAAAATCTGGTGCAGCTGTGCAAAGAAACCAATCAGATTCCAGTTTTTATTGTGAAAGCTTAAATGAACAAGCTGATGTTAGAAACGGATTGGCTACCATGCAGAGCTGCCCCAGATTTTTCACTCTACAGTTTTAGTAAATTAACCCCATTGTGTAACAGATTTTGGGATAAAATGTGTGTCAGGTCCAATAGGTCCATGGTATTCTTCTATGCCTGGATTATGGCAATTTTCCCATACTCCACCCCTACATACTCTCCGTCTTTACTAGAGAGATTAGCAATATAATCTCCTCTTTCCTTCAATTCTGATACTGGAATCAGTACAGTAATCATAACAACCTTATCCCTAAGTTTCCTTTATGCTTTCCCATTCCATAACTATTCCTTTGGCCCCTTACAACTCTTTGGGGTTGATTTAAAGGCAAAAAGGATGTTCACTTGTTCACTTTGCAAGGAAAGTTTCACTTTGCAGGGGAATATTCCCCAGATCTTAGTGAATGAGGTGAAGCTCTGCTAACATCCGATCATGTGCAAGCAAAAATACAGTTTGTTTCCTTGTATGTGATAGGGTATTCTTTGCAGAGTGAAACTGTACCAGCATCACTTAGCACTGAGTAAGATTCCCTTACAAGATGCAAGTTTCCTTGCAAAGTGAACAGCCTATTTGCATTTAGTAAATCAACCCTTTGCCCGCACTACTGTAAAGGGTAAGGCTGCATTAAATCTGAATGCAATAGGGGATTTATGGACGGGACAAAAGTTGTCCATCAGAGGTATGCATGTGTATGAATCTAAGAGAGAGTGTTTTTAAAAAGTTTTATTAATCTTTTGAATTAGAGTAAGAGGAGACAGTTTAAAAACAAATAATACAGAAAAATGTATAATTTTATTAGTCAGGGCTATATTTAGACATATTGCTGCTGTAGGCACCAATAATGAATGGCTACCTTTTGTAAAAGCCACTTTGCAACCATACAGGATGTAAGGAGAAATGTTTTTTTTTCTTGACAATCAGGATTTCTTAAGAAAGGATAAAATAATAGAACATACTGAAAAAAAAAATGAAATAACCATCTTAACATGGTAGTACATAAATAGAGGTTGTATAACAGTTGCAATCAATATGAAGGAAAATGAAGGGGAACTAGTAAAACTGTCTAGCAATCATAAAGAGGGAAAGCCCACTCCAGTAGCATCCCATAACATCAGGTATGAAATGTCCTTATATAGGAAGGATTGCATATATCCCAAGGGGTTGTGGGAAAAGGAGGAGGGGCGGAGCCAAAAAAGGGGGTGGTTGGTGCAGAGAGGAAAGGGAAGGGAAGAAGGCTAGATCCAAGTCCTGGAGGCACTACAATAGTACAAGTATGGAGACTTCGCCCTATTGGGAAGTCCACGGTAACAGTTTTCACATTTATTTTTTTTACACTGTTCACGCCTTTTGACTCCTCTCCACAACCCCTTTACCTCCCCCTACAGTTATTTTGGCATTTTAGGTAAAAAAGGGGAAAATCCTAAATCGTAAATTTTAAGAATTAGAGATGCACTTCTAGCTTTGCTGCACTAGGCACTGGCCAACAAGTACCATTATGATCAATAAAGCCTTGACTTGGGCAAAGTACAGGTTCACAGTAGAAACTCAGTTGCCTTACCGTGTAATGATGGTCTCACATGTTATAGTGTCATGGCTGATTGATTACCTTATGTCCATGTATTCATTCACCTAGCATGTTCTATTCATGCATGCCTGCTCATTTTCTCTATGTTGCATCAAAAATGTGGGAAGGATCTCTTGTTAAAAAAAAAAAAAAATGTGGGAAGGCTAAAGTGATGACATACATCTCTTCCCTTCTTTGCTCTGCCTGTGCCATATTTAATCCTTTCCATACAGGGCCTATTCTGGCACTTCTCTCCTACATGTACAAATCATCATTCTTTTGCAAGAAAATTACTCAGAACCCCCAAATATTATATATGTTTTTTTTTTAGCAGACACCCTAGGGAATAAAATGACGGTCGTTGCAACTTTTTATCTTGCACGGTATTTGCGCAATAATTTCTTAAAAAATGGTTTCATGAATAAAAAAAAATAACAAAACAGTAAAGTTAGCCCAATTTTTTTGTAAAATATGAAAGCTTATGTTACACCGAGTAAAAAGATACCTAACATGTCATGCTTTAAAATTGCGCACACTCATGGAATGGTGACAAACTTCGGTACTTAAAAATCTCCATAGGCGACGCTTTGATAATTTTACAGGTTACCAGGTTAGAGTTACAGAGGAGGTCTAGTGCTAGAATTGTTGCACGCGCTCTAACGCACGTGGCGATACCTCACATATGTGGTTTGAACGGCGTTTACATATGTGGGCGGGACTTACGTGTGCGTTCGCTTCTGAGCGCAAGCTATTGGGGACAGGGGCGGTTTAAATTATTTTTTTATTATTTTTTTTCACTTTTTTTTTTTTTCACTTTTATTCCTATTACAAGGAATGTAAACATCCCTTGTAATAGGAATGTGTGTGACAGGTCCTCTTTATGGAGAGATGCGGGGTCAATAAGACCCCACATCTCTCCTCCAGGCTGGAAAGCATGAGATTGTGAAAAAAATTCACCGATCTCATGCTTACTAGCCGCAATGGCGGCTTTGTTTACTTCTGAGGACCCGGGCGTGACATCATCACATCGCACCCGGGCCTCCGACGGTCATAGAGATGACTGGTGACCATCTGGTGGTCACCAGTCATCTCTATGCTCCTCGTCATGTGACCACCGGCGCCGGACGATTCTTTCTCCGGGCCCCCGATGGCACAGGAGAGCCCGGAGAAGCACCGGATGGCGGCGGGAGGGGGGGGGGAGATGTCCCCTCCCGCCACCTATAAGAACGATCAAGCGCCGGAACCGCCACTATGATCATTCTTATGGTGCACAGGTTTGCCGGCTGAAGACAAGGATATCTGAATGATTCCTCTAGCTGCAGGCATCATTCAGATATCCCCCCTCAAACTCAGGACGTCATATGATGTCCACCCGGAGGGAGAGAGGGTTCCTGCCGGCGTCATTTTACAATGACCCGGTATAGAAGTGGTTAATTACTATGCAGCTTTCACCTGTAGAACACTAGACTGAGAGACCAAGGGGAAATTGAATATGTAGTTTCTTCACAGGAAGTGTTAGTTCTTAGACTACAGACAGAGATCACACATTAACCTATGCAGTGCCATGCTGCACGCCTTATGTTTGAACACAAATAGATACTGCTGACAGAATGTAAAGATTTTATCTACTATAGCCTGTGTGTACAGAGCACATTTATCGTCACCTGACACAGTGCCTAGGACCCTTTAAATGCTTCTTCATTCCCTCAAGCACAATTTGCAAAAGCTTCTATCATCTATAAAAAAAAGTAAACTGCTTGTTCGAGTTGTATAAGTAAATATGCCTAATATTTTGTGATATAAGCCAATTTGTGAACAGGTCATAAAACAGAAGTATGCATTTTATAGAATAACTCCAAAGCACAAACAAACAAACTGTAAAAGGTGTTTTACGTCATCATAAAATTCATTCTTTATTTAATATTCACAGATAAAAGCTAACTTGTACAATGCAAAGTATTGTTACTTTCAGATTTCTCACTTTTAACCTTATCATGGAATACAGTTATTTCATTGTAATAATAAGAAGGTTAATTCATCAATAAAATTATTAGAAGCAACTAAAAGACTATAGACCCACAAGGAGAAGATAAAAAATAATTTGTTGAAAATTATGTAGGCAGTTAAAGTTATACCCTTCACCGGCTAGGCTTATGGAAAAACAAACGTCTATACTCTGTGTACTGCTGAAGCTGTCCCATGCCGGCTCTAAGACCAAGAACTGAGTGATCACATAACCACCAATAGCTCAGCTCTCAGTTTGCTCTGAAGGGAGAACAGTGACTATCAGTTACTGCTCTCTGTTCTGATCCTGCAGTGCTCACTGGAGAAGCAGGCGGAGAACGGGCAGGCATAGCTGGCATGGGCATGCTTGGCCCCGACTCTCAGCAGCATGCAGGATCCTTCCCAAGCCTGGCGCAGCTCTGCCCTGTCAGCTGATAGTGGACAATAGCCTCCTATCAGAAGACTTTGGGTCAATAGAGTACAAAAGTAAATGTACTCCTATGACCCACAAGAGAAGTATGGCCAAAAAGCTTTGAACATGTTTTTCTTCTAAATTGTAAAAGATGCAAGCTTTAGAGGCACCTCAGGTCCGTTCTTCAGGCTTTATAATATTCAATGATATAAAGCCTATAGAAGGAATCTAATGGGTCCTGAAAGCTTGCATCTTTAAGAACCTAAGTTAGCTAATAAAGAAAACAAAGGGTATCACTAAAAGTCCAAACCTTCTACAGTGGAACCTCGGATTGCGAGTAACGCGGTTAACGAGCGTTTCGCAATACAAGCACTGTATTTTTAAAAATCGTAACTCGGTTTGCGAGTGTTGTCTCGCAAAACGAGCATGAGTCAGGCCAAAGCGGTGTGCAATACTGCGTTTGGCCTGAGGTGGGGGGGCCATGGAGCTGAGCAGAGCCGAACGTTGCCGATCGTAGCCGTTCGGAAATGCACGGAAAGGCCCGAGGACAGCACGGCAAATCTCGAGAACGAAGTCGTTCCAAGGTTTGCCGAGGTCAGCTGAGGTGTCCTCGGGCCTTTTCGGACGTTTCCGAGGCTCTCCGGCGCCCAACGCCTCTGGCCGCATGCGGTATTGCATGCCATTGAAGTCAATGCGGAACAAATTATTTTCATTTCCATTGACTTCAATGGGGAAACTCGCTTTGATATGCGAGTACTTTGGATTACAAGCATTCTCCTGCTTTCGTCATGGTACAACAACTGTTTTCCATTCACTAAAATGTTTCTTTATAATTCTCCCCAGTCATTTACTTTATTCTGGATCCATTCCATTCCAGTCTTTATTCTCCAAAATATAATACTCTGGCCTGCCACTGTCTTATTATAACAAATAAAAGCATTTTATACCATTCCACCTAATATGTACGGGATAAAAAAACTGGGTTAACCAAAAAGAAAAATGCAATATAAAACAGTGATATTGCTCATAGAAACCAATCAGATTCCAGGTATCATTTTATAGTGCAGTTTAAAATCTGAAAACAAAAATCTGGTTTGTTGCTCCAGAAACTTATTGAACTTCCACCAGGAAAGAAAACTATCACTTCTGCAAAACAGTCTATTATACTATACATCAAGTCTTGGGTATTTATTATTAACTAAGATCTATCAGGACATTAATGATATTGTGGGGGATGTTTGATTACAAAGTCCATGTCATTTATAATGTTTGGAACAAATTAATTGAAATGGATGAGTGATCTACTATTATAGTATGGTTAGTAGTGCAAATAATTCAGTGATTCATTCAAATGTTTGTGATTATTTATAATTTTGCCTAAAATGTATATCTTGGAGAGGGCAAGATCAAGAAGGATTAGAACCCCTGTCATGTTGTATTGCCATCTATCTAGCTGTTGAGGAGGTTTACTCTTACTATTAGTTCTGGTGGCTGTTGTACCAAGGACAAGTAAAGGTAAAATCTCCTAATAGTGGCATCCTGTCTAATGAGTTGTTAGAGGTGGGGGGTTCCCCTCCTTTTGGGGAGATTTACTCTTCTCGTGTCTTTGGTACAGAAAGCAGTAGTAGATCTGTCCACTAGGGACAGAGATTACAAAAAAGGATAAAAATGTTGTAACCGTTCCTATAGAAGACTAGAAAAAAAAGTAGGATTTTTAAAACAGCTTACCTGTAAAATCCTTTTCTTGGAGTACATCACGGGACACAGAGCAGCATAGTCATTACTATGTGGGTTATATAGAATTACCTTCAGGTGCTGGCACTGGCAACTTCAAAAACAGGAAGTACCCTCCCCTATATTAACCCCTCCCATCCGGGAGTACCTCAGTTTTGTAGCAAAGCAATACGTGTCCCCAAAAGAGGGGTGGGAGCTCTGTGTCCCGTGATGTACTCCAAGAAAAGGATTTTACAGGTAAGCGGTTTTAAAAATCCTACTTTCTTGTTCATACATCACGGGACACAGAGCAGCATAGTCATTACTATGTGGGACGTCCCAAAGCAATGCCACATGAGGGGGGGGGGATACACCATACATAAGCTGGGCGCCATCAGGCATGAGGATCTTTTGCGGCCTGCAACACACTGCGCCCAAAGGCGACATCCTCCTGACTTCTAACGTCCACCTGGTAGAACCTAGTAAACGTGTGTACTGAAGACCATGTTGCGGCCTTACAAATTTGCGCCAGGGAGGCCTGGTGATGCACTGCCCATGAAGTTCCAACTGCTCTCGTGGAGTGCGCCCTAACTTTGAACGGAGGCGGTCTACTTCTCAAGCCATAGGCTTGTATTATGACCTGTCGAATCCACTTGGCTAAAGTAGATTTTGATGCTGCCTGACCCTTTCTGGGGCCTTCCGGCAGAACAAACAAAGAATCCGTTCTACGATTCTGAGCAGTGGCTTTTAGATAAGCTTTAACTGCTCTTACTACATCCAAAGAATGCAATAACTTTTCCTCTACCATGCTTGGTTTGGGGAAAAAAGAAGGAAGAACCACATCCTGGTTCAAGTGAAACCTCGCTACCACCTTAGGAAGAAAGGCTGGGTGAGGACGTAATACTACTCTGTCCTTATGGATAACCAGATATGGCTCTTTACAGGACATGGCGGCTAATTCCGACACTCTTCTAGCCGAGCATATGGCTACTAAAAATATCAATTTCCTGGTGAGTAGAACCAAGGAAATGTGCCGCAAAGGTTCAAATGGCTGCTTCTGCAGAACCGACAGAACCAAATTTAGATCCCATGGGCATATGGGAGCCTTAATCGGTGGAATAATACGAGTCACACCTTGCATAAAGGATTTGACAAGTGAATGCATAGCCAGGGGCCTTTGAAATAGTATTGACAAGGCCGAAACCTGGCCCTTGATAGTACTTAAGGCAAACTTCCTGTCTACAGCCCACTGCAGGAAGTCCAGAATTCTGCCTATAACGTACTTACGTGGATGCCATTTTCTGGCCTCGCACCAAGTGATGTACGCCTTCCAAACTCTATAGTAGATCTGCCTGGATACAGGCTTCCTGGCATTGATTATAGTTGATACCACAGAGTTAGAGAGACCTCTCTTCTTTAGGATGTGGGATTCAATAGCCAGGCCGTTAAACTTAGAGTTAGTAAGGAAGGGTGGTATATCGGTCCTTGCGAAAGCAGGTCCGGACGACGTGGAAGGGTCCAAGGACTCCCCACAGACATTTTGATGATCTCCGCGTACCAGGCCCTTCGGGGCCACGCTGGAGCCACCAGGATCACCGGCTTCTTCTCCAACCTGACTCTGCGAAGGAGTCGAGGCAACAATTGTAGCGGAGGGAATGCATATATCAGTCTGAACTGATCCCAAGGGAACACCAGAGCATCCGAGCCGCAAGCGAGGGGATCCCTTGTCCGGGAGACAAATCTGTCCACCTTTGCGTTGAATCTGGATGCTAGCAGATCTACATCCGGTGTTCCCCACCGCTGACATATTGCTCGGAAGACCTCGGGATGAAGGGACCATTCCCCTGGGCATAACTGTTGGCGACTCAGAAAGTCCGCCTTCCAATTCTCCACCCCTGGAATGAAGACAGCTGATATACATGGGACATGCTTTTCTGCCCATTCCAGGATGTGACTTACTTCCCTCTGGGCTGCACGACTCCTGGTGCCCCCCTGATGATTGATATATGCCACTGCTGTGGCATTGTCTGATTGAATTCTGACAGGGGACCCTTGGAGTCTGGATGTCCAGGCTACTAGGGCGTACCGGGCTGCTCGTATCTCTAAGAGATTGATGGGCAGGGTTTTTACTACATTTGACCATCTGCCCTGGAGAGACCATTGCTCCAGTACTGCCCCCCAGCCTATAAGGCTGGCATCTGTAGTGACCACCTTCCAAGATATCGGGCTGAAGGGTTTTCCCTTCTGGAGATTCTGGGGGATCAACCACCAGCAGAGACTCTTCCGAAAGGAAGGGGACAAAGCCATCGGGAAGTCTAGAGCCTGAACTTTTCCGTTCCAGGCTGACAATATGGCCCTTTGTAAATTCCTTGAGTGGAATTGGGCGTATGGCACAGCTTCGAATGATGCTACCATCTTTCCTAGCAGCCTCATGCACAGGCGTATGGACGGCTGTCTTTTTGCACAAAGCAGACGGACCAAGGCCCTCAAAGAGGATACCTTGTCTAGAGGTAAGAAAATCTTATTCTGGTCTGAATCCAGCCGTAGCCCTAGATATACCAGGTTTTTCACTGGCTGTAGGGCTGACTTGTCCAGGTTGATGACCCAACCGTGAGACTCTAGATACTTGATTGTATCGACAATTACCACTTCTAGCTTGGCAACTGAGTGGTCCATCAACAACAGGTCGTCTAGGTATGCCATTATCGTTACACCCCGTGTTCTTAGATCGGCCAACAGTGGGGCCAGAATTTTTGTGAACACTCGTGGTGCTGTGGCCAGACCGAATGGTAAGGCTCTGAACTGAAAATGGCGCCCTTCTACTGCAAAGCGTAGGAATTTTTGATGACCTGGAAAGATGGGAACATGCAAGTAAGCATCTTTGATGTCGATCGAGGCTAACCATTCCTCCCCTTGTAGGGCAGCGGTGACCGATCGGATCGACTCCATCCGGAAAGACCGGACGTTTAGAAATTTGTTTAGACTCTTTAGGTCCAATATGGGTCTTATGTCCCCGTTTGGCTTCGGGACTGTGAAAAGGTTTGAGTAGAAACCCAACCCCCACTCTTCCATAGGAACCTCCATAATTACTCCTTGGAGCAATAGTTGTTCTAACGCCAATAGGAGAGACCCTCTTTTCAGAGGGTCTCTTGGCATGCCTGACCACATAAAATGGGACGGAGGAGACTCTTTTAACTCCAACTTGTATCCCAGAGTTACTGCGGAGAGCACCCATCTGTCTTTGATCGTCTCCCGCCAGGTCTCTGCGAACAACTGAAGTCTTCCCCCCACCCGTTTGAGTGGGGGCAGCCCTTCATAGGCTTGACTTGGAGGCTGGTTTAGTACCTCTTCGGATCCAGGGCTTTTTATTACCCTGTGGCTGTCCCTGATTTTTACCTCCTGAGTTTGACTGAGGAGGCCGTCGGAACTGCTTAGTAGCAGACGTCGCAGGGATAGGAGAGGTAGTCCTCTTAAAAGATGGACCCCTAGACCTCTTTTTACTCGGTAAGAGAGTACTTTTACCACTGGAAATCTTCTGGATATACTTATCCAGGTCTTCGCCAAAAAGGCGTTCCCCATGAAATGGGAAGCTAACTAAGAGCTTCTTACAGGGAGCTTCA
The DNA here is from genome assembly GCA_029206835.1 of Rana muscosa. Taxonomy (NCBI): domain Eukaryota; kingdom Metazoa; phylum Chordata; class Amphibia; order Anura; family Ranidae; genus Rana; species Rana muscosa. The sequence continues at coordinate 574,056,602 of CM055117.1, read as the reverse complement.
GCAGACCAGTTTTTGAGCCACAGAAGCCTACGCATATGTACCAAAGACAGCGGGAGGCGGGAGGCCTGATGGATAGAATCCTTGATGGCGTCAACCGCAAAGCATAATGCTCTAGGCAGATCAGCCAGAGCCTGGGCCTGCTGGTCTGGCAAATCCCTCAGGACCATTTTCATTTGATCCTTTAAAGCTTGGCAGACCCCAATAGCTGCCACTGCTGGCTGTGTAACAGCCCCTGCTGTGGAAAAAGCAGATTTTAATAAAGATTCCAATTTTTTATCCACTGGATCTTTGAACATTATCTACTGGACATGTCAGTGATTTGTTCACAGAAGAGATGGCTGCATCCACCGTAGGAACATTCCATCTCTGGGTGAACTTTTCCTCCATGGGATAGATCACCGGAAACCTTTTAGGCGGAACAAATAGTTTATCAGGATGTTCCCAGTCCTGGTATATAAGTCCTTCCAATAATGGATGTATTGGAAAGGAGCAATTAACCTGGGGAGCTTTTAGCGACCCCAATGAGGAGACAGCAGTAGTTGATGGTTCAACAAGAGGCATTTTAAATGCAGATCGAACCATGTCAGTTAGGGTCTGGACCCACAATCTTTCAGTCTGTGATGCTGAAAATGGTTCATCTACTGTCGATTCCTCAAAAACAGAGCTAACCTCCTCCTGATCCCCTTCAGGTAGGTCGGTCCCTTCCTGGGACTGTTGCTCTGCCAACAGGCACTCTAATGGAGGTGATGGAGATCTGGCGCGCTTTCTTTCCTGTAGAGAAGAAGCGATCAATGCAGCCAATCTCTGCTCCAATCCCTCCAGAGTTGAGGAAAAAACCTCCTCTGTTATATATGCAGGAGCAGGTGGACTGAGGACAGCCGCAGTACCTGGCACTCCCGGGGGTTCCTTATGGGTATTAACCTCTGATTTCTCAGGGGAGGAGGGTGCAGATGACTGCTCCAGATCCTCAGAGCCCGATGGAGACCCCCTACACTTCCTGAGAGGTATATCTCGGAGTTTTTTAGGCGGCATATTCCTTAGTTCAAAGCTGAGGTATTCCAGCCGCAATACACCCCTTACTGAAATAGTCTAATGCAATTTGCTGCTATGTACATCAGTGGGTGTCTACTAATGCGTCTTTCTGGGGATGCCTGTATCAACCGCCCGCTGTAAGCCCCTATACCATGCTACCAGCTCCTTTTCATGCTCTGTGTCCATAGCAAGCAGCGTGGACTGAGTCCTTTTATCTTGCTGGGACGCCCGCACATGCGCAGAAGCGCTGGGCGCACAGAGCGCGTCATCCGCCAGGCTCCGCCCCCTTTTTTGAAGCTAAACCTTATAAAAGGAAAGCATGTGTGCGCGCGCGCGTGCACGTGTGTGCTCTTGGCGCCATGTAGGGAGAGGAGCCAGGGTCCCTGTTTCACCAGGACTCGGGGATGGAAGGAAACTACTTGGCAGCATGACAGAGGAATGCAGCTTCCCTGATAGAGAGCTCACTCATCTGCCTGGACTTTCACCATGGAAGGAATAGTCCCAAGAAAAAAGACGTTCCACAGCGGCCTCTAGTGGACAAACACAGGTACCGCACTTTTGTCTTTTTTTTTTTAAAACCTCCTTTATGAAAAAACATTTCCAGGTTTACAGTTTTTTTAAAACTTCCCTTATGAAAAAACATTTCTAGGATTTCTTAGGCATATACAGCTATTAGCGGGAATACCCTTTAGGTAACAGGCAGAAAGACATATTAGGCTTGGGGGTCCCCTCAATAGAACCAAGTTCCTGAGGGGCCCCCACTTACCTTTTCCCCGCCGCAGGACTTTGTTTGGTCCACAGAAGCCCAAACTTCACCTCTCACGGCAGGCATTGTACTAGACCTTCAGGGACCGGGTTCCCAAGGATTCCACTCCCCTGGACCTGTATAGCACCCTGCACAGATAGCCTCTTGGTTTTGGGTATGACCAGAGCTCTGGATCCCAGGGTCCAGCCATCCTAAGAGAGGCATTACAGGCAAAACCCTGCTCTTCTCTGCAAGGCCCGGGTACCGACCGTTTAGCTATGAAGCTTTTTTGGTCGGATCCGGAATAGCTTGCTAAGGCCCAGAGAACCTGTACACAAGCCCAGATGAATACATGTTAACCTTGGCCAACACCTTAGACACTGGCAAAAAACTGAGGTACTCCCGGATGGGAGGGGCTTATATAGGGGAGGGTACTTCCTGTTTTGGAAGTTGCCAGTGCCAGCACCTGAAGGTAATTCTATATAACCCACATAGTAATGACTATGCTGCTCTGTGTCCCGTGATGTATGAACAAGAAAGACTAGTTTTAACTGTAGTTCTATCTTATGCTGTATAAGAATGCAATTTTAATACAACACACCAGTTTACTCCTCAGCTCTTTACATATTACATTACCTATGTTGTTAGAAAAAGATTCCATGTGACTAGTAATAATTGAAATGTTATCTATACCTGGAAATCCCACAAAAATACATTTCGTGCAACTAAAATGAGGAATTATATGTCAAACTAAACAAAGTTATCAGAGGTGTCCATTTGGTTAGCTTTAATACGTTCACACTTAAGAGTATGTATGTCATCCATAAATATTGTATTTACCATGCAAAATCTTTAAAATTGCCCAATCTAATCTTTGAGTACTTGAAAAGACCAGGAAGAATATGAGTATATTAAGATTTCTCTTTGATGGTGGAATGCATATCAGTGTAAGAGATTTTTATGTCAATAGCTCAATCTGTAGTTATTTGAGTTACTACTTAAAAAAAACAAAACACTCCACCCCTTGATAATCTAAAATGAATAAAACAAAATGGAGACACAATAGTCACCCCCATGTGTGTCAACTGGGAATCATAAGCACAGCTTTGTATAGCTAAACACACAAGATTCTGATGCATTTGCTATTAAATTCAGTACAGTAATATCACACATAATGTGCATTTCCCATTAAATTATATCTCCGAATAAATATATATGTCAGGGTCACCAGTGTATGTCATGCCACTGCAGAAAACACAGGCAGGTAGAAGTCACATTTAGATTGTCTCAGTTCTAATAGTGTTTAAAGCATATCCTAATAACTACGGTAATCAGTGATGCCAAATAAAGACTAAAAGGAATGCACTGCATTTCTTACTTCCAACCTAATGTCCTATGCAAATGATGAACTCCAACATATACAGTCTAATAAGAAAAAGCTTGAAGAGAAGAAGGAAACACATTATACATTAAATTACTTGAAAATTTGAAAAGTAAGTATGAAAAATTTTCTCTTCCATTTTTTTATGCTATAGAAGTCCTGATGGGAACAGGCTGAGCGGTTGACTTTCGTTGCTTGGCAGAGTCGTCCTGTAACCGTCAAAGTTGCGTGGAATGCTACCACTGGTAGATCCAGAGCTGTTACTTAGTGTCTCTATGCTTCCGTCTCGCTGTAGTTCTGAAATAATACAATAAAAAAGATTATAAATATACGACAGAAATATGAATAACATTTTCTCACTGCAACAAACAACATTAAAGTCACAATAAACAAAATCCTTATTCTACAAAAATAGTCCATATACACCAACTACTTTTGTTCAACTAAACTTCTATTTGGAACAAGCAGTGTACATTCCTTGCAGTCATGGGGTGGATTTACTAAGGGCAATTAGACCGTGCACTTTGCAAGCACAGCTGCACTCATTTTCCCTAGATCTAAGTGAATGTGGTGACGCTTCACTTTGTAAACAATACCCAATCAGGTGCAAGGAGAAAAACTACATTTTTGCTTGCACATGATTGGATGATGGAAATCAACTGAGCTTTACCACATTTACTAAGCTCTGGGAAAAATGAGTGCAACTACACTTGCAATGTGTGCAGTCTATTTACCTTTAGTAAATCCATCCCTATGTGTACAGTACCTACTCTATACAAACTACACATTCCATAGTCCATAGCTTATCTCAGGGATATGCAATTAGCGGACCTCCAGCTGTTGCAGAACTACAAGTCCCATGAGGCATAGCAAAACTCTGACAGCTACAAGCAAGACACCCAGAGGCATGATGGGACTTGTAGTTTTGCAACAGCTGGAGGTCCGCTAATTGCTTATACCTGGCCTATCTCAATACTGAACAGGAGAGGGTGGCTATGTTCTCAGATACTGTGGGACCATGGAGAATGAATTTAGCCACCCTCTAATAGGAAGGCAGATCACGGCAGCAAAATAAACAAATCTGGAGATCTGGAAAAGGCTGAGTGAGGGCAATAAAAGGTGTTTTTTTTTTTTTTACCCATACCAAAGATCTGCCTATGCAGACAAAAAACATCTGTAGAAAAAAAAGTGTGCTGCTTTGTTGAAAATTGAACAATCCCCTTGCTTATAGGTGTAGGCCATTTATGTACCTCATGAAGCCTAACTGGAAAACTCCCTGGACATTGCTAAACACATTGCTAAGAGAGGCCCAGCTGTTACTGTTCACCTTCACTATCACAGGAGTTTGCTTTCTGATTCAGACCCCCTAACACGTGCTTTCCCCTAATGCATTCGTTTTTTGATTTTATTAAGCTTTTTTTCCCCCCTCTGTTTTCATCTGGTGATCTGGCCAGTAACACACCTCCTGTATTACAGTGCCCTCACTCTGGATAATAGAGCAAGGGGGGCACCTTTGAAAAGAAGCATTGTCAGTCTGGGGGGGGGGGGGGAGGGGAGTGTTGGATGTACACTATATTGTCAAAAGTATTGTGACACCTGCCTTTACACGCACATGAACTGTAATGGCATCCCAGTCTTAGTCCGTAGGGTTCAATATTGAGTTGGCACACCCTTTGCAGCTATAACAGCTTCAACTCTTCTGGGAAGGCTGTCCACAAGGTTTAGGGGTGTGTCTATGGGAATTTTTCACCATTCTTCCAGAAGCGCATTTGTGAGGTCAGGCACTGATGTTGGACAAGAAGGCCTGGCTCACAATCTTTGCTCTAATTCATCCCAAATGTGTTCTATTGGGTTGAGGTGAGGTGCAGGCCAGTCAAGTTCCTCCACCCCAAACTCGCTCATCCATGTCTTTATGGACCTTGGTTTGTGCTCTGGTGTGCAGTCATGTTGGAACAGGAAGGGGCCATCTCCAAACTGTTCCCACAAAGTTGGGAGCATGAAATTGTCCAAAATGTCTTGGTATGCTGACGCCTTAAGTGTTCCCTTTACTGGAACTAAGAGGCCAAGCCTGACTCCTGAAAAACAAAAGCTGCAAAGAGTGGGACAACGCAATATTGAACCCTATGGACTAAGACTGGGATGCTATTAAAGTTTATGTGTGTGTAAAGGCAGGCGTCCCAATACTTTTGACAATATAGTGTACCTGCAGATTTAACCACTTAAGGACCGGCCACGGCATATATACGTCGGCAGAATGGCACATACAGGCATATCTGTACGTTCCCTTTAACTGCCTGCCGTGTGGTCGCGCGCGCTCACGATCCTGCCGGAATACCAGTGAGTCGGACCACGGGTCCCGCGGACTCGATCGCCACGGGGATCCCCGCGATCGTCTCACGGAGGGATGGAGCGGGGAGATGTTAGTGTAAACTCAACATCTCTCTGCTCGCCTACTGACACTGTTACTGATCTCCGTTCTGTGTAATCAGAGCGGATATCGGTGACGTGTCACTCGTAGCCACGCCCCCTCACTCCCTTAGGCACACTTAAACCCTTCAGCGCCCCCTACAGGTTAACTCCTTCACTGCCAGTGTCATTTTTACAGTAACCAGTGCATTTTTATAGCACTGATCGCTGTAAAAATGACAATAGTGTCAAAAGTGTCCGATATGTCCGCCATAATGTCGCAGTCACAATAAAAGTCGCTGATCGCCTCCATTACTACAAAAAAAATATTAATAAAAATGCTATAAAACGACCCCCTATTTTGTAGACGCTGTAACTTTTGCGCAAACCAATCAAAAAACGCTTATTGCATTTTTTTTTACCAAAAATATGTAGAACAATACGTATCGGCCTAAACTGAGGAAAAAAAAAATTTTTATATATTTTTGGGGGATATTTATTACAGCAAAAAGTAAAAAATATTGCATTTTTGTTAAAATTGTCGCTCTACTTTTGTTTATAGCGCAAAAAATAAAAACCGCAGAGCTGATCAAATACCACCAAAAGAAAGCTCTATTTGTGGGGGAAAAAACGACGCCAATTTTGTTTGGGAGCCACGTCACACGGCCGCACAATTGTCAGTTAAAGCGACGCAGTGACGAATCGCAAAAAGTGGCTTGGTCCTTAACCAGCCAAAATATTCTGGGGCTTAAAGTGGTTAAATAGGCTTACATATTGAAGCCAAACTCCAGCTAACACTTTATAGGCAGTCACAGCAAAGAGTTTTTTGTCTTTTTGGGATAAAGGTTTTACATAAATGAATAAAAGTTGATCATTGTAAGCACCCTTGTCAGCGATAAATTGTTTGTCTCGACACTGTAAGTGATACATTCTGCTGGAGAGCTTGTTCTTTTGAAAAACAACAGACTTACAGGCTGGATCACCAGGTGAAAATAGAAGAAAGAAAGAACACAAATGCAGCCAACACATTTAAGAAATGGTAAGCTGCAATATAATAAATGTTTGATTTTAGATTTAATACCAGTTTAATATGAAGACAGGTACTGGATTAGCAAAATGTACAGGTGATCTTTACTAAATCAATAAGGAAAGTCAAGCACCAGGAAAACAATAGTAAAGTCGTTAATATAGAGCTTGACCCACAGCATAATAATTATTAATATTATAAAACAGAGTTTACAATCTACATGTTCTTCTAAAAATCAAAGAAAAGCAGATGAGATATAGAGACAAACAGGTTAAAAAATGACATACAGACAAGCTTGTTTTGCACTGTTAGTACTAAAATGACCCTGTTCAGTCTGCAGAGGGTTTGTTTGGTATGCTAATGTACAGTGGAACCTTGGATTATGAGCATAATCCGTTCCAGCAGAATACTCGTAATCCAAAATACTTGCATATCAAAGTGAGTTTCCCCACTGAAGTCAATGGAAACAAAAATAATTTGTTCCACATTCACTTCAATAGCATGCAATTCCGCATGTAGCCAGAGGTGGGGGGGCACCGGAGAGCAACGGAGACACTCGGAAAGGCCAAAGGACACCTCGGCTGAACTCGGAAAACATCGAAAAGGCTCCGGAACGGAGTATTTCCGAGATTTTCTGAGCATTTCCTTTCGGCTCCGGCGCCCCCCCACCTCAGGCCAAACGTGGTATTGCACACTGCTTTGGCCTGAATCCTGCTCGTTTTGCAAGACAACACTCGCAAACAGGATTTTTAAAAATACAGTACTCGTATTGCGTAACGCTCGTTAACTGTGTTACTCGCAATCCGAGGTTCCACTGTATTAGTATAGAAAGGAATACCTGGAATTATTCAAAATAACCACTGTATAGTTTTTGTGTGTGATATTGCTGAGTTTGCACCTTCATTTGACAAGTATAACATGCAAGAGACTAACATAAACTAAGAGTATGGGCGGCACAGTGGTGTAGTGGGTAGCACTCTCGCCTAGCAGTAAAAAGTGTCGCTGGTTCGAATCCAAACCACGACACTACCTGCCTGGAGTTTGCATGTTCTCCCTGTGCTTGCGTGGGTTTCCTCCGGGTACTCCGGTTTCCTCCCACACTCCAAAGACATGCTGGTAGGTTAATTGGCTTCTGTCTAAATTGGCCCTAGTATATGAATGTGAGTTAGGGACCTTAGATTGTAAGCTCCTTGAGGGTAGGGAACGATGTGAATGTACAATGTATATGTAAAGCGCTGCGTAAATTGATGGCGCTATATAAGTACCTAAATAATAATCATAATGAAACGTGCATTCTATGTTAAAAACGTTCAGTGGGCTGCGCCTCCTTTCTATGTGGCGTACGGTTGTGAACTCTGCGCTACCACTATACAAACTTACCTACCTTAATCGGAATTGCCCCAACAAATTTGATAAAATATGGTCGGGATGGATAGATGCCTGGGGTGAAGGACCCCTGGGGGACGCACGGGATGGGGTGGCTGGGGATGCACCACAGCCCTGAATCCATAGATTGGTTTTCCTGTGAGTCGATGACCAGTTCTGTTATGTTATGCATCCAGTTACTTGAAGTTCCTTCTCTTCCCTCCCTCCCTCCCCCCTTCCCCCCCTCCTCTCTCCCTCTCCCCCTAAATCGACCATTCTGACTTAATATGTTGTAATGTATACCTCCTGACCTAACATTGGAAGCTCCTTGGACCTTATTCTCACCCATCCTGTGGTCAATACTGTTGTTGTTTTCTAAGTTACTGACTGTTGTCCTTCATGTAAAGGAATGTGTGTTTGCATCGCTTGTACTGTAAAGATCTAAATAAAAAAAAATGTTTCTTCTTGTAAAAAAAAAAAAAAACGTTCAGTGGATTCCCTGCTGCTATCCTTTGTGTGTAAAGCCATATTCCAACTCCACAGTCAGGGGGAACGTCAGGCCCGGTTCACATAGGGGCGACTCCTCAGGCGACTTGGTCGTCTGAGGAGTCGCGTCCCGGTCTGTGCTATGGAACCATTCTAAGAGGAGCGACCTGAGTCGCTCCGACTTAGAAAAAGGTTCCTGTACTACTTTTGGGGGCGACGCAGGGCGACTTGCATTGACTTCTATACAGAAGTCATTATGCAAATCGCCTCAGCGGGCGTCTCAAGTAGTCTTGAGATTGCGCCGCCGAGGTCGCCCCCGAAGTCGTGCCGCTCCTGTGTGAACCGGGCCTTACATTTATATGAAGTAAATATTATATAAACATGTTGGGGCTTAGCAAGTTGTTTTTTTTTTGGTTAAAATGGTTAAGAATTTTTAAACTATAGCTATCTTTAATAGGTTTAAAATATAAAATGGGTATTTTACAGTTAAATTCCTTCAACCACTTCAGCTCTGGAAGGTTTACCCCCTTAATGACCAGGCCATTTTTTTTTTTGCGATACGGCACTGCATTACTTTAACTGACAATTGCTCGGCCATGTGATGCTGTACCCAAATAAAATTGATGTCCTTTTTTTCTCACAAATATAGCTTTCTTTTGGTGGTATTTGATCACCTCTGCGGTTTTTATTTTTTGCTCTATAAACAAAAAAATACAACAATTTTGTTAAAAAAAACAACATTATTTACTTTCTGCTATAAAACACACCCATTAAAAAAAAATTAAATTTCTTCATACATTTAGGCCAATATGTATTCTGCTACATGTTTTTGTTAACTGTATATTGATCGGTTTGTGCATAAGTTATAGCATCTACAAACTATGGGATAGATTTATGGATTGTTTTCTTTTTACTAGTAATGGCGGCGATCTGCGATTTTTAGCAAGACTGCGACATTGCGGTAGACAAATCGGACACTGATGCCCTGTACACACGTTCGAATTTCCGATGGGAGCTTTTCATTGGATATTTCGACCGCGTGTATGCCCAATCTGACTTTTTCCGTCCGAAATTCCGTTCGTCTGTATGGAATTCGGCCGGAAAAAAAACACGCATGCTCTGAAACAATTCGACGCATGTTCGGAAGTATTGAACTTCTTTTTCTCGCCTCCCTGTAGTGTTGTACGTCACCGCGCTCTTAACGCTCGAAAGTTCAGAGAAGTTTTGTGTGCCCGTGTGTATGCAAGCCAAGCTTGAGTGGAAGTCCGTCGGAAAAACCATCCAACTTTTTTCCGACGGAAATTCCGCTCGTGTGTAGAGGGCATAAGTGACACTTTTTGGGGACCAGTGACACCAATACAGTGATCAGTGCTAAAAAATATGCACTGTCACTGTATTAATCACATTGGCAGGAGAGGGGTTAACATCAGGGGCGATCAAAGAGTTAAATGTGCTCCTAGGGAGTGCTTTCTAACTGTGGGGGGGGGGGGGTTGGCTGTGAGAAGACAGAGATCTGTGTTACTGCTTAGCAGAAACACACAAGATCTCTGTCTCCCCTACTAGCAGAACGGCAATCTGCCTTGTTTATATAGGCGACGATCGGACCCGCTGTTCGGCTCCCGCTGTGTCCACTCACAGTGGAAAGTATGTGATCTGGTGCAGAGCGGCCGCCCTGCCGCAGTAAATCTGCATGGGGCAGTTGTGAACCAGTTAAAATACTTAATATGTGCATGCTTTTCCCAACTCTGTTTTGTTTTTCCTCATTTTTATTGCATAATGTCTGTAGAAATTGTTTTCTAATAAAGTGTATAGAGCAAAAATGATCTTCTTTAGCTTTGGATAGAGTAGGAAAAGGTTAAAATCCCTGTTATTTTTTTTTTATGTCCGTTGGGTAGATTTCACCATACTTCCTGTCCTGGAGATTCAAAAGAAAGTTAGAGGAAGTCTCTAAAATATTACATACATCCGCTCTTAAGATGGCCATACAGTACATCATTAGAATTTTGTACAGAATTTGGCATTTTAAGAAACTTTGTTCAGTTTTATAATTGTTAGTGGGGTCAAATCGATGTTCACTTTTGACCACAGTGATGAGAACAGAGCAGAGCAGAATGGAAAAAAATTCTCAAAATAACAAATTTCTAAGACCCGGTTCACACTGGGGCGGCACGACTTTGGGGGCGACTCGGCAAGGCGATCTCAAGACGACTTCAGAGGTGACTTGCAAAATGACTTCTGTATTGAAGTCAATGCAAGTCGCCCCGAGTCGCCCCCAAAGTAGTACAGGAACCTTTTTCTAAGTCGGAGCGACTTGAGTCGCTCCTATTAGAACGGTTCCATTGAACAGAGCGGGACGCGACTTGTCAGGCGGCTGAGTCGCCCCTGTGTGAACCGGGTCTAACAGTGCATTTGTTTTTTTGGTCATTAAGGTCCATTAATTCCAAAATCTAATTTTGAAGTACTTTCAAATGAAATTGGTCAAGTCATGGAATGTACATCAAATGTTTATTCCAAAGTCACCTAGAGTATGGCTAGCTAGACTTGTCACCAGAAGAAGTGTCCCTTTGTACAAATTCAAATTTTTGTAACAATGCTGACATTTTTGATTTCCTGTCACTTTTTGCCTCGTTAACAATGGTCACCAGGACAAATAGAGAGGGCGAATCTCACAGACCATGATAAAAAGACAACAGTTCTGATTCTTCCCCATTCCATTCAACACAAACAAAAATGTTCTTGCTATACATGCATTTTAAGTGTTTTATTTTAAATCTTTGTATTTGCAGGATTTTATCTATTTCCTTTAAGTAGTTCCATGCTTGACTCACACTTAGCTGTTCAGCAAATGTTAACTTTCAAAGTTTATGGAGCCACATCACATTTCCTGTGTACAAACATTTATACTGGTAATATTTAATCTTACTGGAAATCTCCTTTTCCCAAGAAATGCGCGTTTTGGAAAGTATTTCCGCCTAATAGACCCTTATCAAGAGATCATTTGTTGACTCCCGGCTCCAGGCCACTATAAAGACAAGAGTGTAGACACTGGTCCTGGGCGTGGGATATTGTGTCACACCTACAATTTGCCACTTGCAAACTATTTCAGTCTCTGGCTTTATTGCTCACACTTTACAAATTCTAGGCGTGGATTGCAAAGAACGCAAACAGCAAGAGACGAAAGTGGTTATACATTTATAATCCTTAAAGTAACATTGCCTGACGTTTACTTAGTAATGTGTTTCAAGTCATCACAATCAGGGCTGCTCTGCTTTGAGACGGAGCATTTATTCTGAATGGAATATAAATATAATGGTATTTAAATCATTATGTCTAATCTCCCCATCTCTCTTTCTGTGTGGAGACTGTACAGGCAATTATAAAATAAACTTCTCTCTTGCACAGGAAAAAAATCTTAGTATTTTCAGAAATGGTAATGAAATATACAGACATATGAAAAAATGTATACACTTTAGCTAAAAGTCTTGGTGTAAGTAAGTTATGACAGTGAAGTCAGCTTGTAAGTAATTTTTGGATGTGATTTTTACCTGCTTGCTGGGCCATATATTATGATATTGAAGTGTGTCTAAATCCCATTTTTTTTTAGTTATGTAGCGACCTCACCTCTCACTCCCTCTTTCTCTTCTCGGTCAATGGCTCTCGTCTAGGGGACCAGGGAGGAGAGTGTGGCGCACCACCAGCTCATATCCTCTTGTGTGCAGAGGTGTGAGCTATAACCTTTTACCTTTGGTCCTGTGTCCCCGTCCAGAGCCAAAACTTCCCTTGAGGAAGACTCCCACCCTCCACGCAGGTGGAGGTAGGACCCTTTAGCTCCCAGAAAGTCAAGTTCCACACCACTGAAAGTCCAACACTTATCTATTCTTCAGAGCAATAAATAGTCCTTTGAGAGCGACTGGTCAGACACAGAACAGTTCAGAACAAAGTGGGAAGGAGGTCCAGGCACAATCCTATCAATGAAATAAAACTGTTGGGATTTCACAACAGTTATGGCGCACAGTCGCTGCCACCGACCGTGAGGTTGGTCCCTGCCACGAACCAGGTGAAATAAGGTCCCTGCCACGGACCATAATTGTTGGGTCTCTGCCACCGACCTGATTCACGTTGGGTCCCTGCCACAGACAATGAAAACGTGGACTACCTTCAAAAAGTCGCGACCCCTGTCAGGGAGAAGACATCCATCCGGACGGTCACAAGAGGCCCCACTGTCACCAAATTGCTGCAATGGGTCTTCGGGAAGGGTAACCTCTGTGGTCCCCCTCTTCCTAGATTCAGGTTCCCTCACTCGGTGGACCCCTAGGATTCCTTGATCCCTCGCGGAACCCAGTTGAAGGTACTGGGCCCCAGGCCTTCTCAAGCACTACCTCACCCCCAGGCCGAAGGTGCCCGGGATGGCATTCAATCCCCTACACTCAGGCCAAGGGCACCTGGGTGCGGACGAACCGGAACAGCAGCCCCAGGCTGAAGGTGCCTGGGACTCCGACCACGTGTGGAAGATGGCATCCCCTTTTATACCCCCTCCCAGCAGGCACAGCGGGTTCCCAGCCCCGCCGTACCACCACCGAGAGGGGAAACAAAAAGGCACAACCTTACAACGATGGTTCAACCCCAGTCTATGGCGACAGCGCCACTTATAGACTGCAGGGAACTAGGCACCATTGATCTCCTCCGCAGGAAAATATAGTCCATAGACCCTAACAATAGTGCATCTGAGCCTGATTACACTCAGTTAATATAACTGTAGCGGGGTGTTACATTTAGGGGGCAGGTGTCTGTCAGGTTTTACTGTTGTCCAGGACTTCATTGGAGAGGGTTTCCTCTCATGGACAAAGGTGTTAGCATTCCTCAACTTAACTTCAAAAATCATTTTAATTGTGACAAAGGGAGCCATGTTCAATTTCGATGTGTGGATGCACATTAAAGCAGAGTTCCACACAAAAGAGGAACTTCAGCTTTAAGTACTCCTTGCCCCCTTACATGCCAACATTTGGCATGTAAGTTTTTTGGGGGGGGAGTGGGTACCTGGTTTTTACAGGTACTTCCTGTCCCACTTCCGTCTTCTGGCCACCTAGGTAACTCCTCCTCTCCCCCTAGGTGGCCCCTCCCTCTCTGCAATCTTCTGGGACACGTCACAGGTCCCAGAAGATTGCCTGGCCACTAGGAGAGCGCAGCACGACTCCAGCATGCGCAGTTCACACCCAGCCGGGTGCCCACAGTTGCTATGACGGCGCCGTGGAGAAGAAGGGAGATGAGCAAGTGTCTATTAAAAGTCATCAGCTACACTTTTTGTAGCTGCTGACTTTGAATAAACTGAAAACAAGTGGTACTCCGCTTTAAGGACCCATAGGAAATTAATAGATGCATATAAAAAAATAAAAAATAAAACATGTATGAAATGTTGTCAATGTAAGATAGCATATGAAAATACACAGGGGTAAAAGGGAACTAATGATTTTGAGTAATTTAAAAATACATACATTACAAAGTGTTCCCAATGCACTACGGGTTGGGGAGCTGTCTGTGAGTAAAATATCAGCTTGAGCCACTGGAGTATGTAAACAACAGTATTTATGCTTTTGTTTTTTGTTTCAAAGTGTTGTAGCCTATAGCAGGCTAAAAGAAACCCTAAAATATTAACATACCATATATTACATTTACCCAATTATTAAAACATATTTTTAAAATGTAATCTTTTCAGTTACAACAATAATAAGCACATAAAATTCAAATATTTCAAAATCAATAACCAAGGATTGCACATGAATGTGAGATGCAGGAGACCTAAATACTGTGGAAATTAGACTACACTCAATTTCTATGCTCCTCACAAGCAAACTGCCAAATTTTACAACCCCGCTGCAGAGGAAACATAGGTGATTTAGCGTGGATAAATATACAGAGGAAATGCAAGCAGTTCAAATTGGTCTTTGTGATCAAAGTAGACAATGAGATTGCTATCAGTAATGCTAGCATGCATATACATATATGAATATAAAGTAGATAGTGGGAAGCATGGGTATGTACAGTATGACTATACATACTGTAGAACTGCTAGAACAACATTACTAGATACACATAGGGTCCCTGTATCAATTTTAATATAGTCTCTTATATCATTTATTTATTTTAATACATATTGTGGTTTTGGCTTATAGTATTTTGTAGTGGTTCTGTATTTGTTGCATATATTCACTAAAAAAGCACTAGATTTTTTGTTAATGAAATATGTAACAATCTTTCAAACAACAAAGATATTTATCATTTATGTTTAAGCACCCAGAGGACCATTGTTTTGCTTGAGGGTGATTAGACTTCCTCTGAAACCTATAGCACCCTATGTTTTCACCTGCTCAGGTCAACTGTAATGTTGTATTGAAAATAACATTCTGCTCTCATTATTCTGCTGTTTTTATGCATTGTATTCATATGATTTTACCGACTTCTAACATTTATCGGTTTCTTATAGTATAGAATGTGTATTTGGCACTTAAAGAACATGTACAGGTGGAAGCTTTTTCTAGCAATTGCAGTGGAGGCCACTTTGAGGCTGGGTTCACACTAGTGTGACACGGCATCTGTCCTACTTTGGATCCGACTTTGCCCTGCGACATGAAGCCGACATATGTCCGACTTTCAATGAACGGGGATCCGACTTGGATCCCCGCCAATATCAGGCACTGTGTTCGGTATGAATCTTGAGGGGGAACTCCAGGCCAAATTTTAAAGAAATAACTGGCATGGGTTCCCCCTCCAGGAGCATACCAGGCCCTTGGGTCTGGTCTGGATTTGAAGGGGAACCCCTACGCCAAAAAAACGGCGTGGGGGTCCCCCCAAAATCCAAACCAGACCCTTATCCGAGCACACAACCTGGCAGGCCGCAGGGGAAGAGGGGGGGACGAGAGAGCGGCTCCCCTCCCTCCTGAACCGTACCAGGCCGCATGCCCTCAACATGGGGGGTTTGGTGCTCTGGGGCAGGGGGGCGACCTGCGGCCCCCCACCCCAGAGCACCCTGCCCCCATGTTGATGAGGACAGGGCCTCTTCCCGACAACCCTGGCCGTTGGTTGTCGGGGTCTGCGGGCGGGGGGCTTATCGGAATCCGGGAGCCCCCTTCAATAAAGGGGCCCCCGGATCCCGGCCCCCCACCCTATGTGAATGAGTATGGGGTACATCGTACCCCTACCCATTCACCTGGTGGAAAAAAATTGCAATAAAAAAACCACACAGCTTTTTAAAGTATTTTATTGCACAGCTCCGGGGGTCTTCTTCCGACTTCGGGGGTCTCCGGTGTCGTCGCCGCACTCTCCGGTTCTTTCTTCTGCCGGGCCACCGCTAACTTCTTTAGCTCTTTTGATAGCGGAGGCCCGGTCTTCTCCGTCGCCTTCTTCTTCTCCCGCTCTCCGGTTCTTCTCCCGCTTCTTTCTTCTGCCGGCCCCTCCACTAACTTCTTTAGCTCTTTTGCTAGTGGAGGGGCCGGTCTTCCCGTCGCCGTCTTCTTCTTCTCTCTTCTCCTCCTCGATGTTGACGCGTCGCTTCCTCCCGCTGTAATACTGGCTGTTCCCTCCGCTCCGCTCCGCATTAATATAGGCTTCTCATGACGTCACAGTCACATGTTCCGAGGCACATGGCCCCGGAGCATGTGACTGTGACGTCATGGGAACATGTGACTGACGTCATGAGAAGCCTATATTAATGCGGAGCGGAGCGAACAGCCAGTATTACAGCGGGAGGAAGCGACGCGTCAACTTCGAGGAGGAGAAGAGAGAAGAAGAAGAAGACGGCGACGGGAAGACCGGCCCCTCCACTAGCAAAAGAGCCAAAGAAGTTAGTGGAGGGGCCGGCAGAAGAAAGAAGCGGGAGAAGAACCGGAGAGTGGGAGAAGAAGAAGGCGATGGAGAAGACCGGGCCTCCGCTAGCAAAAGAGCTAAAGAAGTTAGCGGTGGCCCGGCAGAAGAAAGAACCGGAGAGCGCGGCGACGACACCGGAGACCCCCGAAGTCGGAAGAAGACCCCCGGAGCTGTGCAATAAAGTACTTTAAAAAGCTGTGTGGTTTTTTTATTGCAATTTTTTTCCACCAGGTGAATGGGTAGGGGTACGATGTACCCCATACTCATTCACATAGGGTGGGGGGGCCGGGATCCGGGGGCCCCTTTATTGAAGGGGGCTCCCGGATTCCGATAAGCCCCCCGCCCGCAGACCCCGACAACCAACGGCCAGGGTTGTCGGGAAGAGGCCCTGTCCTCATCAACATGGGGGTAGGGTGCTCTGGGGTGGGGGGGCCGCAGGTCGCCCCCTGCCCCAGAGCACCAAACCCCCCATGTTCAGGGCATGCGGCCTGGTACGGTTCAGGAGGGAGGGGGGGCCGCTCTCTCATCCCCCCCTCTTCCCCTGCGGCCTGCCAGGTTGTGTGCTCAGATAAGGGTCTGGTTTGGATTTTGGGGGGACCCCCACGCCGTTTTTTTGGCGTAGGGGTTCCCCTTCAAATCCAGACCAGACCCAAGGGCCTGATATGCTCCTGGAGGGGGAACCAATGCCGGTTTTTTATTTAAAATTTGGCCTGGAGTTCCCCCTCAAGAGCAGCACAGCACAAGTCGCATGCCAAAGTCGGATCATGCAAGACTGCGGTCTGACTTTGATCCGACTTCAATGATAGTCAATGGGCTGAAGTCGGATCAAAGTCGGACCAAAGTAGTACAGGGAGCATTCTCAAAGTCAGACCGACATGTGTCGGACCAGTTAAGACGGCTCCCATAGGGAAACATTGATTTTCACACATCATGCGACATGAGCTCCCAATGTCGGAGCGTTTGTCGCCCCAGTGTGAACCAGGCCTCACTTGTGCATGTCCAAAAAAAGTGTGCAGTGAAGTGTTCCGGTGTTCTGTCGAGAAGTGCCCCTCCATCGAATAGTGCCCGGGACGAACAGCGCATGCGCCATACGTCATAGCACAACAGCTGATTCGCCGATCAGCTGGGCTGACGTAACCATGGCGCATGCGCACTTCGTAGGAGGTATCTCTCGATGGGAGATACCATTTCAAAGGCACAATTTAAGCCTATACAAACAGCAGGGGGAGACTGTAGTTCTCAGATTGTGCATCGCTGCTGCTGCTGGAGGGTGGCTAGTGGCTGTGTTGAAGGCCTGGTTTTGTCTGTGTTGCAAGCCGCCCTTTTACACAGGCAAAACCAGCCATTCAACACAGCAAACCCTCCCTGCAACACAGAAAAAAACGGACCATCAGCACACTGTAAAGCCGCCCCGCAACAGCGAGGCACAATGTGAGAACTACGGTCTCCCCCATTATTTGTATAGGTTTCAATTGTGCGGGTGAAATGGTATCTCCCATCGAGAGATACCTCCTACGATGTGCGCTTGCGCCCTGGTCACGTCACTCCAGCTGATCTGCAACTCAGCTGGAGTGCGGCTCCGTTCTGCACATGCACAGGCACTGTTCGATGGGGGGCACTTCTTGACAGCACACCGGCACATGTCCCACCCGCAGCTTGGCATCAGGCCCCACAGCACGTTTCCTGCACACATAGTGGGGAGCCACAACATGAGTATTAAGAAGGTTTACCAATCCCTCTGCCTTCAGAAGTCTTCACAGTGCGCATTTATCCAAATGGCGCAATGCACATTAACATTTAGCAATACATATATTTAGATCCTGTAGGTGAATGCTTTGCTAAATGTTTGAGTGCATTCAGCCATTTGGCCTGATTGACACTTTTGGCAGGACCCTACTTGTTGTGACTTCACTACCTCACAAGACCTTGGTCACTGCCACTGCACCATTGTGTAAGACCCTGCTTGCTGCTGCTGCATCATCGCGCTACATTAGGCTCAACACCACTACACATGACAAGCAGAACCCTGCTTACTGCCACTACGGCTCAGGGCACTACTGCATTAGCTGACCCTGCACACATCTGCACTCATCAACAACACACTGCAAACACATTTGTTCTCACCAATTCCACACAAATGTTTGGCACTTGCCTGCACTCACCGACACTGCACTTGCAAACACTTCTGCATTTCCCGACTCCACGCATTTTCTGCACTAGCCAACATCGCGTCTCTGCGCACTTCTGCCCCTAAACAACACTGCACCTACATGCATTTCTGCACTTGTCAACCCTACGACACTCACTTATTCACTTGCCGAAACTGCACTGATGCACATATTAATGTGCACTTTTGCATTCACCAACACTACACCGACAATTACTTTTGTACTTTCCAGAGCAGCAACAATGTGCACTTTTGCACTTGCCAATACTGCAATGACATGCACTTCTATATTTGCCAACACTGCACCTCTACAAAAGTCTGCACTGGCCAACACTCCACTGGATTTAACTTTAGCGGACATCACACTGATGTGCACTTTTGCACTTTCTGAAACTGCACCAGTGTGCATGTTTCCACTTGCTGATACCGCACTAGAAAGTACTTATTAAATCACTAACACCACATAGATGCTCCCATTTGCACTCATCAACACTGCAACAATGTGCACCTCTGCATTTGCCAACACCACACTTAACTGCAGGTGGCAACACAGCAACCATACACAGTTTGGAACTCATTAACACCAATGCACATTTTTGTACTTGTCATCACCGCAGCAATACACATTTATGCAGTTGCTCACACCTCACTGACATATTCTTCTGTATTCATTCCATTCAATAAACAGGCACAGCTTTGTTAGTCTAAACTGATCACAAAGAAGCAAAATGTCTCTGGCTATGAAGTAGTTAAGATTAAAGAAGATGGCATACTTAAACATATGTCTAGAGCTTTCATTTTAACTGTTACAGACTCTTCAGACTCTCTGGTGAGCATTACTTCCTACAAAAGATGGTCCAGATGCGTTATACATTGTTGTTATGTGTTCAGTCAAATCCATCGTCTTCCAAAAGGCATGAAATGTGAAAACCACCTACTATATAGTTTAATGTTATATTCACACACATTACTCGATTTTGTGCAACGAGAAGTCTGAAATCTATATGTTTATACTTTATATGTATATTCATCAACAAAATATTAATATTGTATTATAAGGAAAAGAAAAGGGGCCACATAGTGTAATTCAATATAAAAGGGTGAACATTTATTAAAATAATATAAAATGGTCACTCACATTTGATGAGACAAGTAAAAGCATATAAGATCATAAATGACGCAGTGGCATCAGCAGAGCCCTTTCCGACGCGTTTCGTCCTAATAAGGCATCATCTGGGGTGCTGGTCCACTGCCCCCACTGCTTATTTATAGACTAACTTACCCCCTAATGAGAGCCAGCTCCACAATCTCCAAAAAACACCACTTCCAGTGTTCAAAATGGCGTCCACGGCTTGCACTCCAAGCCTCACTATGAAATGTGTCCCAGGGTGCAATGTTGAGATGTGAGGAGTATAATATCCAAAACTTCAGTTGGAGCAAAGCATAAGGAGGCTGCTAGTGCAGAAACATAGCTAAATAAAAGTAATGAAGAAATAGTATACAGATCTATCCAGCCAATGACGTAGGTGTAAGGCTGAGGACCTGATGCGGAACGTAAGAAGGGGCGGGTCTATTCATGTATTACACTGTGGAGGAAGTTCCCCATCAGGTCCGCCCCCTTGTATGTCAGACCCTGCCTACGTCATTGGATGAGCGGATCTGATGGGGAACTTCCTCCAGTATAATAAATGAATAGACCCGCCCCTTCTCACGTTCCGCATCAGGTCCTCAGCCTTACACCTACGTCATTGGCTGAGCGGACCTGATGGGGAACTTTAGAAGGGGCGGGTCTATTCATTTATTACACTGCGGAGAAAGTTCCCCATCAGGTCCACTCAGGCTCAGCCAATGACATTTCGTGTGGACAGCGCCGGACATCGGATCGCCGCTGGACACTGGATTTCATCGCTGGAATGTTTTTTTTTATTTTTAATAAAGGACTTTCCCAACGGTGTCTGTGTTTTTTTTTACAATTTTTTTACACTTTCTTTGTGAAATGGTAGGGGTACAATGTACCCCATTACCAATTCACATGGGGGGCCGGGATCTGGGGGTCCCCTTTGTTAAAGGGGTCTTCCAGATTCCGATAAGCCCCCCGCCCGCAGACCCCCACAACCACCGGGCAAGGGTTGTGGGGATGAGGCCCTTGTCCCCATCAACATGGGGACATCCTCCCCATGTTGAGGGCATGTGGCCTGGTATGATTCAGGAGGGGGGGCGCTCTCTCGCTCTCTCATCCCCCCTTCTTTTCCTGCGGCCTACCAGGTTGCGTGCTCGGATAAAGGGTCTGGTCTGGGTTTTTGGGGGTACTCCACGCCATTTTTTTAAAAAATTTGGGGTGGAGTTCCCCTTAAAATCCATACCAGCCCTGAAGGGCCTGGTATGGATATTTGGGGGAACCGCACGCATTTTTTTTTATTTGTGGCAGGGTTCCCCTTAATATCCATACCAGATCTGAAGGGCCTGGTAATTGAATTTGGGGGAACCCCCACGCTTTTTTTTTTTTTTTATCAATGACTTTTCTATGTATTGCCGGGAGCCGACAATTCATTATAGCCGCGAGTGAGTTTTAAATGACTTTTTTTCCTTCAGAAATTACACTTTGTGCAGGGACAGTTCTAGGCACGGGAAACAAGCACGACTTTACATGCATATTGCCGAACACCGGACCCAAACCTGAACATACAGTCAATTGTTCGGGTTCGGGACCCAAAAACCCGGTACGGATCCGAACTTTACAGTTCGGTTCCGCTCAACCCTAGTTGTAACATGGCAAAATGTGGAAAATTTCAAGGGGTATGAATATTTTTTCAAGGCACTGTACTTAAATCTTAGTGTGCTCTGTGTATTTCTTCCAGATTCGTACAGTATTCCAGCATGAAAATTTGCCTCTGTGCAGGAGCTTTCTGTAATATGGACCAGTCACTGGTGCCCTCCCTCCTTGTGCATGGTGATTGGTCTTATATTGGCCCCTCCTGTAGTTTTCTGCAGGCAGCATGTAGTGGGTTGGGTCCCTCCCATAGCTCTGCTCTCTGTACATGTGAAAGGCATTTATTGCACTCAAAGTGGATATACAGTATATCCTTAATGGCTGTTTTTTATCCTTTATGACGAGGAATATATTTCAATATTTCTATGACTGGAGTTCAGCTTTAAGTTCACCCCCAACCATCCTGAAACATTGGCTAAAAGTAAAAAAAAAAAAAACACCGGCAAAGGGGGAAAAATATGATATACTCCCCTCCTCCCCTGGTTTCCTCCTGTGCCGCCTAGGCAAGGGTGCCTTCTTAATCCCTCCGTCAAGATCTGTGGAATGTAAAGTGGCCCAAATCTCACTGATGAGATGCTGCCAGCACTACAGCTTTTTATCATATGAGTTGGATTACTTAGCATTCTCAGGGATCTCGTCATGGATGGCAATATCATTTCCTGCACTATGGAAGAGGGAATATGAGTATATCAAAGGCCAGCTATAGATGGTTCCAATCTCAGCCAGTCAGCAGGAACTGGCTGAGATTCGATACGTGTGTGGGCAGGCTGAAGGTTCCAAGTTGATCGATTAACCTGGGTACAACCAGCCTGCTAGTTTCCCTTGCAATTATCGCTAGTGGCTGCTATAGCAATAATCACTGTCTTCTCCCGGCGGGGACGGCTTCCCCCACCCACCCCCAGACAATTGCTCAGCAGGAGAGATTCACCTGTCAGCAACCTGTGGTTGCAGGAAATAAATTTGCACCGTCTATGGCCTGCCTGATTTCCGTCCCCTTACAGGTGTTTTTATTATCTTTTAGTTAGTGTTTTAGCAAGGGGAGCAAACTTAAAAAGTGGATCTGGCTTTAACTTGGAACTGTAAAGTGCAGCCTTCACTGAAGTCAAGGTTGTGTGCATCACTCCCCAATTCATTAGGAACAGTGTGATGGTCAAAGCAACATTCCTTCATCGAGTGTTCCCACATACATGCACGCTCAGTGAGTGTTTTGCATTGACACCAATGTGCCTTTGGCCAACTTCCGGAAACAAACTTATGGTTTGCTTTGCAGTTTACTCATGACTACAACACAGCCACTCCAACTGTTGCTTTATCCTGCTGACATCTTATTACTGGACAAAATGCTTTGAGCATCTAAAAATACCTAATTATGAGCATGCTTGGCAAAATCCATTAACTAGTTCCTTGCCAACTATAATTGTAGCCTTTCATAATTTGGTTGAATGACAGATCATGCTGGTTTTCTGTTTTTATTTTTTCTTCATATATTCTTAATATATTCGTTGATACGTGCCAGGAATTAAGTAACAGTCTATAGCAGGGATATGCAATTAGCGGACCTCCAGCTGTTGCAAAACTACAAGTCCCATCATGCCTCTGCCTCTGGGTGTCATGCTTGCTGCTGTCAGAGTCTCGCTATGCCTCATGGGACTTGTAGTTTGGCAACAGCTGGAGGTCCGCTAATTGCATATCCCTGGTCTATAGTATACAACCTGTTACCGTAAAGTGGAACTGTAGGCATAAAATGTTTTTTTGTAATTTCCTGGGTCCAGCTTATTTACCTCTAATACTTGGTATATATGTACGGAGAGGGCTGCTAAAAATCTTAGATGTAATCATGCTGGATATACTGCCAGCTTTAAGCTTCTGACTGTGTGCTTTGAGACTGCCACTCATACAATGATTATATGGGGTCAATCACTCTTCAACTTTTCACTGAATACAAGACTTTCTCTAAAATGGGTAAAGTGAGATTCTGAAGTTTATCAACCTCTCCCTTTCTCCATTCACATAACATCTTGTATTCTGAATAAATGAGGTAAAGAGTGAGCTACCCACTATAATCACTGTTCTAGCAGCGAAACTCATAGAAGCGGAGTCAGAAGAGCAAAGCGGAGAGTGGTATCTGGCATAATACAAATAATTTTCTGACACCCTCAAACACATTATAGCAAAAATTATAGTTAACTATGCTGGACCCAGAAAACTTCACTTTTCACTTAAAAACGTGTTTCGTTTTATTTAATACAAATACATGAAAAAGTTGATTCAAAGTAGACTTAGTATAAAAGTAATTTTTTTCAAGTTACGTGCATGCATACTCTGAACAAGTGTAACATTTACAAGTAGTATATATTATCTTTTACAGACATCACAGTACTCTCTGTGACAATGTCTTCATATCTTTGCTCTGGAATTATTCATGGTCAGCATCTACTTTCTCGACTGAGATGCTAACTCAAAGGTGACACAGTCATGTAAACCTTAATGCCTGTGCAGTTGTTGGCTGTGTTCACAAATGTCGGACTTGTGACTAGCTACAAAGTTATGATGTTTTAAGTTGGACAACGATGGATGGAAATTCAGCTGGTTCAGCAGGAACCAGTCGAATTGTCATCCATATGTGTTCATCCCACTTTGACAAAAGTTGGTTGTCAGTGTATTCACATACAATATCGCAGTATGGGGGATTCCTCCATTCACCTCATGTGTGGATGGAGGAATCTGTAAAAAAATGTTTTTAATTTAGCCCACTGGCTGAACAACAAAAAAAAAAAGAACCATCTTTAGTGTGATTGCTGGTGGAGAGGAGACCTAAGGCATGCTTTCTCCTGCCTGTTACAGACTGATAGAAATACAGAAAGGAGCATCAGACTAAAATTGGAAAATAGAGTGCAAGATAAAAAAGCCATGAAAACAGCAAACGTGTTTCAGCAGCAACACCATATCCCCCTTCATCAGGGTTCAACACTTGATACAATTCAGATGGATTAATAGAAAACAGTGACTTCACAGATCTATGTATCAGAACCGGTATTGAACTCCCCACATGGCGTAACAACTTGACAGTAGTTGTTGAGCTGAGCAATGAAGCTCTTTCATCTGTCTGGTGCTTCTTTCTGTATTTCTACAGTTTGAGCTACTGTTGGGTGCCCATCAAGGGAAGCCTTGTTGTATGGGAGCTGCTTCACAAGAGCTATTAAACTTGTTTGTAGTTATCATTCACCTGACTACACACAAGCCTAAAATTCCCCAGCACCTATTTGAGTATGCGGTTTTGCGTGCCACTAACTGATGACATTGAGGCCAATTTACTATAGGAGTTTATAATCTTCACTCAATAAATTGAGGGAAGATTCACTTCAATTATATAATCATATGAAAAGCAAATTCCTGTTCATTTATTTTATCTCATTTTATTTTTAACATGACTGAGTATTCAAATTGAGAACAATTGCAATTTATTGAGTGAAAAAGCCCAACCTATCTCGTAAATCAGCCTCGTAATCTTCAATATCTATCAAGCCTCGTACACACGGCCGAGAATCTCGTCAAGAAAAAACACGTTGTTTTTCTTGACGAGATTCTTGGACAAGAAACTTGTCCCGGCCGAGTGTACACACGATCCATTCAAAGAACCCGCGGTTCTTTGAATGGAGCGAATGCGGTGACGTCATCGACTACGACGAGCGTGCGCTCGTCACATTCGATGCCGTCGCCGCCATCTTGCTACACCCTACCTATGCCTAGGAAGCTACCACGCATGCGTCAAAGTCATTTCGAGTATGCGCGGGTTTCCACGGCGAAAGGTAAGTGTACACACACACACCTTTCTCGTCGAGAAACATGCTGACAAGAATCTCAACGAGAAAATAGAGAGCAGGTTCTCTATTTTTCTCGTCGAGATTCTTGTCGGTTTTCTTGACGAGAAACCTGATAGCCGCGTAAACACGACCGAGTTACTCGGCAAGAAGGCTCTGCCAGCAAGTTTCTTGCTGGTTCTTGCCGAGAAACTCGGTCGTGTGTACGAGGCTTTAGACTTGGCAAAGTCAGTGATTGGAGCTTAAGGGTTGCTTTTTAACGATACAATGTACATCTTTTTTTTTCTTTTTTTTAACTAGTTACTGTATACAGTGACGTTAATAATTTATTTATAGAGACTTGTAAAGTTACTGAACGCTCCTAATGAAGTATCCTGCCCTTTTATTCAATGGGACAGGATCTAAGGATATTATCTGATTCACCTGGAGCTTTTTGTGAATAACCATAATATGGTACTTGCCACTATTCATAATATGTTCTACAGTAAAGTTACTGTTCAGAACACACTCATTGCAAAGCAGGATTAATTTGCTCCCTCCAGACACACACTTGTTCTTAAATTTAATTCTTGCCTAAAATCGGCCAAATCAAAGCGGCAGGCTGTGTAAGCGATACCCCTCTAGTACGGATGCATTCCATAGATGTGGCATTCCAGGTTGGTTTATGAATGGGACACAGTGTTGTAACACCTAGTGACTCATATGATTTTCTGCTACTAGCAGAGTTTGTGTTGGAACATAAATCCCACTGTTAGTGTCTGTTTGCAAAAAAGCAGGGAGGAGTGCCGAAGTCGTTTCCAATGGAATAAGGTCCTCTACTGGAATTAAACGTGCACTCCATTTAGACAATGACCTCACCGACAAGGACTTTTTGGTATTCACACCTACAGAAACACAACATTCACCACATCTACAGAATGTCACTGGGAGAAATGTGTCTTGTGGATGTTGACTATGAAAGTAGCATCATGCTAGACGCTATGCAGACTGAAGTCCGAAAACATTGGTTTTAGTCATAGTCAATAAAATTGTCTTCCAGCTTGTTCTGAAAAACCGGCCATGCATAAGCTTCTTTAGTTTTTTTTTTTTTGTTTCACATCCCTAGTCTCCCATAAGTTCAGGAAGTGAAAACAGTAATTTAAATCAGCAATGAGTGGCGTATCCCACACTAATACTGTACTTATCCTGTCTGATTTTGTGCTTTCATCTCCTACAGTACACAGCTGGCTTTGGTTAAATGTCTCACGTCAGAGCTTTTACTTGCTATGCAGCCATCTCTACTAAGACAGAATAGAATACAAGTCCAATCAAACATCATTAGGATGTTAAACTCCTTCAATGTTTACTCGTTTCCCTTGTAATTGTTTACCGGACAAAAAGAGTGTCCCAATCATTAAAATTAGAAGGGGTTTTTCTTAACCCCTTCTCTCCAGAAAATCCCCTAATCCATTGGAGTGACAGCTCTGTCTGGCATTGGGTTGCAGTACTGAAATGAACTGGAGTCTTTGCTTACAGAAAATGTAATTGCTGTCATATTGGAATTACGAGACACGTATAACAGAAATGGACCTAGTGTGTAGTCAACAATTTTTTAGGGAAAATATTTCCTATCTGATCTTGTGTGATTTGTGCACAGATATATTGATACACTCAGGTGCTCTTCTACTTCCTAATGCCTATGCATTGTTTGTTTAATTTAAAATTCATATTTGCAGTGTGGCAGTTAATTTACACTTAAAATTCAAACGGTATCATATGTATTTCTGCTGTGTGTTGGTTTGTTATCATTTTTATTCACATTGCAAGCATTTCTGTTAATGCATTTTTTTTTTTGTGATAGAATACTGCTATTACTGCAGTTATTTTTACATTTAGTAAGGGCAATGGCAGTATTAGCAGTAGTGATCAGAGTGAATCCCTAAGGACTTATTCACACTAGGTGCAGCCTTACCCAGCACAATTTCAAAAAAAGATAACACAAAAGTGTACTTTTTTTTACACACAGTGGGTTGCGACACAAACTAACGCATTACTTAAAGCTGTTTTGTGAATATAACTTAAAGTTTAAAAATAAAATAAAAGGTGAGCACCCTACACCCTTCCCCACCCCTCATGTTCCCGCTGCACTTACCTCTGTGAGTGATTAGCTGTCAGTGTCCATGCAGCTGGTGAAGTGGTCTGGGGATTTGAAAGCCCTGTTCTTTTTCTTTGTCTTTCCTAAAGCCTCATATACACTGTCGGAGTTCAAACAAACTTTTCCGTGGATTTTTGTCCGAAGGGAGTTGGCCAGGAACGCCCATAGCAAACACACGACAGGATTTTTTCAGCCAACAAACATGAACGTAGTGACGTAATTGACGTACTACGTGTTTTTTCTGCTCTTTACCGCCACCCTTTGGTCAACTTCTGCTATTGTTGGTTGATTTTAACATTGGTTCTGAGCATGCGAATTTGTACTTCGGACAAAAATCCAGGACTTTGCACCATATGACTTTTGTTGCCGAAAAGTTTGTCTGTTCGCAGAGCGAACTTTTGTCCGATGAAAACCGAAAAAGTTTGTCCGATGGAGCGTACACACGGTCGGATTTTTTGGAAAACCTGCTCATTTTGAAGTTTGTTGTCAAAAAGTTTGATCGTGTGTATGGGGCTTTAAAGTGGTTGTAAACTCAGTACAACCACTTTTACCTACAGGTAAGCCTATATTAAGGCTTACCTGTAGGTGCTGGAAATATCTCCTAAACCTGCACGGTTTAGGAGATATTTACAATGTACGAGTGTGCTGATCTAATCGACGCATTTCTAAAGGAATCATGCCGTGAGTCACAGAGCCGGAGTTTGTGGCCCCGGAAGGAAGATGGGTGAAGATGGACACTTCGTGCCAGAGAGGACAGCGGTAACATCGCAGGCTTCAGTTTCAGGTAAGTGACACATAATGGGCTACTATGCGATGCATAGTAGCCCATTATGATTTTCCTTTGCAGGGAAATAAAGAGGAAGTAAAATCAGGGTTTATTTCCTCTTTAAGCCTAGTACACAATATCATTTTTTTTTTGTTCAACCAAGCGGGCTGAACAAAAAAAACTGAGGAGCTTGCTGTACTAACTATTCAATATTAGTACAGCAATCTCCCCACTGAGCTATTGTGTTCTGATAGGGGGACTGCCACCCCACTGGTGCCTGGACATACTTCTGTAAAGAAGCCACAAATCCCAAGGTGCTCTGATATGTAAATCTCATTCTTCTTTAAGAAATTGAAGGTTTGTCCACCCCTCCTGCAACAGTCTGTTATGCCTCAGTTCAGTGTCTAATATAGTAGGTTGTGAGAGAGACAGGCCAGCCAAAAGCTTTCTTGGAAGAAATGGAGATTTGTATACCAGGGCACCCAAGGATTTAACAAAGTCTTATTTTACAGTTTATTTTATTTTTATTGTATATTTTATTTTTTACACACACACATTGCTCGCAAGTAAAACCAATCACTGGATGCAACATGGAGCAAAGCTAGAACACCAAGTGGGCTGTTGCACAATCAGCTAGCACAGGCTAGGTATCTTGCTTATGCTATTATCATAGCGTTTATATTGGATATATTTTACTAGGCATGCTGAGATAGTTCGATAGTTGTATTGTGTTCCATTTAGAATATTTTATAAGTTTCATTGTTTTTTATAATGCACGTTTTGACCATGTTGATGCATGTTTTTAACCACTTCAGCCCCGGACCATTTTGGCTGGTTAAAGACCAGGCCACTTTTTGCGATTTGGCACTGCGTCGCTTCAACTGACAATTGCGCGGTCGTGCGACGTGGCTCCCAAACAAAATTGACGTCCTTTTTTCCCACAAATAGAGCTTTCTATGGTGGTATTTGATCACCTCTGCGATTTTTAACTATTGCGCTAAAAACAAACATAGAGCGACAATTTTGAAAAAAAATCAATATTTTTTCCTTTTCGTTATAATAAATATCCCCCAAAAATATATATAAAAAAACATATTTTTTCTTCAGTTTAGGGCGATACGTATTCTTCTACATATTTTTGGTTCCAAAAATCGCAATAAGCGTTTATTAATTGGTTTGCGCAAAAGGTATAGCGTCTACAAAATAGGGGACTGTTTTATGGCATTTTTATTAATAATTTTTTTTTTTACTAGTAATGGCGGCGATCAGCGATTTTTATCGTGACTGCGACATTATGGCGGACACATCGGACACTTTTGACACCATTTTGGGACCATTGTCATTTTTACAGCGATCAGTGCTATAAAAATGCACTTATTACTGTGAAAATGACACTGGCAGTGAAGGGGTTAACCTGTAGGGGCGCTGAAGGGGTTAAGTGTGACCTAATGAGTGATTCTTACTGTGTGGGGGCGTGGCTTGGCGTGTCACCTCACTGATCGTCGTTCCCTATGACAGGGAACAGACGATCAGTGACACTCTCACTAGGAAGAACGGGGAAAGGTTTGTTTACACTTACCCAACACAGTACCCTGGCTTAGGCCAACAAGGCCCAGGCCTAGGGCAGCACTTTGCAGGGGGGCAGCACAAAAACAGTCCCCGCCGGCTTGCACTACACTGTTAGGCAAATTAGTCTAGCGCCCCCATAAAGTGGCCGCACGGCAGCCAGCATCCCATTTGTGGGGGGGGGGGGCGACTCTTCTAATTTTGACTGTCCTATTATCCTGGACCACAAACCTTCCTCGCTGTGCTATATGTTTCTGCTGCACCATTGGCATGGTTATATCTTCTTAATCCTCTTCATAAAATTATCAGAAATTTGTGCTTAAAGTAGAACTATAGGCAACACTTTTTTTATTCATTTTGGATAGAGTAAGGGAGGGTTATAGCCCCTGTTAGTTTATTTTTTACCATCCCTGTCCCATTGCAGAGATTTCTCTTCACTTCCTCCCCCATAGCCAAACAGGAAGTGAAAGGAAATCTATGCAAATTAAGGGAATCCATTGCCCCCCCCACAGGCCCTCAGAACTAGTGTCCCCACTCGAAAAATTCAGGGCGGGTCTTAAACAACAAGGGGTGTGGCCTTGACAGGAAAGGGTGGGTCATAGTTAAATTAGGGGGTGCACGAGTTTAGTCATGCCTAGGGCAGCACAAAACCTAAATACACTACTACACTTACCTCTCCCCATTCTTCAGCTCTGTGACCAGATCGCGGGACACCGGCGGTGATCGGGTCCGCGGGTCCCGCTGGCACAGTCACGGAGCTCAGGATCGGGTCGCAAGTGCGCCGACGACGGCGCGCGACCCACGGTTGGGCATCTTAAAGGGGACGTATATATATGTGCTTATGCCCAGCCGTGCCATTCTGCTGACGTATATGTACAGGCGGCAGTCCTTAAGTGGTTAATGCATCGTGCGCTTTGGATGTTGGCCAATAACAAACAATTTTTGTTGTGACATTATTAGTCATCACCTTGTGAGATCTGCTTCCCGAAATCTTTATGGTGTGTATCGGTGCATGTAGGAGCAATCAAAGAGATGTCTGCTTTTCCTGCTTTCAGCAGTCGCATTAACTGTAGCAGTTTTGCTAAAAGAGGAGGACATGGAGAGAAGAGATGAAGATATAGGGAATTATTTACTAAAACGGGAGAGACCAAAATCTGTTGCAACTCTGCATAGAAACAAATCCACTTCCAGGTTTCTTTGTCAAAGCTCAATTGAATAAGCTGAAGTTGGAAGCTGATTGGCCACCATGCATAGCTGCACCAGATTTTACACTCTCCAGTTTTAGTAAATCAACCCCATTGGATCCAATGAGTGATCACTAACTGCTGCAAACCTCCCTGATCACTTCAGCATTAAACATTTAAATAAATAAATTACATCAAATACATAAATGAAAGCATGGGCTTAGAGGAACAAACAAAACACAGCGTACAATACTGATCTCGTTAGCTCTGCCCTATGCGAGTGATAAAGCAATAGGACTTTGTCAGACCATAACCCCTTATTGCAATGTTATGCCACGTACACACGGTCGGAAATGACGCCAGCAAAAGTCCGATGTGAGCTTTTGGTCGGAAATTCCGACCGTGTGTATGCTCCATCGGACTTTTGCTGGTGGAAATTCCGAGGCGCAAAATTCGGACGCATGCTCGGAAACAATTTGACGCATTCTCGGAAGCGTTGAACTTAATTTTCTCGGCTCGTCATAGTGTTGTATGTCACCGCGTTCTTGGCGGTCGAAAGTCCCGAGAACTTTTGTGTGACTGTGTGTATGCAAGCCAAGCTTGAGCGGAATTCCATCGGAAAAACCATCCAAGGTTTTTCAGACGGAAAATCCGATCGTGTGTACGCGGCATAAGAGTAATAGCATGTACAGTATCTCACAAAAGTGAGTACACCCCTCACACTTTTGGAAATATTTTTTTTATATCTTTTCATGTGACAAGACTGAATAAATGACACTTTGCTACAATGTAAAGTAGTGAGTGTACAGCTTGTAAAATAATGTAAATTTGCTGTCCCCTCAAAATAACTCAACACATTAATGTCTAAACCGCTGGCAACAAAAGTGAGTTCACCCCTAAGTGAAAATATCCAAATTGAGCCCAAAGTGTCAATATTTTGTGTGGCCATCATTGTTTTCCAGCACTGCCTTAACACTCTTGGGCATTTAGTTCTCCAGAGCTTCCCAGGTTGCAACTGGAGTCCTCTTTCACTCCTCCATGATGACATCACGGAGCTGGTGGATGTTAGAGACCTTGCACTCCCCCATTGTCCGTTTGAGGATGCCCCACAGATGCTCAATAGGGTTTAGGTCTGGAGACATGCTTGGCCAGTCCGCCACCTTTACCCTCAGTATCTTTAGCAAGGCAGTGGTCATCTTGAAGGTGTGTTCGGGGTCATTATCATGTTGCAATACTTCCCTGCGGCCCAGTATCTGAAGGGAGAGGATCATACTCTGCTCCAGTATGTCACAGTACATGTTGGCATTCATGGTTCCCTCAATGAACTGTATGTCCCCAGTGCCAGCAGCACTCATGCAGCTGGCACTCCCACCACCATGCTTGACTGTAGGCAAGACACACTTGTCTTTGTACTTCACACCTGGTTACCGCCACACACACTTGACACCATCTGAACCAAATAGGTTTATGTTGGTCTCATCAGACCACAGGACATGGTTCCAGTAATCCATGTCCTTAGTCTGCTTGTCTTCAGCAAACTGTTTGTGGGCTTTCTTGTGCATCATCTTTAGAAGAGGCTTCCTTCAGGGATGACATGACAGGCTGGTCCCCCCCCCCCCTTCAAACCTCTGCAGCAATACTGGCAGCACTCATACGTCTATTTCCCAAAGACAACCTCTGGATATGATGCTGAGGACGTGCACGCAACTTCTTTGGTCAACCATGGTGAGGCCTGTTCTGAGTGTCTGAGTGGAACCTGTCCTGGTAAACTGCTGTATGGTCTTGGACACCGTGCTCCAGCTCAGTTTAAGGGTCTTGGCAATCTTCTTATAGCCTAGGCCATCTTTATGTGGCACAACAATTATTTTTTTCAGATCCTCAGAGAGTTCTTTGCAATGAGGTGCCATGTTGAACTTCCAGTGACCAGTATGAGACAGTGAGAGAGATAACACCAAATTGAACACACTTGCTCCCCATTCACACCTGAGACCTTGTAACATTAACAAGTTACGTGACACCGGGGAGGGAAAATGGCTAATTGGGCCCAATTTGGACATTTTCACTTAGGGGTGTGCTCACTTTTGTTGCCAGCGGTTTAGACATTAATGGCTGTGTTTAGTTACTTTGAGGGGACAACAAATTGACACTGTTTTACAAGCTGTACACTCACTACTTTACATTGTAGCAAAGTGTAATTTATTCAGTGTTGTCAAATGAAAAGATATAATAAAATATTTACAAAAATATGAGGGGTGTACTCACTTTTGTGAGATACTGTATATTCTATGTGTAAACCATTATATAATGCAACTGTTTCATTTAAAATCTTAATTTTTTTCTTAAATATGCATGTGCAGAGGCTTTAGGTTGTATTCCAATGATAGAGACATACAGGTACAGCAAAAGAGTATAGTTGCTGAAAGATGCTTACATTTAGACATTTTAAGCATGCTTTATCCAAATTATTTTATACCACATCTTTATTCCGACCACACGTTTATGAGCGTGCTCCAGGTCTTTTAGAACCCTAGTAATGCCACTGATTTGATAAGAGCTATAGATAGAGGAAAAACTATAGGTATGGGTAGATGAATTTACTTCCCCTATGTATTCACAAACTTTCAAGTTTCAATTTTAACTTGAACTTGTATACCAGGCAAATCAGCAACACCAAGTAAATCATTTCTGAACATTCCTGCACCTTACACAAAGGTACCCTAAACAATACAGCATGTGCTTATTTGGTCACTGAGATTTTGTTTCTTTTTTTTTATCATTTTGACTAAGAAAATCTTGTAATAGTTGAAACTAAGACACATTGTATAAAGCTATGCCAAGTATAAATGTTAAAGCATTTTTATGGCACATTAATTCAATGCCTTAAGAAAATCTATATAGTCATCTTTTGCCCAGAACACTCATAAATTATGCTGTGTTTCTTATTTGTGCTCTTACCGAAGTGGACGATTCTAAATCCTGGTATTTTCTTTATGTCTGCTCTAAAAAAAATCCCATCTCTAGTGGATTATTTCGTTTAATGGTTTTTCCTTTCTCTCTGTTTGACTTCCCCTTCAGTGGACTGTTAAGCACCATTTCAAAAATATCCTTAAAAACCATTTGCTGGAAGAGATGACCCTTTACTCTACCTACTGAGAATTGCACAAACTCCTGTACATCGTGGCAGAAAGATGATACAATGACAGCCAGCCTGATGTGTCAGGGTTAGTAGAGATGCAGCAGCAACTTGGAATATAGGAATTATTCTTCATCATCTCCAAATGTCACAACACATTATGCTCAAGGTCTCAGCTTACTGAAGGAGTGACCCTTGACTGAATGAAAGTGCTGGGGGAAAGAACTAATTGTAGCTCCTTTTCACACGTCAGTCACTTTTCATGGCACTAAAGCTCTCAACCTTGACTAACGTCAAATTCCCTTTTTTTTATTTCCCAGACTTTAGTGTCTGTGTTACATGAAATTTATTTCTGAACTGTCCTTTAAAGAGGCCTGTAAACAGATTGCAGGGAAGACGCCCGTGGGATTAAGGATACAAGGGTCCTTGCAGAGGATTGAGACTTGTCAGTGTGACTAGAGGAAAGTAGATCTAATTACTATCATGTGGCAGTCTCCACAACCCAGGAAGCAGAAGCACATGGTTATAGTTCATACTGGGGCTGAGAAAACCTTTCCTGTCATCTAATACAAATATAATATATTGTGGTAGTGACTGTATTGTGTAAAAATGACCTGCAACATCTAATCTCCAATTACACATTAAGGAAGAGACTGACATCCCTAATGAAGAGAAGACGTTGGCCATAAACACAAACTTTTTTGTTTAGTCTGCGAGTTGAACAAAAAAAAAAACTAACAGATTCCTCCATCCACGCCTTATCCAGCACGGATGGATGAGTCTCCCACTGTGACTATTATATTCTGACATACGGCTGTCAAAATACCTGGACAGTGCTTGCATTGGACTGCATGCAGGCACTGATTGGCAACAATTTTCCTCCTGGCTCTTTCAATTTTTTCAATCAAAGGAAGTCTGACAGGAGGGTGTCAGTGAGAGATGCAGTTCAAAAGCAGATTTCAGGTCAAAAGTAATCCATCCCTCAACAAAAGGCAAGAACACTTTTAGCGTTTTTCTGAAGATACCCTGTATACTGTAACTGAAATCAAGATAATTATAAAAAAAAAAAAAAAATCCAATTTCAAATTACATATGCTTGGCAGTCTAAAATGGCAACATCTGGTCACAGGTTGTCTGCAGTGTGCTCCTCCAAATGGACACAAGGAAATCAAGTGCAGAGGTCATGATGTCACCAGAATACCTCAGAAATATAAGAAGCCAGGAGCTAATTAAAGCAGACTGCATCTACCCAAAACAGAAATACAGGTTTTGGGCCACTTGAATCTGTAAACCTACTTTTATATACCTGCAGAACAAGCCGCTTTGACTATTCCTTAACAACTGGCTTCCAGATTGGAGCAAAATCATATATGTTTTGCAGTAGCACTGCAGTAACACACACACGTGGCACTGCTCATCTCTGGGTGGGATGACTCCCAAAGATTGGGATGTGGCAGGCTAGCATTTAACTTCTCAGGGTACAGTTCTTGGCTTATGGTAGGGTGCCAAAGAAGGTTGGCCACCAGTCACTTTATTCATTTCTATATTTTATTCACTCAACTTCTGGAGCAAGGGCTCAGAGCACAGAATAGCCAACAAAGTAAATTATCCCAGGTCTTCTTAGAGCAGCTAGTGTTGCTGGTGGCCCTTTATTAACAACCTCCTAATTGTGATTCGCCCTTTAAAAGCATCCAAATGGCTTATAGTGATTCTATGAGAGCAGGCCCTGTTGTGAAGTTAAAGGTCAAACGATCTTCCTCTTTCTCTAATCGGATTGTAGACCATTGACCCCATGCAAGCATTAAGGGGTACCCTAAAATGTTGAGCAATGAGATCTGTATGCAGTGCCTATTGGCATCAGTTTATCCAAGCTCCTCATAACACTCTTAAGCATAGAAGACTTCCCTAAGATGCTTTAAACAGGCAGACCATCTTCCTACACTTGCTCCTACTTGATGTACGCTCTAGCAAGACACCATAGGCTCCTAAGGGCTGTAGTGCATGCCCCAGCCAGAAGACCCTTCTTACTGTGGCATTCCCACAATTCAGCAGCCAGAGGGTAAGAAAATACTTTTCTGGAAGTTTGCACCTAATTTTGATTCTCTCCTCAAACCACACATAAACCAAAACCCTCCAGGACTGGCTAGTACAGATAAATATTTATAACTAATACATTGTTACCTCTCACACTAACTACTGGAGAAAACTCAACAGCGATAGGCAGACACAATCAACTTCCTAAGTTTAGGATGATTGCAGCTGTATTAGTGCAATTGCAACAAGAGCAGTGCAGTACTGTCCATAATGCCTTTTTATTTGCACTAACACCCAAATTTTCAGGACAAACTTTTGGGGTACACCTCCTACTTCATGGTCTAAGAAGTAATTATAAACAAAGTTTTAGCAGAATGGTAAGTACTGTAAGACAATCTCTGAAGGAAAAAAAGGCACAAACATACATACACAGCAATAATAATTAAACTTGGGTAGTTAGTGAAATAAGACAGGGGGAGGGCTATAGACAGAGGTGAGGATGGTTGCAAAACTGTTGAATAATGATTTAGAAAACCGAGGTCCACATTTAGCCTATTATATTTTGTATCAAATGAAATTATCATATCATCTAAGTTTAAATGTTTCCCTTTCCTGAGTAGTTTTGAAGTTCCCTTTAAGAAACAAAACATTCATGTCTTCCATGGTGTAGTCTGGTTGTGAGAATTATGTCCCACAGATGTGCAGAAATGATCTTATTTATATTCCTGAATGGTGTCTGTGTAAATTAGACCTTGTTTGCAATTTCTGTCCTATTTTGCCAACTTAGGATCCTTTGTTGCATTTTTTGCATTGGATGAGGTACACAACATTACTGGAGGCAAAGATGGATGATCCTGTAATATGGAAGGTACCTTTTGTGTGTGTTACACTTTTTAATTGACTGATTTGGTATTTTTTGTTGCAGGGTTTGGTTCTTTTACTTGTGACTTCATAATCAGTATGACGTTTCCTTCTAAATGGTTTATGTGTAAGGTTGGATAGTTGCCTGAAAGCCAGTATTAGGGGTTGTTGGACTATTTCTTTCAGTTTTATGACCATCCTCACCTCTGTGACTGTTACTCTTACTCCCAGTCTAGGACCCTCCCCCTGCCTTTCACTAACTACCCACGTTTAATTACTATTGCTGTGTATGTTTGTTTTCCCCAGAGATTGTCTTAAGCCTCATACACACAATGAAAATATCAGACGAATGATCTTCTGTTTTTTTTTGCATGCTAGTCTCATATCGAAAACCAATAGGTTACTAAAGTTACGAAAATTCTTGTACGACAGAATACAACTTTGGAAGTAATGTAATGCGTTGTATTGTATTGTAATGTATTCTTTCATTTTCGAGCATGCGTGGTCTTTGTCTTCCAATTTGTTTTGGACAAATACTGTACTGATTAAACAAAAATAGTTTGTTCTGATATCGTACTAGAAAAGATTTTGTGTTTGTTCCCTTGGATAATTTTTCATGAACTGTCGTGATCAGTTCTCAAGAGCTGTGTACTAACGATCAGATTATCGTATGATAGCTTTGAAAGTGGTATTTGATACCTGTCATCCCAAGCTATCACACTGCCCATGATTATATGCCATTTGTCAGCATGAAAGAAAATTTCCATGCAGGAGATGCTAACATGCTATTTCCTCTATTGCTTTATATGGATCAAACCACCATGACAGCAAGAGACAAGAACTGCAGCACTATTGGTAGAACACTGACAGTTTGAATTTAAAGACGGCTTAAAAATTCCTGTAGTTAATTTATGCAATTATATTAGTCTACATAGATATGGTGACCCTTAGAACATTATATTTGCAAAAAAAGCAAATTGTTCCCAAAAATAGGATCAGGCGGCCAATGCCCTTTACGGGTTGCAGTGCAATAGAAAGCAAGCAAAAATTTGTTGAAATGCTACACAGCTTGACCCTGTTACTGTCTGCTGGTGACAGACCAAGAAAAGTAGCACATTTTGTGTCTTGGCTGCAATTATGACCTTAGCTTGACACATTTGGCAACAAAACTACAAGAGATATATAATCTCTTTTTTAAACACTTTGGGTGATTGACTGCCAAATTTGTAGAAAAACGAGATACATTCAACAACCTAAAATTGTTATATTAATAGGTTAATAGGCCACTTGATTGCATATTATTTTTTATTTAAAAAAAAAAATATATATATATATATATATATACACACACACACACACACAGCTGCAAAAAAAAGTATGTGAACCCTTTTGGAATGATATGGATTTCTGCACAAATTGGTCATAAAATGTGATCTAATCTTCATCCAAGTCACAAAAATAGACAATCACAGTCTGCTTAAACTAATAACACGCTAAGAATTAAATGTTACCATGTTTTTATGGAACACACCATGTAAACATTCACAGTGCAGGTGGAAAAAGTATGTGAACCCCTATACTAATGCGATCTCCAAGAGCTAATTGGAGTGAGGTGTCAGCCAACTGGAGTCCAATCAATGAGATGATATTGGAGGTGTTGGTTACAGTTGCCCTGCCCTATAAAAAACACACACCAGTTCTGGGTTTGCTTTTCACAAGAAGCATTGCCTGATGTGAATGATGCCACAAAAGAGCTCTCAGAAGACCTACAATTAAGAATTGTTGACTTGCATAAAGCTGGAAAGGGTTATAAAAGTATCTCCAAAAGCCTTGCTGTTTATCAGTCCATGGTAAGACAAACTGTCTATAAATGGAGAAAGTTCAGCACTGCTGCTACTCTCCCTAGGAGTGGGCGTCCTGTAAAGATGACTGCAAGAGCACAGCGCAGACTGCTCAATGAGGTGAAGAAGAATCCTAGAGTGTCAGCTAAAGACTTACAAAAGTCTCTGGCATATGCTAACATCCCTGTTACCGAATCTACGATACGTAAAACACTAAACAAGAATGGATTTCATGGGAGGATACCACAGAGGAAGCCACTGCTGTCCAAAAAAAACATTGCTGCACGTTTACAGTTTGCACAAGAGCACCTGGATGTTCCACAGCAGTACTGGCAAAATATTCTGTGGACAGATGAAATCAAAGTTGAGTTGTTTGGAAGAAACACACAACACTATGTGTGGAGAAAAAGAGGCACAGCACACCAACATCAAAACCTCATCTTAACTGTGAAGTATGGTGGTGGGGGCATCATGGTTTGGGCTTCTTTGCTGTGTCAGGGCCTGGAAGGATTGCTATTATCGAAGGAAAAATTAATTCCCAAGTTTATCAAGACATTTTGCAGGAGAACTTAAGGCCATCTGTCCACCAGCTGAAGCTCAACAGAAGATGGGTGTTGCAACAGGACAACGACCCAAAGCAACAACAGAATGGCTTAAACAGAAGAAAATACGCCTTCTGGAGTGGCCCAGTCAGAGTCCTGACCTCAACCCGATTGAGATGCTGTGGCATGACCTCAAGAAAGTGATTCACACCAGACATCCCAAGAATATTGCTGAACTGAAACAGTTCTGTAAAGAGGAATGGTCAAGAATTACTCCTGACCGTTGTGCACGTCTGATCTGCAACTACAGGAAACGTTTAGTTGAAGTTATTGCTGCCAAAGGAGGTTCAACCAGTTATTAAATCCAAGGGTTCACATACTTTTACCACCTGCACTGTGAATGTTTACATGGTGTGTTCAATAAAGACATGGTAAC
Source organism: Rana muscosa (assembly GCA_029206835.1). Classification (NCBI taxonomy): domain Eukaryota; kingdom Metazoa; phylum Chordata; class Amphibia; order Anura; family Ranidae; genus Rana; species Rana muscosa. Next base: position 574,017,045 of record CM055117.1, on the reverse strand, counting down.
ATTTAATTCTTTGTGTGTTATTAGTTTAAGCAGACTGTGATTGTCTTTAAGTTGTGACTTAGATGAAGATCAGATCACAATCCAAATTACTCGCATATCAAAGCGAGTTTTCCCATTAAAGTCAATGAAAACTAAAATAATTTGTTCCGCATTGACTTCAATGGGATGCAATACCGCATCTGGCCAGAGGTGGGGGGCGCCGGAGAGCCTCGGAAATGGCCGGAAAGGCCCGAGGACATGTCCACTGACCTCGACAAACGTCGGAAACTGAGTATTTCCGTGTCTTTCCAAGCATTGCCGATCAGCTGCGATAGCTGCTGTTGGGCTCTGCTCGGCTTCAGCGCCCCCGCACGTCAGGCCAAATGCGGTACTGCAGGCCCTATTAGGTTGAATTCTGCTTGTCTTGCGAGACAACACTCGCAAACCGAGTCAGAATTTAAAAAAAAAAAGTTACTCGCAAATGAAATTGCTCTCAAACCAAGTTACTCTTAAACCGAGGTTCCACTATATATATATATATATATATATATATATATCCCTTTCCCGCCGAGGGTACGCATATATGCGTCCTCGGCTTTCGGGGGTTATACCGGGATGATGCCTGCAGCTGCAGGCATCATCCCGGTACCGTTGTTTAGAGCCGGCGATTGGCTTTCCAGGTATAACCACCGATGCGGCTAAAAGCCGCTCGGTGGTTATACCGGAGGAGCAGGAGGGGACATCCGCTGCCTCCGCCGCTCTTACCGGGCCTCCCGTCCCACCGGGAGACCAGATCCACGATCCGCCACCTCGGGCGGCTAGAGAGAGACTGAATCAAAGCCGCGAACGGCTTTGATTCAGTCTCTTCACTGTAACCACGGAAGCGACGTCATGACGTCACGTCCGGGTTACTCGGCTGCCAATGGCGCCGAATTTAAAAAAGTACACAGTATTCAGAATCGCCGTTTTCGGCGATCTGAATACTTTGAAGTGCAAAGGAGGGATTGGGGGTCTTTTAGACCTCCGATCTCTCCATAAAGAGTACCTGTCACCACTTATTACTGTCACAAGGGATGTTTACATTCCTTGTGACAGCAATAAAAGTGATCAAAATTTTTTTTTTTTAAAAAACACTATTTTTAATTATAAAAATAAATAAAATAAATAAGAAAAAAAAAAAAATTTTTAAAGCGCCCCTGTCCCCGCGAGCTCACGCGGCAAAGAAAACGCATACGGAAGTCGCGCCCGCATATGAAAACGGCGTTCAAATCACACATGTGAGGTTTCGCCGCGATCGTCAGAGCGAGAGCAATAATTATAGCTATAGACCTCCTCTGTAACTCTAACCTAGTAGCCGTAAAAAAAAATTAAAGCGTCGCCTATGGAGATTTTAAGGTACCGTAGTTTGTCACCATTCCACGAGTGCGGGCAATTATAAAGCATGACATGTTTGGTATCTATTTACTCTGCGTAACATCATCTTTCACATTATACAAAAAAATTGGACTAACTTTGCTTTTAATTTTTTTTTAAATTCATGAAAGTTAATTTTTCCAAAAAAGTTGCGTTTAAAACACAGCTGCACAAATACTGTGTGACATAAAATATTGCAACAATTTGGCCATTTTATTCTTTAGATTCTCTGCTAAAAAAATATATATAATGTTTGGGGGTTTCTAAGTAATTTTCTAGCAAAAAATATGCATTTTAACTTGTAAACACCAAATGTCAGAAATGGGCTTAGTCATGAAAGGGATATATATATATATATATATATATATATATATATTGGATATATATATTGCCCCTAGTATGTGTATGTATGAATGTGTGTTAGGGACCTTAGAGTGTAAGCTCCTTGAGGGTAGGGACTGATGTGAATGTACAATGTATATGTAAAGCGCTGCGTAAATTGACGGCGCTATACAAGTACCTGAAATAAATAAAATTAAAAAAATATATAATACATTTCTATTTTTTTAAGCATGTCTAAGTCAAGTGTATGTAGCACTGAGTGTAAGGCCCCTTTCACACTGAGGCGTTTTTCAGGCGTTTTAGCGCTAAAAATAGCGCTGTAAAAACACCTGAAATAATCCTGCCCCAGCATTCTGAGGGCTTTCACACTGAGGCGTTGTGCTGGCTGTGCGTTGGAAAAAAATCCTGCAAACAGCTTCTTTGGAGCATCTTTGGGGCGCATAAAATAGCGCTGTAAAAACGTCTATCCCCATTGAAATGAATCAGTACCGCTGTAAAACCACGGTAATACCGATTTAAAAACGCCCAGAAGCTATGAAAAAAACAGGAAGTGCACAGGATGTGATGTAAGGGGGTAGGGTTATTAGCTGACACTAACGCGGTAAAAACGCATATGCGTTAGTGCTATTTTTAGCGCTAATGTTGTAAAAATGCGGTAAAACGCGGTAATAATGATAATCGTTTTTAGGGCGTTATTGCAACGCCTCAGTGTGAAAGGGGCCTAAGAAGTCTGTACTATAGCAGTGTGACCGATGGTAATGGACAGGCATTTACTCACACAATGGGGTTGATTTACTAAAACTGGAGAATGTAAAATCTAGTGCAACTATGCATGGTAGCCAATCAACCTCTAACTTAAGTTTTTTCAATTAAGATTTGACAAAAAAAAAAGGAAGCTAATAGGTTTCTATGCAGAGCTGCACCTGATTTTGCACTCTCCAGTTTTAGTAAATCAACCCCACTCTTTTTAGAGCAACCAACATTGACTTGTCATGTCATGCACAGCATATTAGCACATTATGACTGACTTACCTGTTAAACTAAGCCATCCAGCGTTGAGCTGTCAGCACTCAAGCACTTCCATCTTCTTCTAGTCTTCCTTCTGGGTTCATTCGGCCTCTTGAATAGCTGGTCCGTAATGACATCACTCCCATCACTCACGGCTCAGTGTACATTACCGATGACAAGCCAGGAGAGGCATTTATGACAGAAGAGACCAATAGGATCTCTTCTGTCATGAAAACCCTGCCTGTTAGCGGTTTAAAAAAATTACTTTAATGCCACTTTAAAGAAAAGGGACAATTCTTGTAGGTGAAACTGTCTGTACCAGGTAATATTGGTTTGGTGCCAGAATTAAAATGCAGAAATTAGGTCATCATCATTTAGAACAGTCAAGAAAATCTTCTTTAGCCTCGTACACACGACCGAGTTTCTCGTCAAAAAACGACAAGAAACTTGCTGGCAGAACTTTCTTGCCGAGTAAATCGGTCGTGTGTACGCGGCTATCAGGTTTCTCGTCAAGAAAACCGACAATAATCTCGACGAGAAAAATAGAGAACCTGCTCTCTATTTTCTCATCGAGATTCTCGTCAGCATGTTTCTCGACGAGAAAAGTGTGTGTGTGTACACTTACCTGTCGCCGTGGAAACCCGCGCATGCTCGAAATGACTTTGGCGCATGCGCGGTAGCTTCCTAGGCATAGGTAGGGTGTAACAAGATGGCGGCGACGGCATAGAATGTGACGAGCGCACGCTCGTCGTAGTCGATTACGTCACCGCGTTCGCTCCATTCAAAGAACCGCCGGTTCTTTGAATCGAGCGTGTGTACACTCGGCCGGGACAAGTTTCTTGTCCAAGAATTTCGTCAAGAAAAACAACCAGTTTTTTCCCGACGAGATTCTCGGCCGTGTGTACGAGGCTTTACACTCAGTTTTCTGTCCACATCACTATTTCCTTCTAAACACAGATCAGTTTGTAGTCTCAAAAGACCAAACATAGGTTATACTGCCCAGGCATTACAATGATTGGTCACAGGTGGGACAAAAATTGTTCTTTTAACCGAAAAAAATTTCAGTGCAACTAAGGCCGGCCATAGATGAAGCAAATTTCTTTCCTGCAACCACGGGTTGCCCCATCAACACAGACAGTGCCGACAGGGGAATCCCTCCTGCGGAGCTAATGGTGGGGGAAGCCGTCCCCGCCGGGAGAACACAGTAATTATTGTTAGCAGCTATAACAGCCACTAGCAATAATTGCATGTAAAATCTGGCAGACTGGTTGTACCCAAGTTAAATGATCACCTGCCCATATATGATTTGAATCATCTATGGCTGGCTTTACATGGATCGAAATTTGGGCAGTTCAGCAACAACCAGACACATTTTGAACCATCAGTCGACTGCAGCACTGATGAGTGTATTCTGATGATGAAGGCGTCCCGCTGTCAGAATACAATGACACAGTAGGAAGGGTTTCCCCATCCACCTCCAAATATTTGGATGGGGAAATCGGCTCAGGCTTTTTTGTTCAGCCAGCTGACTTGATTTTGGTCAGATTTGATGAGCTTTCTCGCCATAACTGTATATTTTTAATAAAACCTATCTGATGTTGATTCATTTACCTATTTAGTACACCTATCTTCTGTCAGAAACAAATTTTTTATTGCAATACTTATGTAGCGATACCTTCACTTAAGAGGGCCGCAGATTAGTTTGGGCCCTGAAGACAGCTCCGCCAACCCCCGGCAATTTACTCGACCCCCTTCTGGCACAGTTAGTCTAGGGTAACAATATATTTCTTATGCTCTATGATCAAACTCAGACACCAAGGCAATAATAAAGGAATATCTGATTTACTTTAAATTGTGGTAAAAGAATCAACAGTGGTAACAGTTTACATGAAATTGATTGCAGAACCCTGCAGCAATAAACACACTATGTATTCATGGAACAGTAAAGGCGCGCCGCGCGGGCGACCGTTAACTAGGCGCCCTGTGGCGCAGCAACTAAATGAACTATCTATCTAACCAGGCCTGGCTCAGATACCTAAGACTCAGTCTCTAGGGGATGATGGTTTCTTCACCGGCAAGTCTTTAAAGGTGGTGCACATAACAGAACAACATTTGTAATCCAGTGGGAAGATTGTGATAGAACAAACACTTTACTGAAGAACCTCTGAGTTTAACTCTTAAATGGATCTCCAGTGAGAGTATCAGATATAAACTTGTGGGCCACGGCAGTATATAGGCACATCAGCAATAAACAGTATATGGTCTGAGCATACGCTCGCTCACCCCTCCGGACGCGATCCCAGTCCGGGAACTTCCACCGACTGTGTCCTCACACACAGTGTCTCCAGCGATCGGGTCCCCGATCCAACCAAGGCTGTGGATAAGCGAAGTCAGATGCCACCCAGGCTCGCAGCAGGGTGGAAGGCTCTTTGGCAGCTGCACAAGGCCTCAGGCTTCAGGCCTTGCACACCAGCACATCCGCACAGGAGGATCAGTCACTGAAGTCTCGTGTCCTAAAGAGGCCGAGCACAGCCACACCTCCTCCTTATATAACCCCTCCCATGAGTCTCTGGGGTGAAAGCAAAACATCCTGGGTGCCAAGGGGGGTTCTGGGAAAGGTAGTCCATGAGTCTTAAAGAAACCCCGCTATACTTATATCAAACAATCTGTTGTTACAAGCTGATTTACTGTATCCACTGTATACTGCTACTGATGTAAAATGTCAAGTGATATCATGATATAATGTATGTTATTAGAAACTATTCTCCTGGGCTATGATTTGTATTTCATTCCTAGAAATGATCTGTTGATGTCATTGAAAACAAATAAATGCATATATATTTACCTTTTCTTTCAGATTGTCAGTTATAAGCACACATAAGTGTTCTTTCTTTACATACAACCTGATTCAACTTCCTGGGACCATAAGAGGTAGGCACAGAAAGCACAGTGTAGTGACGGCTCAAACAGTTCAGGATGTATACTGTCTATGGCCGGATGCCTGCAAGATGTCACTGAATCCTCCCTTTTAGAGCTGCTCTTATGACACAACTATGTGGAGCCTATAAGCTCCCAAAAAAGCGCTTAAAAAGTCATTATTTATAATAACTGTTTAATGATGAGACATTGTTTACCCAGATCATAAGATAAATTCTCACTTACAAAATGCCTGCTCAGGCTTCCTAAGAGTCATCTGTTTTTTATGTTAAGATGAAAATGTAATTTGTCTCTTAATAGTAAAGCAGAAGCATAAACAAGATATTTTTTTCCATTAAAACCAAAGCCTTATAGTAGTGACATTAAGAAATGTGATTACTGAAAATACACGAGTTCTTTTCACTGAAACAGAAAGGCCCTACAATTTATACAAATCGGACACCTTTTAAAATTGATCAGTAGATTCTGCAGTGGATCAAACGTAGGAATGTCTTTCTGCAGTAACTATAGGAATACTAGGAATCAAGCATGAGATGGGTAGGTGTCGTGTTTGCTTACATGGGTGCACTGCTTGCTAGGCTTCTGCAATTTGTTTCGGAACAAATCGAAATTCGTCCGAATTTAGCAACTTTCGGACATTCGGAAGCATTCGAATTTCCGAACAAAGCAATTACGAATAAAACCGAATCCAAAATAAATTACATCGCAAATAGCGAATGCCCGAATGTCTTCGGCATAATTCGTTATGAAAAAAGTTACGAATGTACGAATCCATTCGAAGCACAATAACACTCTGCTCTGCGCTTCTCCCTCACCGTGCTGAACTCCCTCTCAAAATGGTGTACAGGGGCGGAGGCTATAGCCGCATGTCAAAAACGAACGTAAAATACGAGATTTCAAATCCATTCGAAGCACAATAACACTCTGCTCTGCTCTCTGCTTCTCCCTCACCGTGCTGAACTCCCTCTCAAAATGGTGTACAGGGGCGGAGGCTATAGCCGCATGTCAAAAACTAAAGTAAAATACGAGATTTCAAATCCATTCGAAGCACAATAACACTCTGCTCTGCTCTCTGCTTCTCCCTCACCGTGCTGAACTCCCTCTCAAAATGGTGTACAGGGGCGGAGGCTATAGCCGCATGTAAAAAACAAAAGTAAAATACGAGATTTCGAAACGTTACAAATAACCGCTATGTATTTAGAAAAGTACAAATCCATTCGAAGCACATTAGGCATAATAGGCAGCGTCGTTGTGAGAGAGACACGGAAAATTACGAATCAACGAACCCGAAAAAAGTTACGAAAGTAGGAGTTGTGTCCAGAATCAACGAAAAACAACGTACCCTACCGAAAGTACGAATTATAAATCAACTAAAAATAAGGTTTACATTAATACGAATCATTCCGATTCAATGAAAAATGTCGCTTGCGAAAATGCGAATTAGTCCGAACACGAAAAATCCCGTCTAACAAAATTACAAACGATTACGAATCAACAGGACTGAAAAGAAACGAACCGAAACTAAACGAATTTTTCCGGTGTGCACAAGAAACGAACCGAAACTAAACAAATTTTTCCGTTGTGCACAAGTCTACTGCTTGCAACTCTATCTGTTCTGTGCTAAAGCTGGCCATAGATTGATCGAAATTCAGCAGGTTTTGCAGAGACTATGGCTGTTTCTGCTCGACAGAAGTTGATCTAACAATCAACTTCTGTTCAATGGGAATGTTGAAAAACATTTGTCGATTAGCAGTTGCAGCCACTGATCAATGTATTTTACATTGGAAGAGTCCCGCAATCAGAATACAATGGCACAGCGGGGAGGATTCTTCTATCCACCTCACTTGTGTGGACAGAGGAATCTATTCATTTTTTGTTTGGCCCACTAGCTGAATGGAAGCAAAAGATTAATCGACGTGCAATTGATAGCCTGGTACACACTAATGCCGCGTACACACGATCGTTTTTCACGTCGTTAAAAATGCCATTTTTTAAATTGAGCATTAAAAACGATCGTGTGTAGGCTCCAGAGCATTTTTAACGACGTGAAAAATGGCCTAAAAAAATGAGAACCTGCTCCATTTTTTCACGTCGTTTTTTTTAACGACGTGAAAAACGGTAGTGTGTATGCTTTTACGAGGGGAAAAAAACGCGCATGCTCAGAATCAAGTATGAGACGGGAGCGCTCGTTCTGGTAAAACTAGCGTTCATAATGGAGATAGCACATTCGTCACGCTGTAACGGACTGAAAAGCACGAGGCTGAAAAGCGTGAATCGTCGCTCAACAAACTTTACTAACATGAAGGGTGGCGCCATTCGAACGGAACTTCCCCTTAATAGTGCCGTCGTACATGTTGGACGTCACTGCTCTTTGCTCGAGCGTTTTTTTTAATGAACGTGTGTATGCAAGACAGGCTTGAGAGGAAACAAGAAAAATCACGTCGAGAAAAATGTTGTTTTTGAAAATGACATTAAAAACGATTGTGTGTACGCGGCATAATAGTTTTTATTCATGCTGGGTTGAACGGAAAAAAAAATGACAGCTCCGGTTTAAGCCACTGTACTAATGATCCAACGTCAGTACAGCTATCTACCCCTGCTGAGCTATTGTGTTCTGACAGGGGGACTCCGATGCGCAGCCCCCGCCGGAACACTCTGGTCAGAGTTTTTAGCCATTGGCTGATGGCACTGATCTGGACTTGGTTGGCTTCTGGCTTTCCAACATTCTCGTCTGACAGATGCTGGCCAAACAGACTGCTTCTGGCAGACCAGCTGACATACACACGGGCCGAATGTCGGCCTGTTTTTATTAAACTGGACGATTTCTCCCAAAATTTGGCCCGTGTGTACGGGGCTTAAGTTACATACTTGATAGCTGAGCAGAAATACCTTGAAAGTTGTTATAGGCTGCAAGGAAAAAGCAGGGACAGGTTTATATATTTTTTCACCACTAGGCCATCTTCCAGTGGCTTGGGCAGCTAGGTGTCAACCTTGACAGTCATCCTGTCCTAAACCATGGCCTATGTGGCCTAGTAAGAAATCTAGCCCAGAGAAGAAGGTCAAAGTGAGACTGGAGTAGATGAAATTAAGTGGCTACAAAATGCTAGAAAAAAAAAAAAAGATTCATTAATACATTTATTAGTAATGGACCTGTTAGACAACAGGAAGTGAATATGGCAGGAAATGTCACTAGATATCAGGGACAAAGTGTCAAAATAAAAAATAATAATTTAGATACTAGAGAATACAGGTATTAGAAAATACAGCATTTACAGTGCTTTGAAAAAGTATTCATACCCCTTGGAATTTTACCCATTTTGTCATGTTACAACCAAAAGGATAAATGTATTTTATTGGGATTTTATGTGGTAGACCAACTCAAAGTGGCACATAATTGTGAAGTTAAAGGAAAATGATAAATGGATTTAATTTTTTTTACAAGTAAATATCTAAAAAGTGCGTCTTGCATTTGTATTCAGCCCCCTTTACTCTGATACCCCCAACTAAAATCTAGTGGAGCCAATTGCCTTCAGAAGTCACCTAATTAGTAAATAGAGTCCAGCTGTGTGTAATTCAATCTCAGTATAAATACAGCTGTTCTGTGAAGCCCTGGGAGGTTTGTTAGAGAACCTTAGTGAACAAACAGCATCATGAAGGCCAAGGAACACACCAGACAGGTCAGGGATAAAGTTGTGGAGACGTTTAAAGCAGGGTTAGGTTATAAGACAAATTCCCAAGCTTTGAACATGTCACGGAGCACTGTTCAATCCATCATCCGAAAAGGGAAGGAATATGGCATAACTGCAAACCTACCAAGACAGGGCCGTCCACCTAAACTGACAGGCAGAGCAAGGAGAGCATTAATCAGAGAAGCAACCAAGGGGCCCATGGAAACTCTGGAGGAGGTGCAGAGATCCACAGCTCAGGTGGGAGAATCTGTCCACAGGACAACTATTAGTTGTGCACTCCACAAATCTGGCCTTTATGGAAGAGTGGCAAGAAGAAAGCCATTGTTGAAAGAAAGCCATAAGAAGTCCTGTTTTCAGTTTGCAAGAAGCCATATGGGGGACACAGCAAACATCTTGGAAGGTGCTCTGGTCAGATGAGACCAAAATTTAACTTTTTGGCCTAAAAGCAAAATGACGTGTGGAGGAAAACGAACACTGCACATCACCCTGAACACAAAATCCCCACCGTGAAACATGGTGGTGGCAGCATCATATTGTGGGGATGCTTTTCTTCAGCAGGGACAGGGAGGCTGGTCAGAGTTGATGGGAAGATGGATGGAGCCAAATACTGGGCAATCTTAGTATCTTATTGCCTCTTGGGGGATCAGGAAGCAATCCCAACCCCCCGCTGGAGAAAATTTGATTATGCTTTATTGTTTTTTTTGCCTTCCTCTGGATTAATTGTGGGTATTAGATAGTGTATTTGGAGGATTTCTGTTTGAGAATGTTGGTCTTTTTTCAACCAGATTAACTATGTAACTATTTAAACATGTAACTATATGCAAATGAGCTTGCCATATTGCCATACATACAACTTATTTTATGAGGTCTTAAATATTGCTGGGACTACTTCATAGCACATTTAAGGTCTGCAGATTGCTGGTAAATTATCCTGTTAAGAAAACCAAACTGAGGATTATATTATGTTGTTTGCATGGCTAGTGACTGACTAGAGTCCCGAGCCTACAATTTCTGTCAGTTTTGCAGTATGCTCAAATTAAAGGATATATCTAGCATGCTTTTTTTCTAACAATAGGAATTATTTTCCATACCTTTTCCCACTGGTCACCACAATAGATACATAAACACAAACAGTAGCCATGTCACTTAAGGTAAAAAATAATTCTGGGGGGGCAATCTTAAAATATGCCATTATGCTGACTAAAATCCAAAGGTGTTCTTGCAAGAAAGAAACATTTGTAGACCTTGGTCCCAGTGGTCAGTGACAAAGTTAGTTAAAATCAATTTATTTCACAGATAACCAAATGACCCATCCAACTGCATATCTTAAGTAAGCTGCAGGTGCCCTAGCCTCTTGCCAAGTGGACAATTTGTTACATGAGTGCTTGTTCACACTATGTGTATTGACTGGTGGTTTTCTGCACTGGATGAATGCCAGCCACTACAAATACACATAGAAAACAAATGTTTTCTATGTGCCGTGTTCCCACTACGATGCCAAGATCAAGTGTAGTAACTGTTCTTTACCAGTGTCCAGTGGGGGAGCTCTACAGTCATTCTGTCCTTAGCTATGGGGTGGTAGTTTGTATAACGTCCTTGCTGGCAAGATGGGGGTCTTGAGGGATCTTCCCGATAGGCAAGGAAACCAAATATAGCATGCACCATGTAAAAGTTTGGGTCGGGAGTATTTTGCTGGCATGGAGGATTTTGAGGGGCCCAATGCCTCCTGATTTGAGCAGTGCTACCTTTTCTGGCCAGGGGCTGTGAAGACAGAGAACCTTCGGTGCCAAGTGCCCCCAGCGTGGCGCCCCGGGGGTGCTCGAAGTATCAATGTAGCTTTGGAACCCCATTGTGAGAACGAGCACTAGGCCACAGCACCTCAGTTTTTTTTCTGCACTACGTCTCATGGGTTAGATCTATTGGCTAAGAACAGACAATTTATTTTTTCTCTCCACACGTGTCACCTGCACTTATGTATGTTTCCTTTTCACTCAGGATTGAGGATGCGGGTCCTCGGGCCTACCCTGAAGTCTAGGGGTGTGGTCATTAGGTTCATTCCTCCCCTTCCTTGGGGGTCTCTCTTCGGAGAGCTCCTCATCTAGTACTCAGTGGTTGGCTTCAGCTGATCATGAGGAGAGGGGTCCACCAGTTTACCAATCATTAGATGTGGTGGCTGCATTATTTTCCCCCTCTGTTTTCACCTGGTGATCATGCCAGTATTATACCTCCACTTTGGATGAAAGAGCACAGGAGCAGGATTAGACAATCAGTGCAAGCAATTCCAGAGCTCCTGAGAGGAAGCAGGCTCACTAAACTCCGATGTTGTGTTTTCCATTTGTCATTTAACCACTCGCCGATGGCCGGACGTCGAAAGACGTCCTCATTCAGATATTGGCGTTTTCAGACGGCGATTCCCTACACCATAAGAACAATCATAGCGGCTGTTACGCCGCTTGATCATTCTTATGGGTGGCAAAAGGGGACGTCCCCCCCTTCCGTCGCCCTCCGGTGCTTCTACTGACTCACCTGTGCAATCGGTGAGTCGGAGAACGGATCCGCCGGCCCCGGTTCTTGACCATAGAGATTTCCAGCGGACCAGATGGTCGCCGGAGTCTCTATGATCGTTGGAGGCCGGGCGCGATGTTATGACGTCACGCCCGGCCTCTGCATTAAAAAAAAATGGCGCTGCCTCGGCTAGGAAGCGGTGATCGTTTTTTTTTGGGGGGAGATTTTAGGCTTCCCAGCCTAGAGGTGAGATGTGGGGTCTTATTGACCCTACATCTCACTGTAAAGAGGACCAATCATGTCATATTCCTATTACAAGGGATGTTTACATTCCTTGTAATAGGAATAAAAGTGATCAAATTTTTTTATTTTTTATTTATTTTTTTAGGTGTCAAATTAAAAAAAAAGGAAGTAAAATTAACAATAAATATATATATTTTTTTTAAAGTGCCCCTGTCCCCGGTAGCTCGCACGCAGAAGCGAACGCATACGTAAGTCCCGCCCACATATGAAAACGGTGTTCAAACCACATATGAGGTGTCGCCGCCAACGTTAGAGCGAGAGCAATAATTCTAGCCCTAGACCTCCTCTGTAACTCAAAACATGTAACCAGTAAAAAAAGTTTAAAGCGTCGCCTATGGGGATTTTTAAGTACCGAAGTTTGGCGCCATTCCACAAGCGTGTGCAATTTTGAAGCGTGACATGTTAGGTATCTATTTACTCGGCGTAACTTCATCTTTCACATTATGTAAAAAAATTGGGCTAACTTTACCGTTTTTTTTTTTTTTTTAAAAAGCACAAAACTGTTTTTTTGTTTTTTTTAACGCGTTTGAAAAATTGCTGCGCAAATACCGTGCAAGATAAAAAGTTGAAAAATATATAAAAAACCTGCGCCAAAAAAACTACTAATAAAGCTAATAAATGTAAAGAAAGTTGCTCCTCAAAAAATCTGTGGTATACTGAAATAAATGTGAAAATATAACAAGAGAGGGCGCTAAATAAGAATCCCAAAACAATTGTTGTGAAGACCCCTGCAAATGATAACCACCTATATAAATCCACTAAAAATATTAAACCCGCCTGCAAAGTGAATTAGTAAATAATATGTGCCAGACCATATAAATCACAATAATTGTAATATAATAGAACTCAATCCTATCAAACAAAAAAGTGCAAATTGATATCTACAATCAAGATACTGAAATCCGTGACTTGTGAAACAATGCGATAAAATTGTAATAAACAATAAAAGAGATGTGCAAACAGTCCAAAGGTAAACACAAATATCCCCAAAGCAATGGTGAACAGTCTATTCAAAAGGACTTTGCATGTGTTGAAAATCCTCCAAGTGCTTAATATTCCATCATGTGATAAATCAAATCAAATCTTGTGATTGTAAGATCCACCTTCACCGTATTAGATATCACCCGATAGTGCTATGGATAAAGATGGCAGCTTACCCCAAGGAATTGACCCTTTTAACTAAAAAAGAGGTCAAATGCGCTTTCTGCAAGTGTAACTTGCTAAGTAGTATAGGAGATGGTATCAGCTGGATGGCAACGCTGGACTTATAGATATGGATAACTCCGGTGGTATAGTATGCAAAATTAGAAGAGAGAAGCCACAAATAGTGTAATCCTATTTATTAAATGAATCAATATAAAAAGCCTCACTTACTGTGGAAGTGCCCTGAACCCGGCACTGAGGCTGAAATGGCGTGAATCAATGGATGGATGTCCCAAACGCATAAGAACTGGCGTGCGTTCAACCTCCAAGAACAGACAGCCAGCGGGACAGGAAGTGACGTCAATTGTGTGACCTGTACTACGCCTCTAGGCTTTTTATATTGATACATTTAATAAATAGGATTACAAAACCTCATCCCAACTGTGAAGTATGGTGGTGGGGGCATCATGGTTTTGGGCTGCTTTGCTGCGTCAGGGCCTGGACGGATTGCTATCATTGAAGACATTTTGCAGGAGAACTTAAGGCCAACTGTCCACCAGCTAAAGCTCAACAGAAGATGGGTGTTGCAACAGGACAACGACCCAAAGCATAGAAGTAAATCAACAACAGAATGGCTTAAACAGAAGAAAATACGCCTTCTGGAGTGGCTCAGTCAGAGTCCTTACCTCAACCCGATTGAGATGCTGTGGCATGACGTCAAGAAAGCGATTCACACCAGACATCCCAAAAATATTGCTGAACTAAAACAGTTCTGTAAAGAGGAATGGTCAAGAAGTACTCCTGACCGTTGTGCATGTCTGATCTGCTACAGGGAACGTTTGGTTGAAGTTATTGCTGCCAAAGGAGGTTCAACCAGTTATTAAATCCAAGGGTTCACATACTTTTTCCATCTGCACTGTGAATGTTTACATGGTGTGTTCAATAAAAACATGGTAACATTTAATTCTTTGTGTGTTATTAGTTTAAGCAGACTGTGATTGTCTATTGTTGTGACTTAGATGAAGATCAGATCACATTTTATAACCACTTTGTGCAGAAATCCATATCATTCCAAAAGGGTTCACATACTTTTTTTTGCAACTGTATATATATATATATATATATATATATATATATATATATATATATATATACACACACACACAGTATCTCGCAAAAGTGAGTACACCCTCACATTTTTGTAAATATTTTATTATATCTTTTCATATGAAGAAATTACACTTTGCTACAATATAAAGTAGTAAGTGTACAGCTTGTATAACAGTGCCAATTTGCTGTCTCCTCAAAATAACTCAACACAGTCATTAATGTCTAAACTGCAGGCAACAAAAGTGAGTACACCCTTAGGTAAAAATTTCCAAATTGGGCTCAATTAGCCATTTTTTCCTCCCCATTATCATGTGACTCGTTAGTGTTACAAGGTCTCAGGTGTCAATGGGGAGCAGGTGTGTTACATTTGGTGTTATCGCTCTCACTTTCTCATACTGGTCACTGGAAGTTCAACATTGCACCTCATGGCAAAGAACTCTCGGAGGATCTGAAAAAAAGAATTGTTGCTCTACATAAAGACATAACGATGGCCTAGGCTATAAGAAGGTTGCCAAGACCCTGAAACTGAGCTGCAGCACGATGGCCAAGACCATACAGTGGTTCAACAGGGCAGGTTCCACTCAGAACAGGCCTCGCCATGGTCGACCAAAGAAGTTGAGTGCATGTCCTCAGCGTCATATGCAGAGGTTGTCTTTGGGAAATAGACATATAAATTCTCCCAGCATTGCTCAGACCATACGCCACACACTGCATCAAATTGGTCTGCATGGCTGTTGTCTCAGAAGGAAGCCTCCTCTAAAGATGATGCACAAGGAAGCCCGCAAACAGTTGGCTGAAGACAAGCAGACTAAGGACATGGATTACTGGAACCATATCCTGTGGTCCGATGAGACCAAGATAAACGTATTTGGTTCAGATGGTGTAAAGCATGTGTGGCGGCAACCAGGTGAGGAGTACAAAGACAAGTGCGTCTTGCCTACAGTCAAGCATGATGGTGGGAGTGTCATGGTCTGGGGCTGGAGGAGTGCTGTCGGCACTGGGGAGCTACAGTTCATTGAGGGAACCATGAATGCCAACATGTACTGTGACATACTCAAGCAGAGCATGATCCCCTCCCTTCGGAGACTGTACAGCAGGGCAGTATTCCAACAGGATAACAACCTCAAATACACCTCCAAGATGACCACTGCCTTGCTAAAGAAGCTGAGGGATAAGGTGATGGACTGGCCAGGCATGTCTCCAGACCAAAACCCTATTGAGCATCTGTGGGGCATCCTCTAACGGAAGGTGGAGGAGTGCAAGGTCTTTAACATCCGCCAGCTCTGGGATGTTGTCATGGAGGAGTGGAAGAGGACTCCAGTGGCAACTTGTGAAGCTCTGCCTTAACCCTCTTGGGCATGGAGTTCATCAGTGCTGAAAAATAATGGCAGCCACACAAAATATTGACACTTTGGGCCCAATTTGGACATTTTCACTTAGGGGTGTACTCACTTTTGTTGCCAGCGGTTTAGACATTAATAGCTTTGTGTTGAGTTATTTTGAGGGGACATCAAATTTACACTGTTATACAAGCTTTACACTCTGTACTTTACATTGTAGCAAAGTGTAATCTCTTCAGTGTTGTCACATGAAAAGATAAGAAAATAATTACAAAAATGTGAGGGGTGTACTCACTTTTGTGAGATACTGTGTGTGTGTATATATTGTGACAGCAGGAAGGTAAAGTCACCTGGTTGCATCCAGGGGGGTAGATATATTTCGCCCAGATTCAGGCTTTACGCCGACTTATACAACTAGGTGGAGAGTTGTATAAGGCTAGTGGGCTCATGGATGACTCATACCTCTAGGGAGAGGGCTGGGCGTCGTGCAGACAGGGAGTTGATGAGACCAGCTGAAGCTTGTCAGCTCATTTAGGCCTCTATAAGAACTCCCAGATTCATTAGATGTTAGCTCATGCCTGGAACCAGACCTGTGTGGACTGTCTAGGGAGAGTGAACCCCTGTACGGTGAGACAAAGCCTGTGTGGCTATTTGCTTGGACATTTAAAACCAGGGACTTAGGGACTAGGACAGCACTAGGCTGATCCCAGTTGTTAGTTAGGAAACCTGTATGTTTAGTCAGAGGTCAACTTGACCAGGATTTATTTTGGTTATGTTTCTTTTGCTTTGCTGTGTTTTGTCACTGTAAATAGAAAATAAACCGCACCTTTTTTTGATTTTGAAAACCACAACCTCCGTTTGCTGGGCCTGTTTTGTGTGGGGAGCCCATCCCGGGGGTCACACACACCCGCTGCCGAGCTAACCCCCTCACAGTTGGTGGAGAACCAGTGGCAGTTTTTTTTTAAGCCAGCATGGAGGAGATACTGAAGCAGCTGGCTCTAGCAAATGCCAATCAACAGCAGACAAATGCAGGTTTGCAAAGGAGCCTTGCAGCCCAGCAGCAGACAAACGCAACTTTGCAACAGAGTCTGGAGGCTCAGCAACGAGCCCAGCAGCAATCTGAGGCCCGCTTCATAGACCTGTTGCAGAAGCAAGAGCAGAGACTACAACAACAGATGGAAGCAGTAATGCAGCAACGTCCGCAGACCAGTGAGGAAAGCCGTCCCACTAATACCGCGTCCTTTGGGGTGAGTCGTTTATTGACAAAAATGACTGGAGAGGATGATCCAGAGGTATTTTTGACCACATTTGAAAGGACCGCTGAAAGAGAAAAGTGGCCTGAGGAGCAGTGGGCTGGACTGGTGGCTCCTCTGTTAACTGGTGAATCGCAGAAAGCTTACTATGACCTAGAGCCTAACCAAGCAAAAGACTATGTGATGCTAAAAGCTGAAATATTGGCAAGGCTGGGTGTCACCCAGGCTGTCCGGGCTCAGCGTGTGCATAACTGGACTTTCCAGCTTGGAAAACCCCCCAGGTCTCAAATGTATGATCTCATTCACCTGAGCAGAAAGTGGCTACAGCCAGAGACTTTGTCCGCACCAAAGATTGTGGAACGTGTTGTAATGGATCGGTTTTTGAGAGCTCTTCCTACTGCCATCCAAAAGTGGGTAAGCCATGGAGACCCAGAGACGGCCGATGGTCTTGTGGATCGTGTGGAGAAATACTTGGCTACAGAGAACCTGACGGCCTCTTCCAGAGACACTCGGACTTTCCACCCTAAGACCAGACCATCCCCAGGGGCGGATAAGAGGATTCCAAGGGGTGAGGGTGGAGAGAGTGAGAGGGTGGGAGCTCTACCCCAAGTTTGGCGAGAACAGCCTGGGAAATCAGCGGCTCAAGAGGCGGCAAGAAGGATCGTTTGCTACCGCTGCCGGCAAGCGGGACATATTGCAGCCAATTGCCCGGTTGTGGAGGAACCCATGCAGTGTGACTTTCTGACGGGCAGACGTCAGTCGCTGTGTGCGACAGTCGCATGCACTGCCATTCGAGGAACTGAGAAACATTTATGCAAAATGTGTGTTAATGGTAGAAATGTTGTGGTATTGCTGGATTCAGGTAGCCTTGTGACCCTGATAAAGGCTGAGTTAGTTAAAACAGAGGTCTCTGGGAATAGCAAGGTAGCTGTTATTTGTGTGCATGGGGACACCCGAGAGTATCCAGTGACTACAGTGTGTTTCGAGACCCCCAAAGGTACCCTCTCTCATCCAGTGGGCTTAGTATCTCAGTTACCGCATGACGCCATTGTGGGAAGGGATTTTCCGAAGTTCTGGGAACTGTGGGATGATCCTGAGCCCCTCACTGGTGCCCCTATGTACCAGGAATGTGATAGCCAGAACTCCCCTGAGAGTGGTGAGGACTCTCCGGAATTTCCCTTATCAGTATTGGCAGGGGAGACTCAAGAAACTGGAGAGGAGCCCACCTCCTCAGACGAAAACCTACCGTCTGTGGAGTTTTCTGATCTTGAGGTTCACAGGGAAAACTTTGCCACAGAACAGTTGAAAGACCCCGCCCTAATAAAGGCACGGGAAAACGTAGTGAAAATAGATGGCGAGTTAGTGAACCCAGATAATACCTGCACTTACCCATACTTCAGCGTAGAGAAGGACCTACTGTATCGGGTGGCAAAAAGGGCAGAAGAAACCGTTGAGCAGCTTGTGGTGCCCAAACCTTACAGGAAGTTGGTGTTGGAGTTGGCCCATGGGCACATTCTTGGAGGTCATCTGGGGACAGAGAAAACCCGAGAGAGGGTATTACAGAGATTCTATTGGCCGGGGGTGATGAAGGACGTAGAAAATTATTGTTCCTCCTGCCCTGTGTGTCAGAGGTTGGCCCCGATGCCACATTTCCGTAGCCCGCTGGTCCCTCTACCCATCATTGAGGTCCCGTTTGAGAGGATCGCCATGGATTTGGTAGGTCCTATAATCAAGTCCGCTAGGGGGCACCAGTACATATTAGTTATAATGGACTATGCCACCCGTTATCCAGAAGCGATCCCTCTCCGAAATACCTCGGCCAAAACCATAGCCAAAGAGCTATTTCTTGTTTTTAGCCGGGTGGGTATTTGTAAAGAACTGCTTACGGACCAAGGTACACCCTTTATGTCCCGGGTTATGAAAGAGCTGTGTAAATTGTTCAAAGTGACGCAATTGCGTACGTCTGTGTATCACCCCCAAACCGATGGGCTGGTTGAAAGATTCAACAAAACCCTAAAACAAATGTTGAAGAAAGTGGTGGATAGAGATGGAAAGGATTGGGACTGTTTACTTCCTTATTTGATGTTTGCTATTAGGGAGGTGCCCCAATCCTCTACGGGATTCTCCCCCTTTGAGTTACTGTATGGGAGACACCCAAGAGGGCTGTTGGATATTGCCAAGGAAACTTGGGAAAGTGAGGGTTCTCCCCACAGGAGTGTGATTGAGCATGTCGCCCTGATGCAAGATCGAATTGCACAGGTAATGCCCATCGTGAAGGAACATTTGGCCCAAGCGCAGTTGGCACAGCAGAGAGTGTACAACCGTGGAGCCAAGACCCGTACCTTTTCCCCGGGGGATAGGATATTGGTACTTGTCCCTACGGTTGAAAGTAAATTCCTTGCCAAATGGCAAGGCCCCTACGAGATAATGGAAAAAGTGAGCGAAGTGAATTACAAGGTCAGACAACCAGGAAGGCGAAAGCCCGAACAGATCTATCACGATAATCTGTTGAAAGCCTGGAGGGATAGAGAGTCCCTAGTCGCAGACACTTGGTCACCAGCTCAAACTGGTTGCGTGATTCCTGAGGTTGGAATAGCAGCCACCTTGTCACAACCCCAACAACAGGAGGTTAAGGAGTTTGTGCTTCGCAACAAGGAGGTATTCTCTGAGCTGCCGGGACAAACATCTGGGGTAGAGCATGACATCATTACCCCGCCCGGTGAAAGGGTGAAGTTAAAACCCTATCGGATCCCAGAGGCTCGACGGGAGGCAATACGGGAGGAAGTACAGAAAATGCTGAACTTAGGGGTGATAGAGGAGTCCCAAAGTGATTGGTCTAGTCCCATCGTGTTGGTGCCTAAACCGGATGGGAGCTGGCGATTTTGTAACGATTTTCGTCAGTTGAACAAAGTTACAAAATTTGACACCTACCCCATGCCACGTATAGATGAGTTGATCGACCGGCTGGGAACAGCCCGATACATGACGACTCTTGACCTCACAAAAGGGTATTGGCAAATCCCCCTGGCCAAGTCGGCCAAAGAGAAAACCGCATTTGTAACCCCAGACGGGGCGTTCCAATATAAAAGAATGCCGTTCGGGTTACAGAATGCGCCGGCCACATTCCAGCGGAAAATGGACCAGATGCTGAGGCCCCATCGGAAGTATGCTGCGGCTTACCTGGATGACGTAATTGTCCATAGCACAGATTGGGCCTCACATCTGCCAAAAGTGCAAGCAGTCCTGGACTCTGTTCGGGAAGCGGGGTTTACGGCTAACCCCAAGAAGTGTACCATTGGGCAGGAGGAGGCCAAATATCTTGGGTACACCATTGGGAGGGGAGTAATAAAACCCCAACTCAACAAAGTCGAGGCCATCCAGAGTTGGCCACGTCCCAACAGCAAGAAGCAGGTACGAGCCTTTCTGGGAATCGCTGGGTATTATCGGCGATTCATTCCCCACTTTGCTTCTAAGGCTGTGCCCCTAACCAACCTGACGAAGGGGAAAGGGTCGGTCATGATTAAATGGACCCCCGAGGCTGAGGCAGCATTCCAATTCTTGAAACAAGCCTTATGTAGCCAGCCAGTGTTGTACTCACCCGACTTCTCTAAAGACTTTGTCGTACAAAGTGATGCGTCAGATGTGGGGTTAGGAGCAGTATTGTCCCAGGTCTGGAACGGGGAAGAGCACCCAGTCATTTACCTC